>JAVJIF010030672.1:0-332095 GCA_038442645.1 Agave tequilana
GCCTTACAGGTGACGTCCTTTTTCCAGTGACCTGCAAGAGGACCATACCCACCACCATATCCACCGTCAAACCCACTGTGACCATGGCAGGCCCAAAAGCATGACTGGTGCCTCGTTTTCAATAAGGTCTCGGCGGATGTCAGATCCTCGTCTCCCAAAACCAGGAGCCATGACTTCTTCTCTAATAGACGACCATCGAACAGGTTTGCTGGCCGAAATATTCTCCAAGGGGCCCCAGTGAACATGCGAAAGGATGATCAAGCCTACCTGCGAGAAGGAAAACAATTTAGAAATTCAGAATACTGCAACAGGATAGACGCGGTTATTGCTACAATCTGCAGACACAGGAATGATCCGCGCAGTCAATTAAAATTCTATTGCAACAGAAACAGACGCGTTCAAAGTTGTAAACTTTAAATGCACACAGTTTGAACGCAGTCTAATTTTGCATCCGCGTCTAAAATATGAGACGCGAAGAGAATCTGATGCGAAAATTGCCACCCCTGTTTGATAAACCGGGGTTGCTACATTCAAGTCTGAACCTTCGGCCTGAGTTCTTCTAAGTCAACAGCCTCAGACGCGAGCTCTGTATGTAAGGCTCGCGGTCCAGATGCAAAGTCCGAATTCAGACTCAATCAACTCGCACCTATCAGGGAGTCTCAAAGGCGCAACTTTCAAAAATGGGCGCACCAATCAGACTTCAAGAGAAGGTCAAGAAGATGAATCTCTTCAAGGGACAGAGATACTGAAACTCAGTTGGGCTGAAAATTTCATGGCAAACAAAGAATTCCCACCCATAGAATAACCCTTTAAGGGTTGAACTTTCTGCATCAAGGTGCGAACATAAAGGGTGCTCAAGGAGACGCTTTTTGATCTTGAAATCACTTGACAGTGATAATCTTCTGGAGAGATTAAAGTAAAGCATGAAAGCTTTGGGTCGTCATCGTCCATAGGGTCAAATCCCATTAAAAAGTCCTTGAGGGAAGAAGATGAAAATCCCTCAGAGCGCTGGCTCTCGAGGGAAAACAGTCTAAGTCATGGGCTGTTAAAAGGGGGTGAGGCCTATTTATAGGGCAACAATAAAGCCTATAATTAATGGCTCACTAATCCAAACTGTCGGCCTTAATTCCCGCGTGAGTGTCAAAGCCCAACGAAAGGCTGACGCGTGGATTGTCGCTTCAGGAAGCGGCGAGGACGCAAGCCTCCAACCGCCAGCGCCGACTTGGCATTTAAAGGCATTAATGTCTAAGCCCAATGAAGGGCTGACGCGTGGACTACCGCTTCGGGAAACATCGGATAACGCGAGTCCCTAATCGTCAATGCCGATTTGACATTTAAAGATCCAATAAATCTATAAGACGAGCTGCATGTAACGCCTGGGAAATTGCACCAAACGCAGGCCCTAGAGCCGCGTCCTGAAACTTGCGTCCCTTTGAGAACTCGAAGGCAGCGTCCTTCTTATTCTTGTTAAGAAAGTCGCGACCGCATCTCTCGGGGTGGTTCGGAGCCGCGTCCCCTCAGCAAAAGGGACCTATTCTGAGGTCGCGCTTCGAATTTGAAAGCTGCGCCTACAACAGAGAAGGCCTATGTAATTCACAGGGATCCTGGAGCTGCGTCTACATTGCGAGATGACAATTGTGTTCCTATCATAAACTCAATATAATTTGAGTTTGCACGTGTCAAGGGCCCAGAGACGCGTTTGTACTAAGACAGTGCCGCGTCCTCATATCTATGCGTCAGTTTTGAGGAGCATAAGACTGCATCCTCACTGTATCCTGAATTCTGCATCCGGATAGAATTAAGGGCTGCGTCCAGGGAGCCGCGTCCTTCCATAACCAAAGTCGTGTCCTTCGCGTAAGCTTGAACGACGTCTCAATTAGCAGGTCAGAGTCGCGTTTCCCTGGACGCGTCTCCACTATAAATCAGAGCGCGTTCCGCCCAAAAACTCAGTTCAGCCTGCGTTTATTATTCATGGCCAGTCAAGGATTATAGTCAAAGGCTACGGTTAGGAAATTGAAGTCATCTATAGTAAAAAAAATGAAGATGGAGCAAAATTTCGAAGATCTTTATTATTTGAGCCAAAAATGATAAAAGTAATACAAACGCTCTTGATGAATAAAGTGTTCTTTTTTTTTACAAACAAAAAAAAGGAAGGAGGCTAATAATCTTGATTCGCCAAAGAACGGATTTGTTCTCGGAGACGATACATCTCGTGCTGACGCGCTTTCTCAGCCTCCATAAGAGCCTGGAACCGCTGCTCCTCCTCAGACAGAAATTTCCTCGCACCTAGCTGTGCTTGAAGAGACTCCACTTGGAGGAGGAGCAGAAAGGTTCTCCTCAGCCTGTATCTTGGCAGTTTCTAGCTCTCCAGCTTCTTCCTAGCAGCGGCAAGCTTCTACTCATTTTCCTCAATCAAGGCTTCTGCCTTGGCTATGGTAGCTCGAGCTGTAGCAATAACGTGCTCTGTGCTCTGTATGACGATTTCAGATTCCCTTGAATCACCAATTAGCTTTTTGTGGTCAACCTGGAGATGCTGGAGATGGCGGGTCTCTTCAAATATTTGTTCTTCCATCTCCTTTCTCTCTTGTTCTTGAGCGGCAAGAAACTTATTCAGAGTTGCCCGAGCTTCGTCGACTGAACCAGCGTCTTTCAGAGACTTGAGCTCTTTCAGATCGCTTCCCAGCTGCTTCACCAGCATCAGGATGCCCTAGCCTTGAGGGGCCCCCAGTATGACTAATGTTCTCGATCTGATTTTCGAGAAGTATTCAGGTAAACTCGAAAGAGCTCCCCCAGAAAGAATGAGGTCAATACATGATCGCATGGAAGCTAAAAATTGCTGCACCATTTGACGTGCCAGCTCCTCCATGATGTCATTGGCTGGAGAGAACTCTACTGATGTGCTCCCGGATCCCCTTTCCATTATAGGGCGAGAGACGGGAATCAATTCATCTTGCGCAGGAGTAAGGCCGACCACAGGCTTGTCAGGTACTAAGAGGGTCGCCGACACTTCTGGGACGGTTATTGTTGTAGCAGCCTCCAAGGCAACTGAAGTAGCAACCTGACCTCTTCAGGGTCCTCGGTCGAGGTCTGAATTGTACGCCTTCGGCCAACGTTGGCCGCGACATCCTCCACCTGAGCTCCCTCAGCACTCTCTACAAATCACCAAATGTCAACCATGATAAGAAAAAGGATATTCAATGCATTTATACCCCCTTACCAGGCTGAGGATCTGAAGATGGCGAATTCCTAGGCAAATCTTGTAGGATTGAGGCCTCCCCAACTTCGGTAGTTGCCCTTTCTTGAGGCATTTCGGTCGTAAGAGCCTCAACGCCCTCCTGCTGGGCAAGCTCTTGTATCATTTCCTCGATATGGGAGGAAGTTGCAGCCTCACAGTCGACGGCCAGCCTTATAGCACAAAGTTAAAAGGAAAACATAAAAACTATACTTAACCAAAGGAGAAACCGGGTCAAAAAGATAAAGAGAGTACCTTCAGCAGGAGTAATTGTTGCTATTGGCGATGCCGTCACGGGGTCACACCCTTGTATCTCTTTCTCCGTAATATGTGAGAATTTACTCGGATCTGGAGGAGCGGGTTCATTGCCAAAATTGACTTCATCGCCCGAAGAATATTCATACTCTCCGGACAAGGAAGACGATAGTGCAACACAAGAGGCCTCGGCAATCGAGACCTTACCACCAAGTACCCTGGTAGTAGGGCTGGGATCAACTACCCGCGAGCTGGGCATCAATATAGTAGGAGACCCAGGCTGTTGCGCCTCATCCTCCTCTCTTGAACTGAAGAAGACCCTGGCTGAGTTGAGACCCCTGGAATCTCAACATCATCCCTTCCTACCAGGTCAACCTCGAGTTGCTCAGCCTCATCAGTGGTAGTGGGTTCATCTACAAGCTCTCCTTCTTCTAAGATCACGGGGCCCCTGCTGCGTAGTCCACGAGGACGGCGAAGGGGGATTTCTTCTTCCTCCTCCTCTTCCTCCCTATGTTCCTCAACACAGAAGGGCTAGCTTCGGGCATTGAAGATACAGCTCCCGAGTCTCCCAACTGGTCTTCTTTGGAGCAGGCTCACTTTGGGAAGTAGAGCCCTGGGGACGCTTGGGCACAGCCCGTCGACGCTTTCTAGTAGGCTGTTCCTTAGGTGCTGCTGCTCTCGGTTCCACCTCGATTTCCCCTCCAGCCTCTTTCTTGGCTACCTGGTATTCCTCTATGCCTCGCATGCGTCTATTGGATGCCAATTTATTCTCATAAGACGCATTGATGCTCTTGATACATGAATGATGTATTGAGTAGTCAGGCATCTTGCTAGCCTAAAAATACCAAGTGCAGAAACCGAGGCTTGTGTAGCAGTTGAGCGTCTGGTGAGTCAAGCGGAAAATAGCGTTTGTCCCTCCAGCCACACTGTAGTACCAAGCCCGAGCACCTTCAAACAAATTCCCACTGAAGGAGAGCTTGGCGTTGGGATTGCCGACATACAGTTGGTCATAACCAAATTGTCGGGCAAACGGTTCGGCATATAGGGCTCAATTGTACATGAGTTCCCTTGCCGAAAGAGCCCCAGGCCGAATATTAATCAGCCACCAGAAGACTCCCGATGGCAGTCTTGTGAAGTCGTCCGGTCCCACGAGGTCAGCAAATTTATCCCCGTAAGATGCACCAGTAATCTCAGGGAAGCAACGGTCGAGCTGGTAGTTCGAAGCGTTTAGAATACATTTCCGAACGTAGAACATATAGTAATGGGACCAGCTCGAGCTCTCCAGCCTCTGTACAAAAGGGACAAACCCCTCGGATTGAGACACCGGCGTCATTAGGGAAGGGCAATGCATAACGTACCAAGCCATCAGGTACGTTTATGGAAGCTCAATCTTGGGGTTGGGGATCTTCATTTTCGGCCTCCCCTCCGAGTCAACCTCTTATCGACCTTTGGAGTCGACGACGGCCTCTACTTTACACAGGCTCTGAACCAGAGCCCGTAATCCACTTTGGATTCCGGCTACCATTGCCGGAAGGAGAGCGTTGGACCTGCCATAGGCCAACAAGACTGCCGGGTACACCACATCAGCAACAATCACTTCATGCGGCAGTGTCGGCACTACGTACCGCTTCAGCCACAGCATGAGGAAGCCCGCCAGTAGCGCCCGGTCAGAAATGGGGACCCGGGCTTGATGATGAAAACTTTTGAAAACCGTGTCAGGTTTGAAAGTGTCTTCATTCGACTCTGTGGTATAAGAACTCACAGTGGCATCAATCCTCTCCGCGATTTCCTCGTCGGTGCTAGGGGCCAGAATGGTCACTGAGTGATCTTTCTCTGCTATACCATTAAACAGGCAGCTCGCCAAAGACATCTGCTTAACTCCCCTGGTTCTCCAGGAGGTTATTTGACCGCAGATATGGAAGTGACACAGCACTTCCCAGTAGGTCTCATATACCTGAGGGCACTCTTTCTTCAAGAGATGAAGCTCCTCAGAAGTTGGGACATATTCTTCATAAGGGGCATCTCCAATAACCAGCCCCGAAACTTCATACAGTTCATGGAGGGCGAGCCCCATCTCTCCGATTGGGGTGAAGAATATCCCCGTCAATGGGTTGTAGTGCTCCAGGATCCCGTAGAAATTATGGGAACTTTGCGGGTGCCATACTGCACAGCCCTGACCGCCTGATACAACCCCAACTGCTCCAGCAGAGCTCCGAGTTCGATGAGGACGAATCCCACCATCTTGCCCCACCAAGACTTGTCAAAGCATGAACCCACCCGAGCGGGCGGAAGTCAACGGGAAAATCGCCTCTACCTTCATGAACCGGTTGATGAAGGTAGTGCCGAGCCGAGGGGTTTCCCCTCTTGGATACTCATGTCTGACCAATCCAGGAAATAAACCAAAAATCTCCTTCCCGTGACTGCCAGAGTGTACGTTTTTGGTGCCTAGCATGCTGAGAGAGACACCTGAGATAGGTCGAGTAAGATCCCATTCCATTGCACGATGAATGGACATGTGCTGGAGATAGGACAAGGGATACATCCTCTCCATATTGGGAAGGAAAATTTCCTATTCCCTATCTGGCGAAGCCAATTGTAATCGCCATCTTGCAAGGCACTGCTGTCCTCGTCAATGCCATCGCCAAAAAAGAAGACAGGTTTCTTTAATGGGATGCGCGAGTCCGTCTCAAACACTCCGTCGGTGATAATTTCCCGGAGGGTCTTCATGTTCGCCTTATAGATTTTCTCCTGTCGCTCCTTCGACTTATCAGTGGTCACGGGAGCAGTCTTCTACAGCACAAATGTCAGGTTGTGGTCAGCACCACCTACGTGCCCAAAGTGACACTTTTTGGAGAGAGGGTTGGAGGAATATCTCACTGTAAAAGAAAATAACACTTGATCAGAAATCTAAAAGAAAATGATTAAGTGTTTACAACTCAAACGTGGAAATGAACCCAAACGCAGAGACCATCAAAATCTGCGTCCAGGTCCAAAAAATCGCGAGGCTAGCATGGAGCCCGCGTTTTAAAAATCCAAGATTTATGAAAAAATTCTAAGTATCGGATTCAGACGCGAGATTCATTTGGACTGGCGTCTGATTTCACAAGACGCAAGAATCATAAGAAATCTGCGTCTTCATCCCTTACACTTAGAAATATTCTAAGTGTTGGATCCAAAACGCAAGGCTCAATGGGGCCCTATGTTCAACAAACAGGTACGGACTTAAGCGGATAGAAGATGCAGAGGTCATTAAACCTGCGTTTTATCCATCGACTCAAGAACCGCACCTGAAGACCAAACACGGGCATGAGTCCGCGTTGGCGGTTCACATTCAAAAGAATTTAAGAGTTAAAAGAACTCTGTAAACCATTTAATGGCGGAAATCAAGTCCGATGGCTTTTTATACCTGAAATAGGGGTTTCCTGTATGGAGGAACCGCCCATTTGGGTTTCAGGAACGATGGTCTTGGAAGGCGAGGCAACATGTTTAGCCTTTGGTGCCATTGTAATCGAAGATTCGATGTTAGAGATGAAAGAAACGAGGAGAACAAAGAAAGCTTCTTTCTTAAACCCTAACAGATGCAAACGAAGAAGAAGAAGAGTCTAATGATGACTCTTGAAAGACTGTTGCCTTTTATAGGCACAGTAATTCGCAGAGATACGCGGCGCTTGGCTCGACGCCTAATCTCTGCCTGACGCGTGGAAAACGCATTAAATGCAGCGCGAATTTCGCGCACCAAAAAGATGTCCCCTCAATTCTACAGGACACGTGGCAACATATTCACAGCACGGATTCGCATTCAACAGCCGCGTCTTCGTCCCAAGAGACACGTCCCTCCGACGGATGCACCTTCTCAACTAGGCCAAAGTTGCGTCTGCTTCACAGAGCGAAAGCCGCGTCTTTATCCTAAAAGACGCGTCCTTCCGAAGATCGCATCTTTTCAACCCGGCCAAAGTCGCATCTACCTCATGGAGTAACAGTCGCGTTTCATCCCAAAAGATGCACCCCTATAGAAGGCGCGTCTTTAAAGCAGTATCACCCCTGCGTCCACAGAACTGGCGTGTAGTCCTTGCTTCTGCAATTCAGTTCAAAAGTACACTGGCACAAGTAGACGACTACCCACCCCTAGTTTAAAGTACACCAACGACAAACTCAAAGCATCGGGGAGGTTTAGACTGTATATCTAGACACTCAACACGATCAGTTTTGGCGACTTCAAAGAGTTCCACAGTACACTCACGAAGGCCGTACTCCAAACAAGATCAAGCCCGGAGCATTGTCAGTCCAATCATGAGAAGGGTGAATTCAGCTAGAGTCCAAAGTATTTCGAAATCCGTCTCAGCCAACTGCGGAATATCGAAAACTTTAGAGGGGGTTCTGTAGCTATCTAAAAATCATTGAAGACAAGTCCTCAAAAGCAGAGTCCCAAACTCCAGACACAGGGCTAATCATAACCATCAAAGCAGTGCCAAGACGCGAGGATCAAAATCCGCGTCTCAGCAGCACTGCAGCACCAAGGTGCGAGGATCAAAATCCGCGTCTCTGCAGCACCAAGGCGCGATGGTCGAAACCCGCGTCTCAGCAGCACTGTAGCACCAAGGCACAAGGGTCGAAACCCGCGTCTCAGCAGCACGGCAACACCAAGGCGCGAGGGGCGAAACCCGCGTCTCAGTTATAACTGCCCTTGTTATGGGGTCAATCACTGCCCACATAAAGGAAGTTAACCCCCATTGTGGAGTGTTTTTAGGGGGCACGTTCGCCCCTGAAACCTCTATAAATAGCCCCGTTGCTATGGAGAAGGGGTCAGTCAATTAGATCAGAGAATTTGGAGAGAAGAACTTGACTTAAGAGCTTCCACAGAGAAAGAAAGAGAGTTCAACTCTTCAAATAACTTGCTGCGTACAACTTAATCTTTGCCTATAATTTCTTTGAGATTTCTGGTCGATAGAGCGTTACTCCGTCCACCAATCGAAGAGAAGATCCCAAAAGTTCCTGACGTTCACCCGGTCAACGAAAAACAAGACCCACTGTCCACCGCTACCTGAAGAACCCAGCATTAAACAAAGGGAGGATTCAAGACTCAATATCCTCCCTCCCTTGTAATCGGAGTATAAGTCCGTTGTAAACTTTCAATTGATTCAAGGAAATTTTAAGCGAATTTTTCTCCCATCAAACGGTATCTGTGCCTCATGAAGCATAAGTATTCATGCCTAAAAGGGGTAGATTTTATAAATAAAAATCCTTAGTTTTGTGACCTTATTTGCTCGAGTGTTTAAGTTCTTAGGGTGTTTTCTCACCTGGTACCCTAAGACTGTCCGGTTTGGGTGTCACCGACTAAAGGCTCGTTACATGGGCAGATTAGAATGCCTAATGGAATTGAGGAATAAATACCACCAAAAATAAAAATAAATAAGACAAAAGTGTTAAAGTTAAAAAACCCTTAGTCAAAACTTTGCGATCACGAAGGTGTATATGACTTAGGGTAAATTAATAGACTAGATGAGAAATACAACTTGACTCCTTACTTTGATTGATAACATATTTTTGAATAGAGACTAAGTTTAGGAATGAAAAGTTCGATTTTCCTATAACTTATAGATTACTTGAACTCTTACAATAATACCTCAAATATTTTCTTTCTTTTCAGAATGCTTTTCAAAAATACAAACAATTTTTTTCTCTTTCTTTACGGATTTTTGGTGCAATCCACTGAAAACTCTCACGAGACAAAACTCATCCTCTAGGGGTAACCTAGAGGTTTAAAGGCTTGTTGCACATGCTCATTGCAATCAAGTGACCTGCGAAAGTGGTCAAAATAAATTTCTTAGGATTAATTTTTATGTTTTGCTCGAGGGCGAGCAAAAGATAAGTGTGGGGGTGTGATCGGTCACAAATATTGTATATATATTGTCATATTATCATGTTTATTATCTAATAAATTCTTTTAATAAGTCTCATTTTTATTTAATAATGTGCAGTCCCATTGTTAATGGAGATGGAAAAGAAATGAGTCCAAAAGCACACTTTAATTCGGATTTATTAAAGAGGAGATAAATATTCAGGAGGATAGGGATAATTTCAGCTGAAGATCAAAGCATATCAGGGAGGATTACATCAAATAAAACTAGTTAATTTAATTTTTAAGAACCTAAATCGGTTAGCTTGAGAATCACCGAAGATCAGAATCAAAAACTAACAGCAAATCCAGCCAGACAAAAGGGGGCAGCACCACACGATATCGTGATCTCCACTTGGATGTGGCCACCTGGCCACATCCTTGCCGCGAATCCGCGGCAAAAGCTGCAAATCCGCAGCCCAGTAGTGGAGATAAGGGGAGCATTGCTCCCCTTATCTCCTCACTCCTCTCCCCTCTCCCCTCTAGTGTTTTGCCTATAAAAGGCAGGTTTCTCACTGAAAAGAGGACCGAAAATTAGTTTAAGTTTTTCTCTTTATTTTAGGATTTAGATTCTTTGTTAGATAGTAATGAGAAGTTGTATAGTAATGAGAAGTTGTATCTCTATTTTAAATTCATAGTTCAATCCAAATACAAATGAGATAGAGGAAAAGAGTGACTGTAATCTGAAGTTGAAGTGACACAATAAAGGTTCAAGGCTTCTCTTCTTCTCCAATTCACAGGTATGTGTTATTTTCTTTACGTGTCTTGTTTTATTTTAGCTATAAGTAGCTAAATTCATTTTTCTTGGCTTACTATCATCTCTCTTTTCGATCTGTCTTGTTTTGAATGGTTTTGATGTAAAGAACCCAATAGAATCATATGTATGCCTTAAACTAAGCCTTTCTTCTTTGAAAGTGTTCCTGAAGACACATGAGGATGGTTTTAGATTTTTAAACTTCTATTTTTTTAAAAACATCACTTAAACTTATTTTTATTTCATACTTGAAAGATAACTTGATAATTTAACATTCAGTTCAAGATGAGTTAACATTTTCAAACAATCTTATGTGCTTTGCTTAAGACTTTCGAAACTCAAGCTTAAGTTTATGCCTATGATCAAGTTGAGGCACTGAGAATTTCAAGAGAAGAATATATCGTTGAGTAGTAAGACAGTGAGCCCAGATCTTTTTTATATTAAAACAAATAACCAAACAATCTTCAACACTTTTTAAAGATCACCTTTTTCCAAGCCTTTTCTAAGTTTTTAATTTTTTCTTTTAATCACTTCCTTACTCTCCATTCTGTTTTTCAACATATAAAAAATACACACGACACCATTCTTTGTTTTTTAAACAATTCATCAAAAAGCTTCCATCGCATTCCTTCTCATGGACACGACCTGTTAGCCCAAAGCTAGACGGTAACTCGACTGCTTCACTTTCAATCAATATATAAACTCACTAAATTCTTCTCTCTTTTTTGTCAATTCAACAACAAAGGGGTGAAGACAATCAAATAATAAAGATGTATATGTGATATATAATCGTAAAAAGAGACATTAAGTTAGCTCTGCCTGCATACATGCATTACATGGAGAAGTATGACTAGACACTAACCCATATAAAGTATAATATACAATGTATAAGCGGAGATGTTAAGCTTCCCCTACACATGTGTATCACGTAAAGAAGAGAGGTTAAGCTCCTTAATATGTAAAATACACTCAACATGAATCTACATATGGAGGAGATGTTAAGCTTCCCTTGTATAATACAATACATATCAAACAAATTTTGAAAAAATTTTGACACTCTTAAACAAATTTTGAAACTACTTGTAGTCAACAAAATAAATTTTGATACTAATTGAAATCAAATTGTAGTTGACAAAACAAATGTTGATATCAATTGTAAATAAACATAAATATTATTTTATAGATAAAATCAATATGAAATCATTTTAAGTTAAAAAACTTTTTTTTTTGAAATAACAATAAAATACATGCATAAGCTTATAGAAAAACTAATTATCATTAAGAATAAAATCAAACTTATCATAAACAATTTGTGTTATAAAACCTGTGTGGTCAATGTAAAATAAGTACAATCAAAATCATACATATATATGTATGAAAATAAAAATACATCTTGAGATTTAAAGCATACATTATAAGAAAATTAGTATCAGTATACAAAAATGAAATACCATGAAAATCATGTGTATAACTCATATCATCCACCCTTTCATGCACAAGTTTAAAAGATATTTAATGAGAATATACAAGATATGGTTGCCCCAACCAACCGCCCTTGGATGGTAGGAGTTTTCAAAAATAAGATTTGAAACTATTTAAACATATTTGAAAACTCTACCAATTGAAGAATACAAAACTACTTTTATAATAATTTTGAAAACTAGTACGAAATCCTTCAAGTAAGGAATAAAACAAATATATATTTCATAATATATGAAAACTATACGAGAATCAAACAACAACAACTAAGTCATTTGTCCCAAGTAGTTGGGGATACACGAGAATCGATACTCAAAAATCTATAAAGCTCATATAGGCTCATGAATCAAAACCATGTGTAAACAAAAGATATATAGAGTTTACAAAATCATGAATCAACAAAATCATGGAGATAAGTCAATAGAGCTCAAAACAAAACTAAAATGAAAATTCTTTTTCACAAAATAGATATATCATATAAACATATAAGAATCATCAAAACTAGGACATACAATGTACAATTAAACATATGATTGAGTTCACAAAAAAATAGAGCATGAAAAGCATGTATTTTAAAAATTGTACATATATAACACAAGTTTTAATAGAATATAGATATGAACATGATATAGGCATTTTAATCAATATATGCTTTAACTAAGGCGTGTAAAAAAAACATAAATCAATCCAAAAGAAATATGCATGTAAATTCATTGAAAAGTTTTTCAAAAATACATGCATAGCTAACAACCAATTAACTCAACATTACGGACAAAAATAATATATGATTGAGTTTAGATTACTACACTTGCATATATACATTTAAAGCATTTTAAAGAGGATGAAGAAATGGATACCAAAATTGTGTAGGCCAATTCATTTCTGCAAAATATGAGGTGGTCCTCCCACCATACTTTCTTGATAGTGATACATTAATTTGGTTTGTTCATGACGCTCCAAGTGCATCCAACACCAAGGTACCAATCCTCTCACGTTTCGTGAGAGTCCGCACCTACATCAAACATAAGAGGTGAAAATTTTGGTACCAATATTTTCTTTTTGTTTCCATGAGGGTTTGAAATAATTGGAACCAAAATATTTTTATTTGCAAACTGTGAAATGTTTAATCTATCAAAAAAATTTGCTAAATGGCCTTTGCGGCCGCAATATGTACAATTGTACACTCTAGCATACATATGGTTGTGATATGGATGAGCATGGTGTGCTGAGGTGTATGCAGTGGGGCATGTCCGTGAACATGTGAAACTTGTTTCTTGTGAAACATAGATTCTAATTTATTGTCATTAAATACATATTGACTCAAAGTGAAGCCAAAACAGTCAATTTTCTTTCCAAAACATGATCTCATTTTTATCAATAGGAGGTGCAACATTATTAGTATGAAAAATATGGCAAGAATCAATATTATTTTTCTTTTAGAAATCTTTTTTTCTTTTAAAATAATTTTTTCAAAGAGTCTTTTTCCTTTAAAACAACTTCCTTTTCTTTTTCCACCAAAATAATTTTATTATTCAAACATTCATTTTCTTTTAAAACAATTTCAAATTCATTTTTAAAAGAGTCTTTTTCTTTTAAAATGGAATCGTTTTTATTTTTTGATCTTTTATTTATTTTTTTTAAGCAAATCATATTTTTCAAGAAGTTGATGACAAAATAAAGCAAGCTCATCATATGGCATGTCAACATCGTCATCAAGCTCGGATTCAGAATTTACCTCAAGTGGGTCATCTCCTTGGACCAGTAGCACATAGTGGAAGCAGCACTTTCGTCATCCGAGCCACTCTCCATATAATATTGCTTTTGTTCACCAAGAGAGATAAGGTGTTTCATACTACAAAAGCCGAAAGTTTGCAACCCTAAATAAATATTCACCACTTAGGGTAGATTTAAAGCATGGATGGCTTTTGTGTTAGCCTCAAGATGTTTTCCATTTAAACAATTAGAATCTTTAATAGTGACAAAATAAACATTAATACTTAGGGCTTTTAGGTACTTGAACATCTTAACTTTCCAAGTTTGGATGTTAAGAATGTCAAACATAGGAGGTGTCATGAAATCCATGTGTGTGTGAAGCAAATATTGTGATTAGCTAAAAGAAGATCTTTAACTCAAGGTTGTTAGACCCAAATCAAGAGCACCAAGCTCTGATACCAATTGAAATACACCTAGAGGGGGGTGAATAGGCGTAATAACTAATCTAGGGCAAATGATGCGGAATTAAAAAGTAATTATGTAAACTAAAAACTATTACACAAACACGCAAAGTATAACACAAGAGTTGTAGCCAAATTTTCAGTGAAGGGCTCTGACTATCTCCTCAACATTCCTCTATATTAAGAGTTGAGGTGTTACTATAACTCTCTTGGTTGAATACAAGTGTGAGCAAACAATCCTAAGCATATATCAATTGAGCACAAATATATCAAGCATATAAAGAGACAAATAATATAAGCATGCAAGATATATAAATACAAGTGAGAGAGAGAGATGAGCAATCACAAACATGGGAGAATTATTTTGAGGTTCGAGCACACTTGATCTACATCCCTGCCTTCAACACTATGAAGGATTTTTACTAAAATCGATCCCGCAAGATCACTCGATGCTGCAACACCTACAATGAGTTCCCTCAAGAAGTCTTAGACTCGTAAGTTCCTTACTTGATCTCGCAAGAACAAGACATGCGAACCCGCAAGCTCGCCGAGGCCGCAACCTCTACAACTCCTCCAAATACAAAGGTGGAACACTTGGTATTCACTTCTATTGATCACCAACAAATACTCTTACAAACAATGGTCCTATAGAGAATCGATATAGAAATGGATAGCTCAAGTTTGTGTGAGAAAACAAGGTAGATTGAGTGGTGGAAAACTCAAGAAATTTCTTTTGAAATCTCTTTTTAAAAACTCTCCTTTTGATATGAAAGTTTTAGCCCAAAAACATGTAGAGAAAAATCTTAAGAGAGATGGAAAAAACTGGCTCTAACACTTCTCCAAAATCTTGTATAAAACTAGCTAAAACAGCCCCCTTTATAGAGCAACAAAAACTAGCTGTTGGAGCAAATTCCCAGGCTAGTCGACCGACCAACGGTCATATTTATGACCGTTGGGGTTGTCGGTTGACCGTCTGGTCGATCGCATCCAGGTCTTGACCGGTCGGTCAACCGACCGGTCGATCGAGGCAAGAACCAGAGAGCAAAGCACTCTGGCCGGTCGACGCTCGGTCGACGAGGTCAGATCCAGAGAGTGAACTCTATGGATCGGTCGACTGCCTGGACGACCGGCCCACAAGCCAAGGCTGTGTGCACGTTCTGTGCACATCGATCGATCGCTCGGTCGATCGACTTCTGTGTCGGTCGACCGCTCGGTCGACTGCTAGAAGGTCAGGTCAGGGATAAAAAGGAATTAAAACTTTGTCTTATAAACTACTATAAAATCTCATAAAATCACATAAAATCTACAAAAATAAGTTCATTTAAGTGCTTTGGAATTCAAATATGTGTGATCAAATTTCAACACATATTACAAACAAATTGAACTATTTTTGTGATATAAAAATTTAGCTTTAAACCAAAAATCGTATTTTTCAAAATCAATCTTCAATTTGAAAAATGATTTTTTTGAAACTTGTTCAAATACAAAATAAGATATTTTGAGCAATTTTGAAGCTTAGTGTATATGGATATGATCAAATACACATATAACATGAAATATATATGTTTTTGACAATAAGCTCTAAAATAAGTTTTGAGAAAAACAAAACTTAAAAAACTATGTACTAGAAACATCAAATAAGCTTTCTATACATTTGAACCAATAATGTGTATGGATGAAGTCCAAAACACATATAAAACATATAAACTTCTTTTGATGAATTCTATTCATGAAACATAAAGATATATACTTTGAAGCTCAAAATTAAAAACTATTTTTTCAAAATTAAAATTATTCTTATGAAAACACATATAAATATTTTGTTGTGTGTGTATGAGCTTGAGTAATCCACAACTAATCTATTCTTTATATTTTATCTAAAATATAAAATCTTAACACTTACAAAACTAGACTCAAGTCTTGAAAATTTTCTCTTGAAAATATTTTCTCCTTCTTGACTTGGTCCAAACCTTGATCCAGAGAGCTAGACTCCTCTTGAGTACGAGATGCGATCTTGATGTGCAAAGTCTTGAATCAACACGTGCTAGCTTCAAAAACTTGACTTCGAAACTTTTGTTGAAGTTAAACATCGACTAAGATCTTGACCAAATATTTGAAACATTTTAAACACAAGATCATTAGTACATAACTACATGAGTTAATCATCATTAAAACTAGAGTGATGGGCTTTTGGGCCAATAATATTGCCTTCTCGGTGAATAAGGTTGCTAAGTTCATGCGAGCTCCAATCGATGAGCATTGGAGTGTCGTAAAATGAATCCTCTATTACCTCAAATCTACCATTCAACATGTCCTTTTTCTCTCTCGTCATTTTTTTGTACAGCTTACTGCTTTCACTGAAGCAGATTGGGCAGGGTCGATCGATGATCGAAAATCCACCAGTGGCTATTGTATCTTTCTTTGTACAAATCTCATTTCTTAGAGCTCGAAGAAGCAGTGCACTGTGGCATGATCTAGCACTGAGGCAGAGTATAAGGGTGTGGCCAATGTTGCAGGAGAGGTCTTTTTGTTGTAGTCATTACTTTGTGAGCTTGATCTCCCTCAATAGTTCTCTGTGACAACCTCGGTGCAACATATCTCTTGATTAATCCTATTCATCACTCACGCTCCAAACATATTAAGATCGACATTCATTTTTTACGGGACTATGTCGCTAATGGAGTCCTGGATGTTCAGTTTATCAGCACTAAAGACCAACTAGCAGATATCCTTACTAAGCCTTTGAGCTCATTAAGGTTTTCTATGCTAAGAACAAGCTCTCGGTTCTTTCAAACCCGCTTCGCTTGCAGGAAGATGTTAGAGATATCAATGACAACACGTGACTCATGTGAAACATGTGATCTATGTGAAAGAAACCTCTTATGAAATTAACCAGATCCTAAAATCTCTCCATGATTATAAGGACACATGAGACGGCTCATGATCAAATCCTAAAATTTATCCATGATTATAGGAATATATGAGACTAATGGAACTCATGCACTATATGTTCTCATTCTCTCTCTCTCTCAGTCAATGTTTCCTATTGTTTCTCCTAAATCAGTATAAAGATGTGACCAATAAGTGTGTGTGTGTGTGTGTGTGTGTATATACACAACCAAGAACCATAGCTAGTTGTATCTTATCATTACACATATAAGTATTTTTCTCCTTCTTCTTTATCTATCCCCCAGAAGAATGGTCTTGGCAACCATTGCCATTTTTGAGAAAGTCATATGGCAGCTCAACAAGTAGCCTGCAATGAATTAATATGCTTAATTTTCTACTAACCACTAATTGTTTAATGAATTAGTTATGAATTTGCATTAAAGACCCCAATTTTTTCTTTTGATTTTGGGAATGGAGGAGGTGGAGATTCCTTCTCCGAGGTAGGAGAAAGTAACAAATTCTAATTAGAATAGGCTTTAGAGATTCTAATTAACTGAGAGAGAAATAAAATACCATTTTAAGATGTTATTGAGTCACATCACATCACCTGATACACAGTCATACACAATCGTACTGTCACTGTTCTAAAAGAAAATTCTTCTTAAAAGTTTGCAAGTGTATGATTTGGGCATGTTTGTTACACTGAAAATGGGCTCGAAAATACCATTTTTTGGGGGCTCGCGGGGTTATCCTCAATTGGGTATTTGGCTGGACAAAAAACATATATTAGAAAAGAAGAAAGGGGCCCGCAATTCGTACATAATAACTGCTTTGCAGTGAGCGAACAATTTTCGCTCACGAGGAGAGCAAAATCGCTTGGAAGCACTGTAGTTCGGGTCTTGTCACCATCTTTCATTGGGAAACACTATAGCTCGTGTCCCACGTGCCCATTCTTTCCTTTCCATGACGGTGCCAAACATGTCCTTTGTGTAAATGACTTTTATCACTTGTCCAAGATCTGAATGGATTACTAAAATATACAAATAAAGTTTCATTTTCTTTCGTGAGAAATTATAGTTAACAATGACTTGATATACACACGTCCTCACATGAAGTAGCCTACGCTAGTTGACTTGACACACTACTTGTCAGCTTATGATTTTTTTCATATTTGATCTTTTCAGCCACCCTAATGGATTAGTAGCCATGCTAATCCATTAATTAGCCACCCTAAAAATTCAACCACCCTAAAGAGAATCTATGGCCACCTATACATTTATTAATTTGTTTGTTTATAAGATGTTGATGGGTGAGTTATTTCTATATAAGGGAGGGGTTACGTGACGTTGAAGTGAATTGAATATTAGTAGGCAACAGAAGCAAAGAGAGAGTTACCTTCGTTAAATCCTCTTCATCTGTTCCTATTTGTAAATTGGGTTTTATGAATTTTAGTGAGTGAGATTAGACTTGTAATCTCTTTGTATTCTCCCCTTGTTATTAGTGGATTCCTCTTACTGTCTTCTCCCGTGGACTTAGGTCACATTGGCCGAACCACCTTAAATACTGGTATGATATCCTCTTTGTCTCTGTAAGCCTGTAGTTATTATCTATTTAATATCTCTTTGCACTTGTCATCTCTTATATTTGAAGAACACTTCTACAGCAAACTAGTATCAACGCTAGTGTTACTTTCTTATGGGTTTCGAGATGGCTTCTGCAAAGTAGAGAAATTTGATGGGAGGAATAGCTTCAGTTTGTGGAGAGTGAAAATGCGGACTCTCTTAGTGCAACAGGGCTTGTTTAAAATCTTATCTGGTAAGGACAAGTTGTCAGAATCCATGTCCGAGGATGAGAAAGAAGAACTCGAGATGAAGGCGCATAGTGCCATACTACTGTTAGCCCGAAAGACCTATACCTTAGTTTTGATTATGATTATCTGATGACGTATTAATACTAATAATTTTGTTTGTTTAAAGTTACAGGTTTAAAAAAATTATTATAGTTATTTTTTGCTTCTTCAAAAGACTCACAAATTTTGAAGCTAACAACAAAGTGGTCCAAGAGCTCAATTATCAAGAACACATATCTAGTACTCAAAGATGGCATCAAACTCAAGAGATCAATAAAGTTGCAAGTTAAAGTACTCTAGAAGAATTATTTTCTTTTAAAATAATGTAAGGTTTAGTTTTGTCAAAACCAAGTTGGAGGTTTGGATTGCTCATCAGATTCACACACACACACAACACACACACACACACACACGAGATTTATTGTGTTTCATTTCTAAATTCTTGAAAAGGATTTTTTGATAGTTTTAAGATCATTTACAAAATCGCATTTGGTTTCTAGGATTCGGAAAAGAATATTCTAAAACAAGAATTTCAATATTAACAAAAACAAGTTCAAAACAATATTCTTTGTGTTGATCTGGGATCACACATATTTGGGCTTCAAATATATACGTGAACTTAGTTTTGTATAGAGATTTCAAAGTGTTTTAGTGAAAAATTAAAAAGGATTTCAAAACATTTCCAAGTATAAATTTTGACCCTTTCTCGATCGACCGTCCGACTGTGATTGCTCTGTCGTCAACCGAGTGATCGACTTGTTTTGCATGGACTTGCACAAGTATAGCTTGTGCACATGGGTCGACTACCCAGTCAACCGCATGTAAGGGCAATGTTCTCTATTTGTTGACATCAACTGACTGACTAGTCAACCGACTGAGACATTAGAGCTCTCTGTTGGATTCAATCAAACATCCGATTGACTACAATCCCTAATAGTCAAAAATATTATTAGTCATTTGTGATCTAGGAGAGATCACTTATTATATTCAAAGAGTTGATCAATAAAGCTTGATTAACCCTAAACGGCTATATTTTAATTCTGTCTTTTTTGGTTAATCAATAATGGCTATTTTGGATTTGTCTCTTCTATTTTGACCCTCTATAAATAGGGGTACTATAGAAAAACCCAAAGAATTTTTGCCAAGTATTTTGTTTAAGTTTTTTAAGAGATTTAGACAAGATTTTCAAAAGAGATCATTTTTGGGCCATAACTCCAAATATAAGGTTTCTAGCTTTAAGCTTCCAATGCATATACTTCAAATCTTTTCTCACGCTCACAATCTTAGAACTTTAATTCCACTATCTTGGTTATTTGATTGAATTGTGAGCTATTTTGTGATCTAAGAGAGATTACTTCTTGTATTCAAAGAGTTGTAGAGGTTGCGGGTTCAAGCAAGCTTGTGAGTTCGTGATTACAGGTGTTGTGGCACCGAGTGAGAGGACTTGCGGGTCCAATTGTTCTTGTAGGAATGTGTAGTGTTGGTGATCTTACGGGATCAAAGAATAGTCACAATCCTTTAGTGCTGTGAAGGGGGGACGTAAGGTAGTGGCTCAAACATTGAAATATATTCTCATGTTTGCAATTACCTTCTCTCTATTTCTCAACTCAACTCACTCCTATTATATCTTGTGCTATATTGTTTTTGATTAAGTGGATTTACCATTTTCTCATAATATTGCTAGATAGCATTACTTATTTTTAATTTCGCATTACTTGCCATTGTTTTTAGCCATCACCTATTCACCCCCTTCCAGGTGATTTCAATTGGTATCAGAGTCTGGTACTATAGATTTTTTGTTTAACCACCATAGAGCGTTGCTTTATTTGGCTAAATTCTTTATTGCATATTCTATATACTTGCTTGCATTTATGACCTGACTTGACTTCTCTAGCATTAAGTCCCCACCCAAATTCAATGGTTTGAACTTTCCTATTTGGAAAGTGAAGATGACCTTACTCTTGAGTCGTTAGGATTAGGGTTGTAAAGATCGTTAATAAGGAGTTTTTAGAACATCACGGTGAGGAGGATACATAGTCCGAAGCCATCACCAAGGACTATGAGACCAATCCTAAGGCACAATATGCACTAACACAAATATTGAATGATGCTAATCTTTCTCGTGTTATAAATTGTACCACGTTTGAGGTATGAAATGACTTGATTATAACTTATGAGGGCACTTTACAAGTCAAGAGGTCTAAAATAGTTTTGCTTCTTTCTCAATATGAGAACTTATATATGCTTGACAATGAATCTATAGATAAATGCTTACTAGTTTTAGTAAAGTCACTAATGAATTATCTTCCTTAGGTGATGAAATAAACAACGACCAAAAAGCAAGAAAAGTGATTAGAGCTCTTCTCAAAGCTTGGGAGGTCAAGATAACGACTCTCAAGGAGCTCAAAGATCATGAGGAGATGAATTTCTCCAAATTAATTAGGAATGCCAAGACTTATAAGATGGCGATGAAGCTCCATGAAGGAAGAGTACCCCCAAAGAAAAAAACCACTGTCTTCAAGATAACTCCATATCTTGTGGAGGAAGAAGACTCTATAGATGAAGGTGAGGAAGAAGACTTTTTCATGCTTATAAGAAAAGTTGGCAAAATATTTTATAAGAATGGAAGCATGAGAAACTTTAAGAGGACGATACCACAAATGAAGAATGGAAGAAAGAAAGAAGAGATGGGTCCATGTTTCATTATAAGATGGGATTTTTTCTAGCCAATGGTCTCTCTTTCCATGCGACCACACCTAGAAGAGAACACGAGAAGAAGGCCACGATGACACTTGGGATGATTCAAAAATCAAACCTGATGAGGAAGTTGATACCACTAATGTTTGATTCAAGGTCAATGAGGATGACCCCACAAAGGTATCTTTTGAAACTTCTATTGATGATGATGAGTTAACAATTATTGAGCTTGGTAGATTTTTCAAAGAATTGCATGAAAGATATTAGCTTTCAAAAATTCAAATTAAGAAATTGAGAAAAGAGACTGAGTTTTTGAAAAACAAGCTAGATATTGTATTTAAAGGGAAAAAGACTTATCTATTTATTTTGAAAAGACTAAGAATGATTTTGATTCTCATAATTTGCAAGGGTAAAAGCCCTAAAATTATTTTTGACGAAAATAGTTTGAAACTTTGAAAATTAGAATAAATGTTTTAGAGGTCAATTACAGAAATGTACTTTTGATATGAAAAAATTGACTCCATATTTCTAAAGGGAAAATTCAAATGAAACACGCACCACAAGCACATATATAGAATGTAAACAAAGCATAATCCATTCATGCTTATTTGTATGAAAAAGGGTTCACTTGTATATATTGTGGCCGCAAAACCCATCTTGCACAAATTTGTTATTCAAGATTAAATTTAAAGAATAATAATATTTGGGTTTGAAAAATACTAACCCTCAAGGACCTAAGAAGATTGTTTTCCATTGATTGTGTAAGGGGAAAACTTAAAAAATTTTGAAGAAAATTACAAGTGTTCTCCTCTTGAGTTTCTGGGGAACTGTGCCGGTGGGAGTCTACTTAGCACGCGATCACTTTGTCTCATTGACGATGCTAGCGTTCAGTCTTCAAGTACTATTGTCTGGGAATTTTCTTCACGTCTGGTTCTGAAAATCCCTGAGAGTGGAAGATCATAAGGAGCTAGCATCCTAAATTAGAGAACTAAATTTTTGAAAGCTTAAAAGTTAGGGAATGGTCTCTATATTTGCTAAAGCTCAAGCAGTAGAGTTTTCTCTCTTTTTAAGAAAAAGTGCAACCAAAAGCTATCCTTCACGCCTCTTGAGCTCATCCATGCACTGAACTATTTATAGGGTGGGAGGGGTGTAACTTCCCCTTGAATTTAGCAAAACTGAAATAGTCTATTAATCTTGCGCAAGGCTTAGACAGGCTCAGCGCGAGGCTAGAAAACTTCATGCAAAGCTGAATATAGGCCTCTCGCAAAGTTAAAATAGGCTCGCGCAAGCCTGTGATAGTCATATAGCTTGACTGTCTCCACTTAATATGGGACGAAGTGGGCGGGTGTAACTGCCCACTTAAAATGGCATTAACCCCACTAAAGTATGTTGGCCCAAAGGCCCATCACTCTAATTTTGATGATGATCAACTCATGTAGTTATAGTATTAATGATCTTGTGTTTATTTAGTCTCAGATTTGTGATCAAGATCTTAGTAGGTGTGTAGCTTCAAAAAAGGATTTAAAGTCAAGTTTTGAAGCTCGCACGGTTTGATTCAAGAGCCTATGCATCAAGACCACATCAAGTACTTAAGAGGAGTCTAGCTCTTTGGATCAAGTTTGGACCAATTCAAGAGGAGAAGAAGACTTCAAGTGAAGACCTTCAAGATCAAGACTTGTGTCTAGGTTTGTTTTTATTAAGATTTTGTTTTTAGATAAAATGTAAAGGATAGAATAGTTGGTGGATTGCTCAAGTATACCATATACACTCACACACAAGATTTATATGTATTTTCATAAAAAGAGTTTTTATTTTGAAAAATACCGGTTTGGTTTTTGAACTTCAATATACATGTCTTTAACAAAAACCATTTTAGAGCTTAATGTCAAAAACATAGATATTTCATCTTGTTTATGTAGTGGATTATTTCCATACACTCTATGCTTTAAAAGTGTTTAAAATATCTTGTTTTTGTGTTTAGAGAAGTTTTGAAAAATCAATTTGGAAAAATATGGTTTACGTTTTAAGCTAAAATTTCTAAGTTACAAAAATAGTTCAAAATTTGTAACATGTCTTGATTTTACTCAAACATTTGTTTATTAAAGTATAATATTGAACCAATTTTTGTAGATTTTTTATGAATTTATGGGATTTTATTTTAGATAAAAAGTCAACCTTTTAATCCCTTTAATAATCTGTTTGCTTCTGCCGGTCGACCTACCGGTCGACCGAGCTAGGAGTCGGTCAACCGACATGCACAAACATGCACGCCAGTTCTGGCTGGAGGGCCAATCGACTGACCCGGTCGACCGTCCAGAGAGCTCTGCTCTCTGGAAAGTCCCGGTCGACGGGGCCGGCCGACTGGCATAGAGCTCTGCTCTCTGTTCCAGGCCACGGTTGACTGGGCCGGTCGACCGAGGCTCCAACGGTCAGAAATCTGACTGTTGGCGGTCGACCGGCAGGTCGACCGACAGCCGTCTGGTCTGTAAATTTGCCCCAACGGCTAGTTTCTCTAGCCTATAAAAAGGGGGGCTTTGTGGGACTGTTTTGAACAAGATTTTAAGTGGGTTTTAACACAAGTTTTTTCAACTCTTTTAAGAGGTTTCTCCACTGTTTAAGAGCCAAATACTTCCATTCAAAAGGAGAGTTTATCAAGAGTTTTCAAAAGTGATTTTCTTGTGTTTTCCACCACAACTTCCATCCTTATTTTTCTCACAATCACTTGAGCTTTCCATTGCTATACATATCCTATAGAAGAGTTGTTGTGAGAGTTGTTTTAGGTGATCAAAATGTTTAGATCACCAAGAGATCTTTCTTGTACTTTGAGGAGGCGGACTAGTGTGTTCGTGTTGTTTCCGGTTCTTGTGAGAACTCATTGTAGAGGTGCGGCCTCGGCGAGCTAGTGGGCTTGAGGTGTGTTTTTCTTGCGGGAACAAGTGAAGGGACTAGAGAGTCCAAGAGTTCTAGTGGGAACTCCTTGTAGGTGTTACGGCACCGAGTGATCTGGTGGGATCGATTTTAGTGGAAATCCTTTATAGTGTTGAAGGCGGGGACGTAGAGTAAGTGTGCTCGAACCTCAAAACAATTCTCCCGTGCTTGCGATCGCTCTCTCTATCTCTTACTTGTTTATATCTTGCATGCTTATATTGCTTTCATCTTTATATGCTTGATATATATTTGTGCTCATATTGTTATATGCTTGGGTTTGTTTGCTAACACTTGTATTCAACCAAGAGAGCCAACGCGACACCTCAACTCTTATTTAGAGGAATCTTGAGGAGTTAGTCCAGAGCCCTTCACGGGGAATCCAGCTACAGTCTTGTGTTATACTTGGTGTTTAATTTAAGAAGTTTTAGTTTGCATTAAATAGTTTTAATTCCGCATTTATTGACCATTAGATTAGCTAGTCACCTATTCACCCCCTCTAGGTGATTACAATTGGTATCAGAGCCAAGTGCTCTTGATTTGGGTCTTACAACCTAGAGTTAAAGATCCTCATTTATAACTAATCACAATATTTGTATACACACTATGGATTTCATGTCTCCTCCCATCTTTGACATTCTTAACATCCAAACTTGGAAGGTTAAGATGTCTATGTACCTCAAAGGCCTTGGCATTCATGTTTATCTTGCTACTATTAAAGATTCATATGTTAACAATAGCAAGTATATTAAGGCTAACTCAAAAGCCATTCATGCTTTGAAGAGTACCCTAAACAATGATTATTTATGCAAGGTTGCTAATATTGACTCGGCTTTTGTAGTTTAGAACACCATCATTTCCCTTGGCGAAAATGAACAATATTATGCGGGGAGCGATCGGATGTTGGAAGTGACGCTTCCAACGTGTGCTACATGGTCCAAGGGGATAACCCCTTGAGGCAACTACCGAATCCGAGCTAGAAGAGGATGTTGATATGCCTTATAATGAACTAGCATCTTTTTATCAACAACTCCTTGAAAAGTATGATTTACTTAAAAAGGATAACAAGAAAATAAAAAATAAATTTGATTGCTTGTTAAAAGAAAAAGATTCTTTACAAGATAAATTCGAAAATGTTTTAAAAGAAAATATGTCTTTTAAAAATAAAATTGCATGCTTTGAAAAGGAAAATGAAAGTTTGAAAAATGAAAATGTTTCTTTGTTTTCTAAATTGAATGATCTTCGTGAAGGAAACACTTCTTTGAAAAATAAAGTTTTTTTTGTGGAAAAATAAAAAGAAATTGCTTTAAATGAAAACACTTCTTTGAAAAGAAAAATTGCTGAAAAGGAAAAAGAAAATGTTTCTAAAAAGAATAAGAAAATGACTCTCATTCTCACCATGCTTTACATGCCACTATTAATCAAAATGAGATCAACTTTTTGAAAATAAAATAGATTGTTTGAGCTCAACTTTGAGCAAATGTGCATTTAACCATTCTAGATTGGAGTCTTTGTTTTCAAAGAAATAAATTCCACATATTCATGCATATCACCCACATCATGTCTATGCCTACTTTACACGTCATGACCACATTCATACACATATGCATCCTAGAGTGTATAAGTGTACACATTGTGGCCGCAAAGGCCATTTAGCAAAATTTTGTTATGATAAGATAAATGTTTTAAATTTTGCTAATAAGAATGTTTGGGTTCCTTACGATGCTAACCCTCAAGGACCCAAAGAAAATGGGTACCAAAGTCCCCACCTTGTGTATTTGATGTAGGTGCGGACTCTCACAAAACGTGAGTGATAACTTGTCTTGGTAGTTTTGATGATTTCCTCATTTGTACTCACTATATGCACATGTATAGCCTAGTTTTGATGATTTCCTCATTTACACTTGTTTACCTATTTACATGTTTTACTTCATGTATATGCTATTTTTGTTCAAAACTAATGAATATACATGTATGCCCCTTGAATCTTGCCTTCATGCAAATTATATCATAGACTCTTTTTATGTTTGGGATATGTATGCATATTGTTAGCTTTGGATAAATCATACATATGCCTTGAAGTTTGTTTTTAAATGAAAAATTAATTTTCATATTTTTCACTTGTTTGATAAAGAGATATTTGTTTTGAGCTTCATTGATTATTTTCATGAAAATGCTACATACATGATTATTGTGCACTCACATTTTATTTGTTTATTCATGACTTTGTTTCATGATTATTTTTGAGCTTTATAGATTTTGAGTGTCATCTTTTGTGTATTTAGTATGTTTCATGATAGACATGATTTGATTTCATGTTTTTGAAGAATCTTTAACTAGTTTTTCAAAAATTATTTTAACTAGTTATTTATTCTTCATTTGGTAGTATTTTCTAAATAAAAATATTTTCAAACTTATTTTCGAAAACCCCTACCTACCCCTATATGGGCGGTCGGATGGGCGAGTATGCCTTATAAACCTTATTGAAAATCTTTTATCTTGTGCATAAAAAGGGTGGTAGTTTATGAGTTATATACTTGATTTACATCATATATTTTCAATTGATATCTCAATTGATATTTATTTTTGTATATACTCATATTTTCTATATATGTATGCTTCATTTCAAATAATATCAATTTCTATTGGTATTTTCATTTTCATAATATATATGATTTGTTTGTGCTTGACTTCCAAGATATTTACATATTTAAAGCACAAAGTATGTTTATGCTAAGCTTAATTTAAATCTTAATTTTTAATTGATTTCTCAATTGGTACTTTTTATATAAGCTTATGCATTATCTTCAATTGGTATTTTTTTGACAATTGGTATTTTTATTGATATCAAAATGTACAATATATTTCAATTGGTATCTATTGATCTATTTATTTCAATTGGTCTCCATGAAAATTTAATTTGGTATCAAAATATTTTCTTTCATTAGTATCAAAATACAAAAATATTTCAATTACAATTGGTATTTACTATTGGTACAAAAATGTTTTTGATATATTTTAGTTCCAATGTGTATCTCAAAAATTTTGTTTATTTACAAAGGTATCTCAAAATGTGCTTTATTACCTTGAGTAAATTTCAAATTTTGTTTTTAAGTAATCATAAAAAAAAAAATTTTAAAATGTTTTAATTTATATTGCCTATATGCAAGGAGAGCTTAACATCTCTTCTACATATAGATTCATGTTGAGTGTATCTTATATTGAGGAGCTTGACAACTCTTCTTTATGTGATACACGTGTGTAGGGAGAGCTTCACATCTCCTCTTATGCATTGCATATTTTGCGTTATGTGAATTGGGGCTTGTCATCCCTTATTCATATAGTGCATATATGTAGGGAAGTTAACTTAGTGTCTTCCTCTTCATGAATGTATATCGCATATATACCCTTATTGGTTGATTTGTTTTCACCCCTTATTGATCTTTTTTGTTTCGGACAAAAAGGGGAAGAATATTGTTTTGTGTTTATTTTAACCCCTTTGTTGATGATTGACAAAAAGGGGGAGAAGTATTTTAGTATATATGCATGTTTTTCTTGCTTTATACATAAAGAGGGAGTAAGAATTTTTGTTTATGCATATTATTTTGTTTTACAAAAAGGAGAAAAGAATTTGATGAGTTTTATGCTTGATTGGCATGTTTATCTCCTTATATCTGCATACATGTTTGTTTAGATTCATGTGCCTCATTGCCATATATTATTGTTTATTGTGATGCATGAGTTAAGGGGGAGCTTCTTTGAAGCTTTACTTTAATTCATGCATATATAACTCCATGAGTTTTGTCATCATCAAAAAGGAGGAGATTGTTAGCCCAAAGGCCAATCACTCTAGTTTTAATGATGATCAACTCATGTAGTTATAGTACTAATGATCTTGTGTTTATTTAGTCTCCGATTTGTGATTAAGATCTTAGTAGGTGTGTAGCTTCAACAAAGGATTTAAAGTAAAGTTTTGAAGCTAGCACGGTTTGATTCAAGAGCCTATGCATCAAGATCACATCAAGTACTCAAGAAGAGTCTAGCTCTTTGGATCAAGTTTGGACCAAGTCAAGAAGAGAAGAAGACTTCAAGTGAAGACCTTCAAAATCAAGGCTTGTGTCTAGGTTTGTTTTTAGATAAAATGTAAAGGATAGAATAGTTGGTGGATTGCTCAAGTATACCATATACACTCACACACAAGATTTATATGTGTTTTTATAAAAAGAGTTTTTTTTTAGAAAAATACCGGTTTGATTTTTGGACTTCATATATACATGTCTTTAACCAAAACCATTTTAGAGCTTAATGTCAAAAACATAGATATTTCATCTTGTTTGTGTAGTGGATCATATCCATACACTCTATGCTTTAAAAGTGTTTAAAATATCTTGTTTTTTGTGTTTGGTGAAGTTTTGAAAAAACTAATTTGGAAAAATACGGTTTTTGTTTTAAGCCAAAATTTCTAAGTTACAAAAATAGTTCAAAATGTTTGAAACAAGTCTTGATTTTACTCAAACATGTTTGTTTATTAAAGTGTAATATTGAACCTATTTTTTTAGATTTTTCGTGAATTTATGGGATTTTATTTTAGATAAAAAAGTCAACCTTTAATCCCTTTAATAACCTGTCCTGGCTTCTGCCAGTCGACCGAACCAGTTGACCGACTAGGAGCCAATCGACTGACGTGCACAAACGTGTACGCCAGTTCTGGCTGGAGGGCCGGTCGACCGACCCCGGTCGACCGTCCAGAGAGCTCTGCTCTTTGGAAAGCCCCGGTCGACCAGGCCGGTCGACCGGCATTGAGCTCTGCTTTCTGTTCCAGGCCGCGGTCGACCGGGCCTGTCGACCGAGGCTCCAACGGTCAGAAATTTGACCATTGGCGGTCGACCGGGCCGGTCGACCGACAGCCGTCTGGGCTTTAAATTTGCCCCAACGGCTAGTTTCTCTAGCCTATAAAAAGGGGGGCTTTGTGGGACTGTTTTGAACAAGATTTTAAGTGGTTTTAGCACCAGTTTTTCCAACTCTTTTAAGAGGTTTCTCCACTTGTTTAAGAGAAAAATACTTCCATTCAAAAGGAGAGTTTATCAAGAGTTTTCAAAAGTGATTTTCTTGTGTTTTCTATCACAATTTCCATTCTTGTTTTTCTCACAATCACTTGAGCTTTCCATTGCTATACATATCCTATAGGAGAGTTGTTGTGAGAGTTGTTTTAGGTGATTAAAGTGTTTAGATCACCAAGAGATCTTTGTTGTACTTTGAGGAGGCGGAATAGTGTGTTCGCGTTGTTTCGGTTCTTGTGAGAACTCATTGTAGAGGTGCGGCCTCGGCGAGCTAGTGGGCTTGCGGTGTGTTTGTTCTTGCGGGAACAAGTGAAGGGATTAGAGAGTCCAAGAGTTCTAGTGGGAACTCCTTGTAGGTGTTGCGGTACCGAGTGATCCGGTGGGATCGATTTTAGTAGAAATCCTTCATAGTGTTGAAGGCGGGGACGTAGAGCAAGTGTGCTCGAACCTCGAAACAATTCTCCCGTGTTTGCAATTGCTCTCTCTATCTCTTACTTGTTTATATGTTGCATGCTTATATTGCTTTCATCTTTATATGCTTGATATATATTTGTGCTCATATTGTTATATGCTTAGGGTTTGTTTGCTAACACTTGTATTCAACCAAGAGAGCCAACGTGGCACCTCAACTCTTATTTAGAGGAATTTTGAGGAGTTAGTCTAGAGCCCTTCAAGGGGAATCCGGCTACACTCTTGTGTTATACTTGGTGTTTAATTTAAAAAGTTTTAGTTTGCATTAGATAGTTTTAATTCCGCATTTATTGACCATTAGATTAGCTAGTCACCTATTCAACCCCCTCTAGGTGATTACAAAGTAGTGGGGTTAACCCATTAATTGAATTGGTCAATTAATTGACCAGGGAAATCCACAATGGAGTTGAACAAAGCTTTAAGTGAAGCTAACTTCATGTTAAGTTTACAAATAGCTCTTTGCAGAGTTATATTAAAGTTTCAAGCAAAGCTAAATCAAAGCTCTTTGCGGAGCTAAGTAAAGCTTCAGGCGAAGCTATGGGAAACCTCTAGGCAAAGCTAAAAGCTAGCGCACTGCAGAGCTATGAAGAGCTTCATGTGAAGCTACAAGTTAGCTCTTTAATAGAGTTGTGCTAAGTTTCAAGGCGAAGCTAAGCAATGAGCTCATTGCGAAGCTTGCCCCTTGGGCTCATGCGAGGCTAAGTGTTGAGCTTACTTAGCTTCATTGGTCTACCAAGGCTTTTTCAAAAGCAATACTTAGATTATTGTCTGCTTCACTGGTTTAATGGAGTCCAAGTCACTGCTTCGTCCTTCGGGATGGGTAGAAACTGGTCTTCAGCTTGTCTGTGATTTGTCTTTTGTATTAATCAATAAGTTAGACATTGTTCAGACTAATTGAAATACTGTCAGGGAGTTTGTCTTTTTGAAGGGTCAGCAAAACCCCCTTCAAAGTTTTTACAAATTCAAAATGGACTGGTTTAAATTTTAGAATACTTTGAATTGCTTCAGGCGTTTGAACCTGTTTGAAACAAGTGTAGCATCAGCATGCAAATTTGATTATTGGAAGAAAAAGCCACAAAATGTGGGTTTAGTTTCTCCTGCATGGCAAGACTTTGATTGTGAACCTGGTTGGATTTTGGCTTCGTCGCATGGCTGAACAACCTATCTGTTGGAGCCCCTCCAGGCTAACTTCGATTGCGAAGCGAAGCTAAATTGCTAGCTTCGCTGTCAGCACTTTTAGTGCTTAACTTCATCTGCACTTCAAAATTGAAGTGACAGTTGCCTCTTTTTAGCAAAGTACTTGAGTGCTTTATCTTCACCTGCGCTTCAGAAATAAAGCAACAGTTTAAAGCTAGACCATGGGGCCTATAAATAGGATCTTACAGTCCTTTTTAGAAAAATTAATTTCTCTTCATCTTCAAGCTTTCGTTGTTAAAGCTTCCCTCCTTTTTGTTTTCAAACCAAACTAGGGCTTTACCTCTTCTTCATCTCCTTGAATCAAAATCATTGGATCCTAAACAACACCCTGGGATGGAGGTGGAGACCTCTAAGGTGCCAGCTACACATTCACCGGCTGTTCAACAGTTGATCGCCGGTAGGAAAAAAATTCTTTTCTCTTTTTTAGCTAATTTTGGCTAGATTCACCTTTGAACGACATTTTTTGGAAGTTTAATTTCCTTAGAATTAGTTTTGATGAACTTTATAGAGAGTAAAATCCCTCTCAGATCTGCAGTGGCAAATTTAAAAACCCATGGGTTTCTTTTTTTTTTTAGGTTCTTCGCCCTTGGGGCTTTCTAGAGCTTGAAGATGAAGCTTCTCAGCGAAGCTAACTTCATGGCAAAATTAAGACATTTGTCTTGGGCTATGATGCGAAGATGTATTTTAACCTCTAGGTGAAGCTTGCCTTGCAGGCAAAGTTATGCCTTAGCCTTTTTTGGTTAGGCCAGCTTGCCTTGCAGGTGAAGCTTGGCCATAGCCTTTGAAGCGAGGTTAGCTTGCCTTATAGGCTAAGCTAAGACTTTGCCTATTTTCACTAAAATGAGGTGATGAGCAGCCTATGCGAAGCTAAACCTTTTGCTAGCTATGCGAGGCTAGAATTTAGCTTCTCTGAGTAAAGCTAAGTCTTAGCAGCTTGTTAGGCATAACTGAGACTTTTTGCATGTTTATTTTCTTCGATTACTAATGTGCTTGTTTTTGCCTCCTTGGAGTGCATTTTGTTCTTGGCATGTCTAATAGTCTATTGGATCAGTTTGATGAATGGATGGGATCACACACTTTTAGCTTCAAGGCCATGCTTATCTTTTCAGTGATTGAAGCACACCTGAACGAGATGCCCTACTTTTTGCAGCTGATCAATGCATTATGAGGAGTATCTTGACCACTTCCTCTCTTGAAGATCATAACTGGGTAGTGTACCGGAAGTCAGAATTTATGTTCAGGGATGCAGTGCCTGATACTGACCAGCAGCTACTCATCGAGGAAGGTTAGTGGATATTCACAATAGGGATGATAATCGCCACCTTCAATCGAGCAAGCAGCACTCCCCCTCTCATTCTTCCAATAGATGATGGCGCCAAGGAAGATGAACTGGTCAGTGACCCAATCCACAGACTCAGTGCATGTAGGGGTCCTAACACCACATGGCTACAATCGCTTTGGACCCACTTGAAGCATGCTTGGTCTGTATCCTAGAAAAGTAGGTCAAGACATCTTGGTTGGAAAGAATCCGGTGATAGCGCAGACATTCATCAACCAGTTCGTTAAAGTTCATGATAACTATCCGGCAATAGACTTTAAGGCTCCATACTGGCTGCAACCTGCTCAGAAGCCGTGATGAAAAGAGTTTATGTTGTATGTCCTGTAGTTTGGTGAAGACCTGAAGAAGCTCGGACTCCATGAAGCAGTTAGAGCAACGTGCTATGAGATAGAAATAAGCATTTCCAACTTCTATGCCATCTTCAAGCTGTAGTGTCCAGCTTTGGGGATCTTCTTTACTCCCATCAGCGAGCTAGGGCTGGCATTGCATGAGATATGGTAAGTATCTAATCTCTCGATGGGCTCTGTACCATATGAGGAGTATTTTTCGTGCGCAGCAGAGTTGGAGCAACTGGAGAAGGAAAACCCAGCCTTGTATGAAATATAAAGAGAGTAGATGTGCCATTTTTACATCTACCTCAAAATCTATGATGCTCGAGTGAATGCGAATGGGCTGAAATTCTGAGCAGATTATATGTTCTCGATTTTGAAAGATGCCCAAAGAAGAATCAATTCCCAGTGTCAAAGGAAGATATCATCCGGATGATGGTATCAGCGGGCATGCCGACATCGTCTTCGGAGAAGACGACAAAATCTATGAGAAGGGTGATAAGTCCAAGTGCTTTCATCATCGGGTGAAATAGTCTTTGTCTCAGAATGCCTTCTGGCATGCTTCTTATTAGTATAGCTGAAGAAGTGTTTGATTCCATCTCTTACAAATGATGGGATCACCCCTTTTGTGCTTTTTCTAGCCGTTCAACTAGTCTACGATCGTCCCCTCATACTACTCCCCACTATAGTGTGCATATCCAACATGATCTTTGGGCGACAGAGGCATTTTGTAGGCCACAAGGGGCAAGTTTAACCCCGCGTCGGACCTGTGTCCTAGGGTAGATCTGCCTTACACATACTTGATGGCATGATTCATCTTGCACTGTCCAGCCATCATTCAACCAAGAGAAGGGCCTCCAGAAGGCATCTGCTGTTGGCCCAAGAGGTTACACTCTCTTGTTTTGTGTTTTGATGATGACAAACCAAATAAGAGCTATTTGGTACTAATGAATTTGTTCAAGATAAGTTTCAGGTTTTGTACCATGTTTGGAGACCATTGGCTTAGCTTTTGCAAGAACTTCTAAGTTTCACATAGCAAGGAAGGCAAATTGCACAATCAAGGAAGAATCATAGAAGAGAAGGCACAAACAAGGCATTGGATGGCTCAAAGACTTGAAGATTGCTCAAAGAGTATTTAATCATTGTATTTTTAGTTTTATAGTTTGTTACAGAATAGTGGATAGGTTTGAAGCTCTATCACACACGTTTTTGCGCACATGTTTATTCCAAAATGTTTTCTTATAATTTATACAAAAATATTTTGTTTACAAGATTTGGCCTACAGATATATATTTGTGTTTTATACAAATCTATGTTCAAAACTATTTTTATCAAAATCAAAATCCCCTTTTATTTTCTCTTCAAAATCCTAATTTTTGACCTGAGCCAGTCGACCGAACGGTCGACCGGACCTATGACAGGTTGGCCGGTCGACCGTCCCAGTTGACCGTGGCTCTGGCTGTGCACATATCTGTGTGCACGTTGTATCGGTCGACCGACCGGTCGACCGACTGTAAGCAACTTTGCTCTCGGTTAGATTGGGTCGACCGGGCGGTCGACCGCTGGCCGCAACGGTCACATTTTTGAACTTGCGGTCGACCGACCGGTCGACCGACAGAGCCGTTTGAACAGTAACGGGCATTTTTTTCTGAGCTGTTTATTTTTGTCTTTTTCTCACTTAAGTGAGTTTAAATGACTTGTTTTGGGTTTAATACATTCTGATTAGCCATAAAAATGTTTTATCTTCTAACCCTAGCCCTCTCCTATAAATAGGGGTGTTTGGGGAGAGATTGGTTGACCTAATTATTACAAGAAAAATTCAAAAGTTTAAGGCATTCAAAAGAGCTTGGTTCTTGGTTTTTGTGCTGATATTCTCTCTCATTTTCTGAAGTGTTTTCAAGAATTCTCTGATTTCATTTTCTTTTCTCTTTACACACAAGAGCTTCATTCCTATTCATTGTTCTCTAAGGACCTTTTGTAAGGGAAGAGACAATTGAAAGAGAGAGTTTGTGGTCTTTTGACTACTCAGAAATTTCTTGTACTTGAGATTGTGGAGTTGGGTACTCCATTGTATTTGTGATCTTTGTGATAGTGGAAGTAGCTAGAATCCTTCTGGGGAAGGCGGGGAGTAGAGCTGGGTGCTCGAACCTCGATAACATATCTTTGTGTTTGCGATTGGTTTACTTTTCCTTGTCATTACTTATTGCTTGAGATTGTCATTGCCATATTCATTTTCATTTATATTGTCAATCATTATCCCATACAACAAGGTTGCATTGCGCACCTCTACCTCATTTTACGAGGAAGCCGGAGGAAGGAGTTCAGAGCCCTTAATAGGGAATTCGGCTCTTAGTCTTGTTTTGGGAGATTGTTGCATTACATTTGCATCATATTTTTTAAATTGCTCTTTGATTAGCATCATCACCTATTCACCCCCCCTCTAGGTGATTTTCAATTGGTATCAGAGCTTGGACTCTAGGTTTTGGCTTAACATCCATAGAGAGATCCTTAAAATTTGCTAATCAACATTTCTCATTTCATTCATTCATCACTAGTAAACATGGCCGATAACATTAAATCCCCACCTAAATTTGATGGACTCAACTTCCCTATTTGGAAGGTTAGGATGACTATCTTTTTGCAATCATTAGGTAGTTTAGTGGCTAAGTCCTTGACCAAACCCTATGTAGCACCCGATAGTGATGAGAGCACATGGACCGACTTCAACTTTAGAGAATATGAGGCTAACTCCAAGGCCCAAACTCCCTTTTAACCGCCTTGAATGAGGATGACCTTACACGGGTAATTCATTGCCAATCCGCCTATGAGATTTGGCAACACTTATTGGTCACACATGAAGGGACTTCACAAGTCAAGAGAGCTAAGATAGATCTCTTGAGGTCTCAATATGAATCATTTAAAATGCTTGATGATGAATCTATTGATTGTATGATTACTAGATTCACTAAAATCACCAATGGTCTTTCTTCCTTAGGTGACGTCATCTCCAACGATCAAAAGGTGCGCAAAGTGATTCGGGCTCTTCCTCCATCTTGGGAGATAAAGGCCACCACCTTGAAGGAATTGAACGATAAAGATGAGATGGACATCATTAGTCTCATTGGGAACCTAAAGACCCATGAGATGGAGAAGAAAGCAAGAGAAGAGGCCGCTCCAACAAAGAAGAAGTCCATAGCTTTCAAGTCTTCATCCACTCTTGAAGACGATGAAGAAGATGAAGAAGAAGATGAGGAGCTCTCCCTTCTTGTGCGAAATGTCAAAAGGATGTACCGGAGAAACAAGCTCAACTTCCGGAGAAAATTTGAAGGCAAAGAGGAGAGGAAAATTATATGCTACAATTGCCGAAAGCCCGGACACATCATGGCGGATTGCCCGGAGTTCAAGAAGAAGATGACCTCCTCCTTCAAGCCAAAGAAATCGGAAGAAAAGAAAGCGTATAAGGCAACTTGGGATTCGGAAAGCGAGTTCGAGGAAGAGGCGGATGTAGCAAATATTGTTTCATGGCAAACACACCTAAGGTAACCCCTCAACCCCTTGATGATGAAGATGATGAATTAAGTAAGGAAGTTCTTGTACATGCTTTTGTTGAACTTTCTGAAACTTATGATAACAAGAAAATTGAATGCTTTAAATTGCAAAAAGAAGTTGCTTTTCTCAAAAATCAACTTGCTATGGTTTCTAAAGAAAAGGATGACATTTCTTCAAATCTCACTTCTATTCAAAATGAGTTTAATGCCTACAAGATTTCTTGTAAGGAAAATCTCCTATTGTTAATGAAAAAGAAATTTCCTCTTTAAAAACTAAAATGGTTGATTTTGAAAAGGTTTTGAAAGATTGTGCTTTTAACACTAAGAAACTTGAAGAAAAATTTCTAAAAGCACACATCGCATGCTAAGATTCCTCATGCTCACACTACACCTAACACTTCTCATGCTCATGCTCACAAATCACACACCCATTATGCTTTTAAATATGGTAGAGTATATAGATGCACATATTGTGGTAAAAATGGACATTTAGCTAAGTTTTGTTATGATCAATTAAATAGATCCAATAATCTTGTTTGGGTTCATGGCTCTAACCCTCAAGGACCCAAGAAAATGTGGGTACCAAAATCAAGTCCTAAATTGTTTGATGTAGGTACACACCAAGGCTCCAAGACGTAGGGAGCGGTGGTACCTTGATAGTGGTTGTTCAAGACACATGACGTGGGATATCAACAACTTTACAACCCTATCAAGGTACATGGAAGGTGGCTCCGTCACCTTCGGGGATGACTCCAAAGGGACTATCATCGGTATAGGTAACATTCAAATTGGTGCATCTCCTATTATTGAGAATGTTGTTTTAGTTGAAGGTTTGAAACATAATTTGCTTAGTATTAGTCAATTGTGTGATCGTGGACTTAAAGTTGTTTTTGATGATACTTCTTGCAAGATTTTTGATATTAAATCCAATGATTGTATTCTTACCGGTTTTTGTGATGATAATGTTTATATCATTGACATGCTTAATGTTGAGTGTTCTACTAAATGCTTAAATGCTTTTGATGAAAATTCTTGGCTTTGGCATAGAAGATTAGGACATGCATCTTTTGACCATCTTTCTAGGATTAATTCAAAGGAATTGGTGAAGGGTATACCTTGCTTGAAGTTTGAGAAAGACCGCATTTGTGGTGCGTGCCAACTTGGGAAACAAACCAAGTCTTCCTTCAAACCAATCAAGGATATCATATCAACTAGGCCTTTAGAATTAATTCATATGGATCTTTTTGGACCTACTAAAACTAAGAGTTTAAATGGTAGTAGATATGCATATGTTTTGGTTGATGATTTTTCCCGTTTCACTTGGGTTTTCTTTTTGGAACACAAAGACCAAACCTTTTCTCATTTTAAGATTTTTCGAAAAGGGTTGAAAAAGAAAAAGGTTTTCCGATTTTGAAAATAAGGAGTGATAGAGGTGGTGAGTTTGTGAACCAACTCTTCATGACTTATTGTGATGAAAAGGGAATTAAGCATGAAATGTCTTGTCCTAGAACTCCACAACAAAATGGAGTTGTAGAAAGGAAAAATAGAACACTTCAAGAGATGGCTAGGACAATGATTAGTGGATATGACCTCCCTCAATATCTATGGGCCGAGGCCGTAAACACCGCATGCTATATATCCAACCGTATTTATTTGTGTAAAAATTCTTCCAAAACATCTTTTGAAATGTATCATTCTAGAAACCTAATGTTGCTTATTTCAAAGTTTTTGGATGCAAATGTTTTGTTTTGAATACTAAAGAGAATTTGGGTAAATTTGATGCTAAGGCTTATGAAGCAATTTTTGTTGGATATTCTACAACTAGTAAAGCTTATAGAGTATTCATTAGATCTTCACGTACCATTGAAGAATCCATGTATGTTAAGTTTGAAGAATCTAATGTGTTTGTTGAGAATGTTGTAGAGATTGAACCATTAGGTGAAGACATGGAGAGACTATCCTTGAAGGACTCACCCGCTCAAGAAGAAAAGCTAGATTCAATTGGTGAAGTTCAAGAGGATAAAGAGGAAAGCTCTCAACCGCTTCCTAAAGCTTGGAGATACGCTACAAATCATCCTAAGGAGCTCATCTTGGGTGATGCATCTAAAGGAGTCACAACGAGCTCCAAACTCCATGACCTATGTGGTAACTTTGCTTTCATTTCTCATTTTGAACCCAAAGGCATTCTCGAAGCCGAGACGGACCCATATTGGTTGCTTGCCATGCAAGAGGAACTCAATCAATTTGAGCGCAACCAAGTTTGGCACCTTGTTCCTAAACCCCACGATAGACCAATAATTGGTACTAAGTGGATCTTTAGAAACAAGATGGATGAGTCCGGAAATGTCATTAGAATAAAGCTAGGTTAGTGGCCCAAGGTTACACTCAAGTTGAAGGAATTGACTTTGAGGAGACCTTTGCACCCGTAGCACGGCTTGAAGCCATACGGATGACACTAGCTTTTGCATCTTTTAAAAATTTTAAACTTTTTCAAATGGATGTGAAAAGTGCATTTTTGAATGGTTTTATTAATGAAGAAGTTTATGTTTCTCAACCTCCCGGTTTTATTGATCATGTTCATCCCGATTTTGTTTTTAAACTTGATAAAGCTTTGTATGGATTGAAACAAGCTCCAAGAACTTGGTATGAAAGGCTTTCTAGTTTTCTCATTTCAAATGATTTTATTAAAGGCAAAGTAGACACTACTCTATTCAATAAGCATGTTGATAATGATATATTAATTGTGCAAATTTATGTTGATGATATAATTTTTGGTTCTACTAATGAGCTTTTGTGCAAGGATTTTGAAAAGGTAATGCAACTTGAGTTTGAAATGTCTTCAATGGGTGAGCTCAATTTCTTCCTTGGACTCCAAATCAAGCAATTGCAAAACGGGACGTTCATAAGTCAAGCCAAGTACGCAAAGGAACTTGTAAAGAAGTTTGGACTTGAAGGCTCAAAGACTTGCAACACTCCCATGGCAACTACAACCAAGCTTGATAAAGATGACCAAGGTAAAAATGTTGATATTAAATTATATAGAAGCATGATAGGAAGTCTTTTATATTTAACGGCAAGTAGGCCGGATATCATGTTTAGTGTGTGTCTTTGTGCTAGATTTCAATCGTGTCCTAAAGAGTCCCATCTTATTGCGGTAAAACGCATTATTCGTTATATTAAGGGCACTATTGGGATGGGTCTATGGTATCCAAAAATCGGAGATTTCTCAATGACGAGTTATTCGGATGCTGACTTTGCGGGTTGTAGAGTTGATAGAAAGAGTACTAGTGGGACATGTCATTTCTTGGTAATTGTCTTGTTTCATGGTCCTCTAGGAAACAAAATTCCGTAGCACTCTCAACCGCCGAGGCGGAGTATGTTGTCGCAGGGGCTTGTTGTGCACAAGTCCTTTGGATGAAACATACTCTCCTTGATTTTGATTTGCATTTTGATCATATAAAAATATTTTGTGATAATACTAGTACTATACACATGACTAAGAATGCAAATCAACATAGTAAGACCAAGCACATTAAGATTAGATATCACTTTCTTAGAGATCATTTTGAGAAAGGAGATATAGATATTGATTATGTTTCCACGGATTTACAACTAGCCGATATTTTCACTAAACCACTTAATTTTGCTAGATTTTCATTTATTTGTGGAGAACTTAATGTTTGTGTTATTGATTAAACATGTTTTTCATAACCCTTTTTAATGTATGACAAAAAGGGGGAGAATAAGTTTACATGGGACAAAAATAAGTTCATTTGATCTTGTTTCCATATGAATTTATATGTTTTGGTTTTATGTGTTTTTGTTATGAGGTGTTTTTGTTATGAGTCTTGTGTTTTATGAATTTGAGAACTCTTGTATTTTGTGTTTATTGGTATTGTTTCAATTTGGTTTCAATTGGCATCAAGAGTACGTTTTTGTGTTTTTAATAAATTCTTGTGTTTTTTTCATATAGCATAATTTGAGGGGGAGTCTTCTCCTCCCCCATATTTTTGTCTATAGCCTATTTGTTTTGTCATCATCAAAAAGGGGGAGATTGTTGGCCTAAGAGGTTACACTCTCTTGTTTTGTGTTTTGATGATGACAAACCAAATAAGAGCTATTTGGTACTAATGAATTTGTTCAAGATAAGTTTCAGGTTTTGTACCATGTTTGGAGACCATTGGCTTAGCTTTTGCAAGAACTTCTAAGTTTCACATAGCAAGAAAGGCAAATTGCACAATCAAGGAAGAATCATAGAAGAGAAGGCACAAGCAAGGCATTGGATGGCTCAAAGACTTGAAGATTGCTCAAAGAGTATTTAATCATTGTATTTTTAGTTTTATAGTTTGTTACAGAATAGTGGATAGGTTTGAAGCTCTATCACACACGTTTTTGCGCACATGTTTATTCCAAAATGTTTTCTTATAATTTATACAAAAACATTTTGTTTACAAGATTTGGCCTACAGATATATATTTGTGTTTTATACAAATCTATGTTCAAAACTATTTTTATCAAAATCAAAATCCCCTTTTATTTTCTCTTCAAAATCCTGATTTTTGACCTGAGCCAGTCGACCGAACGGTCGACCGGACCTATGACAGGTTGGCCGGTCGACCGTCCCAGTCGACCGTGGCTCTGGCTGTGCACATATCGTGTGCACGTTGTATCGGTCGACCGACTGTAAGCAACTTTGCTCTCGGTTAGATTGGGTCGACCGGGCGGTCGACCGCTGGCCTGTAACAGTCACATTTTTGAACTTGCGGTCGACCAACCGGTCGACCGACAGAGCCGTTTGAACAGTAACGGGCATTTTTTTCTGAGCTGTTTATTTTTGTCTTTTTCTCACTTAAGTGAGTTTAAATGACTTATTTTGGGTTTATACATTCTGATTAGCCATAAAATGTTTTATCTTCTAACCCTAGCCCTCTCCTATAAATAGGGGTGTTTGGGGAGAGATTGGTTGACCTAATTATTACAAGAAAAATTCAAAAGTTTAAGCATTCAAAAGAGCTTGGTTTCTTGGTTTTTGTGCTGATATTCTCTCTCATTTTCTGAAGAGTTTTCAAGAATTCTCTGATTTCATTTTCTTTTCTCTTTACACACAAGAGCTTCATTCCTACTCATTATTCTCTAAGGACCTTTTGTAAGGGAAGAGACAATTGAAAGAGAGAGTTTGTGGTCTTTTGACTACTCAGAAATTTCTTGTACTTGAGATTGTGGAGTTGGGTACTCCATTGTATTTGTGATCTTTGTGATAGTGGAAGTATCTAGAATCCTTCTGGGGAAGGCGGGGAGTAGAGCTGGGTGCTCGACCTCGATAACATATCTTTGTGTTTGCGATTGGTTTACTTTTCCTTGTCATTACTTATTGCTTGAGATTGTCATTGCCATATTCATTTTCATTCATATTGTCAATCATTATCCCATACAACAAGGTTGCATTGCGCACCTCTACCTCATTTTACGAGGAAGCCGAAGGAAGGAGTTCAGAGCCCTTAATAGGGAATTCGGCTCTTAGTCTTGTTTTGGGAGATTGTTGCATTACATTTGCATCATATTTTTTAAATTGCTCTTTGATTAGCATCATCACCTATTCACCCCCCCCTCTAGGTGATTTTCATCTGCTTCGCTCATCTTCCACGCTTTAAGAATTCTGAATGGGAGTGAAAGCACTTGGTATGAATCTGGAATCTGATACGCCGCTTTGAAGCATACAAGCTCTTCAGGTGCTTTCCTCACATTTCAAGTGCTGGGTACGGTGAAGAATTCCGTGACATTGAAGACATGGTATCTTCACTGGGGAAAGGTATCTTCGAATGGCTAGTCAACATCAGACCTCCCACTTGGTATACCATTGCGGGATGTATGCTACTTGGAGCATTACATACCCAACCACTTCGCATGACGGTTTGGGTACGACCAGCTCTATGTCAGTAACCCTAACTCTCGCCTGGTGTTCATTAGTAGCCTGATCGATGATGCAAGAGCCTAAAGATACTTCATTGTCAGTTGTACCGAGGCTCTGCTCTGCATACCACTAAGAATCCTAATCTTCTAACAACATTAGGATTCTGCCAGTCGTACCAAGCATCAAACTCAACCCATCAGAGTTCAACATAACTTATTATGAATCAAGTTCATTACTAACGACTGAGGCAGAAGGCGACAAATCTAGACCAAGGGAAGTGGGTCCAAGCACCGAGCCTCTCAGAATATCTAACTGAAGACGGTAGCGAAGCTTCAGACATTGAAAGCCTTTGCTTTGAAGATGTTGTGGGCGGTGGAGCTACTCAAGGAGCTCCAAGTTGGGCTGGCAAAGCCCCAATTGAGTCAAGGAAAAGGAAGAGGAGAATCTCAGTACCCATTTCAAGCAAAAATAGAAGGATTCTCCTCTCCTAAATCTAGGAGGAAGCAAGCTGTGAAGAAATCACGTTGATAAGTCTGCGAGGCCTCTCCAGCTGGAGATGGTGAGTTGGTAACACATGTTTCTCCCCTGATTCTTTGATCATTGAGCCATTCGTTCAAGAGGAGACTCAGATGGAAACGGTTCAGGCCTCTTCTAAAGCCATCTATCTCTATCTTTGCATAGTTTTTCCTTCTTTACTTTGTGACTAACTATTTTGATTTTTAATCTCAGTTGCAAGTAAAGAAGCTGCAGGTGGAGGAGAAGAAGTTCTCAATAATCTCTTCACCTATCGGGAAGGAGATGAAGCGACTTATTTTAGCCCTAAAGGCCTTGAAGAACAAACATACGATGTCAGGCCTTCTGGTGGAGCTGCCACCATTTTTGCTAAGGGTAAGGTTGCCATTCAAAGAGATGAGACTGGGGATGTGAAGATATTGGAGACCTCTAAAGATAGAGTATAACTGCTGAGCCACCAACTGGTGAGCCAACCACTTGGGAGGCCATTATTGATGCTATTGTTATAGGGGTTGTCAATATTGAGGTTACTCCTCCTGAGACTGTCCCAGGTGACATGGCTGGTAGCAAGGTGATCTTTTCTAAAGCTACTACCATCGAGGTGTCTCCAGTTGAAATGTCTACTGCTGAGGCTATCACAATAAGGGATACAAATACTAAGGCTGTCCAAGGTGAAGTAATTAGCAATGAGATTACTAGTACTGTAACTTCAGCTCCTCCAGGTAATGATCATAACAGCTCTTTTAGCAATCAATTTTCATATACTATTTTTGTTCTTAAGAATTTTACAGGGATCCTTGCAATCACTGCTCCGATATCGGGGCCATCTCAGGAGGTGGTAACTATTTCTTAATGTCGGATCTTGTAGGGCTAGATATTTTATAAATTGTATCATTCAATGTTGACTCCCATCCAGTGTTGATTCAGTAGCGATTGTCAAACGGAATCTGTTCCTTCTACTAGGCCAGTAATAGAGCAGATCAAGTCTCATTGAGTGAGCCAATCTTTATCACGCCTGTGAATTCGGCTCCAACTAGCACTGGTCTGGTGGTGATCACCAGCCTAAGCTCTCTAACATTGATTGTTGAGCCGACTTCTTCAGCGACAATCACTTATCCTGCTTCTTCAGTGGCCAGTATGCTCTTGCCTATAGAGACTCCTCCTCGGTTGACCGCCTCTTCTGTTCCACTGGTGACTGCTCCAGTGACCCCTTTGATAGCCATCACCACTAAGCCTATGGAGACTTCTCCTTCAGGGATTACCCACTCGCCGGTGCTGATTGAAGTAGAGAAGAAGTTTGTGGCGGAGTTGGTCGATAACTTCTGTAAGAGCTTGTGTCGATGCCTTTTACTGGTTTTGAAGAGCTTGACCACTTCATTCGGGTCTCTAAGGTGGTTCTCTCCTGGACCATAAAGAACAGCAAGGATCTTGGAGAACCTGATCATGCTGCATCCCTGGAGCTGATGGTGGAAGATCTTGAGAAAAATGTGAACAAGTGGCGTCGTCCAATGATTCGGAACTAATTCCATCCATCGAAGAGGAGCTCAAGCGTCTCTTAGAGCAAATGCAGAAGACTTATACATAGACGCAAGGGAAGGTGAAAGCAGTGTCCCATGAGCTAAAATTTTTAATGGTCGAAGAAATTAAACTTGCTGATGCAATCAAGGCTCCAACCATGCACTCGCTTCTGCAATAAGCAGATCAAGAGGGCGCATGAAATGATCACAATGGCCAACCTTCTTCTATCCTAAGCTGAGCGGGTAAAAGCAGCAGAGGCCTGTTAGAACTGTTGACCACTAAGAGCAATCAAGTCCATCAATTGAAAGTAGAGAAGGAGGCAACACTGGTGGAGATCTAGTCTTGCCTGGAACAGATGGCTGCTTTTTATCAAGAAGAGCTGAAGTCTCAGATCCTCGCTAGGGCTGAAAAGAATAAGAGACAAAAATTGTTTTCTCTTGAGAATAAACTCAGATCATATAAGAGACGAGTTTGGATGTAATAGTCTCAATGTATCTCTCTTCTTTTTGAATCAATAAAATTTGCTTGACTCATTTGTTCTTCTTAATGTTTTCTTCTCTATTTGTTTGTGCAATTACTCATAGGTAATATAAGTCTTCCATAAGAAAAACTTGGTCTCCTATTTCTTAAAAAGAAATAAAAAAGTGAAAATTCACCAAGTAAAACTTCTGAAGGAATTAAAATTGTGACTGAAAATTATTCAGAGATTAAAACATGATAAAATCAGTCTAAGTATGAGAATTCACAGAAGAGTGTAGATCTAAGAATCTGTCTATTCAGAGGTAATGGACTGAACGTGATAGGTTAGGAATCACTGAAAATAGAGTTTGTTGTTTAGAAATGATAAACTGGACATAACAGCGAAAAGCCTTATAGGATTGGGAGTGAGATCTGGATATATGTCAGCTCAGAGGTGAAAAACTGGATATAACATATTAAGAATTACCAGACTCACAGTTTTGTCATTCAAAAGTTACGAACTGGACATAGCTACAAACAATAGGTGAACCTGATTTTAAGGTCCCCCATCTATTCAGAGATAGCATAGACGTTATAGACTAAGATACACTAAATTCTGAATCTGCTATCAGAGGTAGACGTATTAACTTGACAGGTAGTCTACTAGGGACCACAAGGGTAAATTGGACCTGGGGACCCGTCGGTTCCGAGGTAATATGGACATGATCAACTAAAAGCCTCCAGGTTAGCAAGTTGCTATTCATAGTTAGTCGTATTAACTTACAGTAAGAACTCTAACCCTGATAGGGAAAAGAGAACTAGGTTATGGACTCATTTGTTCAAAGATGGCGAAGTGAACATGACAGTTTGAGTACCATAAAATTGTTGTTGTTCTGGGGCCATACGGGTATAACTGCTTGACTCGTATGTTCAAAGGTAACATGGACATGACATTTTGAGTCATAAAAAAAATCCGCTATTCCGAGGTCATGAGGGCATAACAGGGATTAATATAAACTTTGTCTATTCAGAGGTGATCAATTGGACATAACAGACTAAGTACCACAAAGATAGGGATCATCTTGTCTATTGAGAGGTAATGTGGACATGATAGATTAGGATCCTTGAAGATTAGCAAGAAAATTCACTGGGGAGTATTATGATAGATAATATCAGGCAGAAAGACTGTCCTGCTGGGGATAATGTAGAATCTCGCAAAGAGTTTAGCGAGATAGGGGAAAATATCATCCCCTCTAGTATTTTGAGAGAGAGAGAGAGAGTTGTCAGAGGTAATCATTAACGTGATAATTAAATACCTCATTGGGAAATGGATATCCCGTGAGGATTTTAATGTAGAGAACCTAGTGTTCTCTGAGATGTCAAAGGTAATCATTAACATGACATTTACGTTTCCTAGGAGAACTGTGAAAGTTGTTAGAGGTAATCATTGACATAACAACTAAATTCCTAGCTGGAGAATAAAAGGAGGTTTTGTTAGAAGTAATTGTTAATGTGACAAATGAATACCTCAATGAAAATTAAGAATGACTTGTCACAGAAGTAATGTTAAACTTGATAAGGATTCATTTACTGTTGAGGTGTAATGTTAAGCATAACAGTGATTTGAGTGGACATGTGCTATTGGAGAGAACAGAAAGTGGAGTTTTGATCTGCTTGGGATATGTTGAAATTTTAGTGCCAGAGATATAATGTTAACATGATAGGTTCGACTTGTAATTCATCTCACTGGGAAAATGAATACAACTCTTTTGTAGACCTACCATTCCATGAAGGGAATTGGCAAGGAAATTTTAGTGAGGAAGGTAAGATCAGGTCCCTTAGAATTTTAGCAAATCCTCAGCTATCAACGAGTTTGGTATGCCTTTACTAACTACCATTTGAGTTGGGCTAGCCAGGCTATTCCTCTCAACATGATGAGTTGTCAAGGATTTTTCATTAGGCTTAAAAGCCAACTTTTCCCCTATCCTTAGCTATTGGGGCATTGGATTATTATGTCACATGAATTGAACATAATCTTCTGTGTTTTCAATTTCATAGATGACTTCTAAAATCTCACTAGGATTAAAGAAGAGACTACAAACTTCCATGGAAAATTACCAGGAATTTATTGTTGTGCCGATTAGAATTCTTTGTGGACTTGCAGTGAACTGTCAGAGGTAATCATAAACATGACGATAGAAACTCCAAGAGGAATAGAAACATAATTCATTTGGAAAAGAAGACAGTTCATTTTCATTCATAACGAGACCTCAATTTCATTGGGGAAAACTCTGCAGGGAAATTTGCCAAGAATTCATTGCTTTTCTCCTTTTCAGATTGAACAATCTTTTTATGTGCCAGTTAAAACTCTAGTGAGGAAGTTGTTGGACAATCCTACACTGTTGGGAACACCGCTTTATGTTATTCCTGAAGAGAATCATAGATAACAGCTTGACGAAGATGTTACTTTGGTAGCTCACAGTTAAGGCCAGGACTTTTAGGGTTGGCCCTTGCTTAATAAGATCCTGTCTTTGCTTGTACAACTCGACTTTGAAAGATTAATAAAAGGCATCTCTTGGTGAAGATTATTGATCGATGTTGTATAAGTTGGGTTAGTAATTGTCAATCAATGAGTACTACTATGTTCGTGTTGAAGATTGATTCCTCATATGATCCCCTAGGGGAAATGAACGGAATTCCTCTTGGAGAATTGATTCCAAAAAATAGAATAGTCAGATGAACCTGACTTGATGATTTGAGGTACAGTGTTAACGTGATCATGGACAGTATTTCTTCAGGAACTTGCCGTTGATCGGCATAATCAGCATGTCGCCATTTGGATGTCCAAGCCGAAAAGCCCCTTTGACTAGATTGTTTATACTACAAAAGGTCCTTCCCACTTGGGTTGAAACTTGCCTTTGGTCTTGTGTGTCATCACCATGGATCGCTGACAGCTAAGATCAAGCCTCGCTTCTAAAAAATTCTCCCTTTAATCTTTTTTTGAAGGCCTTTGAGATTTGAGCCTGGTGTAGCTGAATACGCTGTTGAACCTGTAGTCGCTTCACATCTAGCGCTTCAAACTCTGGGAGACGTAGTTGATCTTTGTCTCCTTCTGTCATCTTGGTCACCAGAGCAACTCGGAGTAACAGTATTTGACTCTCCAAGAGTATAACTGCTTCATAGTCGTAGACCAAAGAGAGAGACATAATGCCTATAGGGGTTCGGACCATTGTTCAATATGCCCAAGCACATTCTCTAAGCTTCTCATTCTAATCTCACTTGTTTGAAGAAAGAATATTTTAAGGAGCTTAATGATTGTCTTATTCAATGCTTCTGCTAATCTGTTGGCGGCGGGATTATATGTTGTTGAGGCCACATTCTGAACTCGATACTTATCACAGAATTGATAAAATGATTGGCTTGCAAATTGAGGACCATTGCCATAGACGATCCTCTTGGGATCACCAAATTGGTGGATGACATGGTATTTGATGTAGTTAATAACAATGCCCTTTTTAACTTAGAAAGAGTGATAGAGCTTTGCCCACTTAGAGAAGTAATATGTTATTGTGGGATGAACCGATGACCTCTAGCCGATGGAGGACTAATGGGTCCTATGTCATCAGTTCCCCAGGCTTCAAATGGCTATGAAGCAACTGTAAGGTGGAGCAACTCGGGAGGTTAGTGTATGAAATCTGCATCGATTTGACAAGCCTTACACCGTCTTACATGTTGTTCTACATCGATGATCATTATCGGCCAATAATAGCCAAGTATGTGCAGTCGGTCCTTGAGCGTCGGGCCTGGCTGAGGGGCACCACATATGCCATCATGAGCTTCTTTGAGTACTTCTTGTGCCTCTGAATTGGATAGGCAGCAGAGAAGTATACCATCTATGAGTAGGAGTATAGTGTCTTTACCTCTAAATCATAGTAGAAATGAGGGAATCTTCATCGAATAAAAGCCTCCTCTTTAGAATCATCAGGCAATATATCATGCAGGACATAGTCGATGATAGGGGATCACCTATCCCTAGGTTCGAACATTGTTGAGGTTGTATGAACTTCGCTAATCTCTAAACTATACTTCAGACAGAAGAGATGACGAGTAGCTACTGTGAGACAATAACTGATATTGGACGGTAAGGCCAATGTAGCTGCAAGTGTAGCTAAAGTGTCAGCCTTTGTGTTTTGGAGGCGAGACACATCGTTGATGTAGAAGCCATCAAATGTGCTAGCCAACTGGATGGCTAAATGTTGATAAGCTATCGGGTCTTCATGACAAACTTCATACTCTCATTTGATTTGATTAACAATCAATTTTGGAGTCATCATAGACTTCAAGATATTGTACCCCCATTTGTTGATCATGTTGGGGCCCAATTGTAAGATCACCTAGAGGGGGGGTGAATAGGTGATGACTAATCTAATGGTCACTTATGAACAAATAATGCGGAATTAAACTAAGTTGACCAAATTAAACTTCTTTTAATTTGACACTTATGTATAACACAAGAGTGTTGCCGAATTCCCCTTGCGAGGCTCTGGACAAACTCCTCTAGATTCCCCTTGAATGGGTTGAGGTGCCGCGTTGGCTCTCTTGGTTGAATACAAGTGTTAGACAATCAATCCCAAGCAATTATATAACAATTAAGCACAAGGGTATATCAAGCATATAAAGATAGACAATAATTGAATGCAAGATATAAAAGAGACAAAGAGAGAGAGAGAGATAGAGTGAGCAATCGCAAACACAAAGGGTTTGTTTCGAGGTTCGAGCACACTTGCTCTACATCCCCACCTTCGACACACGAAGGATTTCCACTATGCACGATCCAACCGGATCTCTCCTTGGTGCCGCAACACCTACAATCCCTCGGACTCCCAAGTCCCTTACACACGCAAGTCCACCGACTCGCCGAGGCCGCACCTCGCACTACAAGAGTTCACACCCGAACTCCACACCACAACGAGCACACTTGCCCGTCTCCTCAAAGAACAAGATGAAATCTTGGTGATCTAAACACTTGATCACCTACAAAAATTCTCACTACAAACACCTATAGGATGAATAGCTCAATGGATGCTCAAGTGTTTGTGTGAGAAAGCAAGGAAAGAATCTTTGGTGAAAATCTCAAGAAATCACAATAAACACTCTTATAAAATCTTCCCTTTTGATTGGAAGTATTAGCTCACTATTTTTGTGGAGAAAAACCTCTGGAATGAATATGAGAAAACAGGCTCTAAGGTCTCCAAAAATCTTGGCTCAAAACAATGACAAAACCCCCTTTTATAGAGGCCAGAAAAATCTGTCCGTTGGGCTCTGTCAGAGCTTCCGGTCGACCGGTCCGGTCGACCGGCAACGGTCAAAAATCCGACCGTTGCAGCCTCCGGTCGACCGTCCTGGTCGACCGCGCAACTGGAGAAGAGAGTAAACTCTCTGTCGGTCGACCGGCCCGGTCGACCGAGATTTCCTGAGAGTAAATCTCTCTGAAGCGGTCGACCGGTCCGGTCGACCGTTCTCCAGTGCACACAGGCGTGCACGTCTGTGCACGTCCGGTCGACCGACCCGGTCGACCGGCCACTGTCAGTTCTGAAAAATCAGAACTGCCAGAACCTGAAAATTTTGGGATTAAGATTGGTTTTTTTGGCTTAATAAAAAATCCCATAAATACTTAGAAATTCTACAAAAATAGTTTTATGATTATAGAAACATGCTTGCACAAAATCAAGGCATGTTAAAGATTTGACTATTTTTGTAACTTGGAAATATTGGCTCATAATAAAAACTGTTTTTCTAAATCAACATGTTTTTCCAAATTTTCATCAAATACAAAAACAAGATATACTTTAAGGCATAGTGTGTATGGATATGATCCACTATACAATCAAGATGAAATATCTAGTTTTTGACATAACGCACTAAACTTGGTTTTGGATATAAGATATGTAAACTTGAAATACCAAGAACCAAATAGAATTTTGTCACAATGAAAATCTTTTATGAAATGAAATTTTTATCATGAAAATAATTCTATCAAGAGTGTGTGTGTGATATGACTTGAGCAATCCACCAACTATCTATCCTTTACATTTTTACTAAAAATAAAACTAAATCTTATACCTAGACACAAGTCTTCATCTTCTTGAAGTCTTCACTTGAAGGCTTCTCATCTTCTTGACTTGGTCCAAATGCAATCCACCGAGCTCATCTCTAGATGTGTTCTTGAAGCATAGGCTCGTGAATCAACCGGTGCTAGCTTCTAACTAGACATTTTATCCTTTGTTGAGCTTTGCACCTACTAAGATCTTGATAAAGAATCTGTCACTAATTAAACACAAGATCATTAGTAATCATAACTTCATGAGTTGATCATCATCAAAACTAGAGTGATAGGCCTTTGGGCCAACAATCTCCCTCTTTTTGATGATGACAAAACTCATGGAGTTGTACATGCATGGATTAAAGTAAAGCTTCAAAGAAGCTCCCCCTTAACTCATGCATCACTAGAAATAAATAGATATGACATTAAAGCACATAAATATGTATGCAAATGAATGCACAAATCTTTTTCTCAAACTTTTATCTTATTATATTATTGCTATGCATGAGTAAAAGCACAAGTATAAAAACTCAAAATCTCAAAATCTTTCTCCCCCTTAAGTAAGGAACAAATACTTCTCCCCCTTAAGGAAATCATGCATATAACTCAAATACTTCTCCCCCTTTTTGTCAATCATCAACAAAGGTTCAAAGTTCAAATCATCAAACAAATTTTCTCCCCCTTTTTGTCAAAAATAAGGAAATCAAGGAGGGTAAAATCAAATCAATCAATAAGATTTAAATGCGATATACATTCATGAAGAGGAAGACGCTAAGTTAACTTCCCTACACATATGCATTACATGAAGAAGGGATGACAAGCCCTAACTCACATAACACATATTATGTAATGCATAAGAGGAGATGTGAAGCTCCCCCTACACACGTATATCATATAAGAAGAGTTGTCAAGCTCCTCAATTTATGATATACTCAACATGAATCCATATGTAAGAGAGATGTTAAGCTCTCCTTGCATATAGGAAATACAAATCAAAAATTTTGAATATTTCTTTAACAAGACAAAATTTTGAACTTTTCTTATGAAAACAAAATTTTGAAATATCTTAAAATACACAAGTTTCTTTTAAGGTACCAAATGTAGAACAATCAAATTTTGAATTTTGATACCATTTTGAAATACAATGCATAAGCTTTTAAAATAAATAAGATTTGAAGTAAGCTTAGCATTAACAACTATTGTGCTTTAAAATATAAATCCATTTTAATACAAGTACACAAAGATCACATATATGTATGGAAAGATAATACCAATAGAAATTGATATAATTCAAATTTGAAAGCATTCATACATACAATCAAAATACGATTATACACAACAAGAATCATATTGATACCAATTGAAATATCCAATGATACCAATAGTAAAATTAAACTTAGGTGTATACATTATATAGTCTACCATATGAAGAATTCGAACTAGTTAAATGAAAATGTTTAAGAACTAGTACGAAATCCTTCCATCAAGGAATAAGTTAAAAGTTTTTCATGAAATATCAATGAAACATAAGGCACTAAAAAGTACTCTATCCATAAAGTCCATATCAAAAAGAAGTGAGTGGGATAGTGTTATGTGGGACATGGTATCATGAAAAATAGTAATAAAACTCAATATTCCTTAAAATTTTGAAATCATGAAATCCATCACAAAAATTTTATTGAAAAATTACAAAAATTTTTTTTATTAAAAACAAAAATTTATATTTCAAGATATATGTATGTTTTGACAAGACATTAAGTATACATACATATCCTTAAAACACAATTGAGTTCATATATAGATTTGCATGAAAGGCAAATGACTCAAGAGGTATCCATGTATATCTTAATGTTTTGGCAAGACAAACATATACATGAAATGAAGGCACATGATCATAGCATAAATCCAAAAAGGGAATACAAGTTTAAAATGTAATAATCATCAAAACTTAGGCTATACTAACACACCTAATGGGCACAAATAAGCATTCAAACCCAATCATATATAGATTTATTTGTGATCCATAATGTGTATAAGTATAAATTCAAGTGTTGACAAATGCTAACATTTAAACTAATATTCATTCATGAAGCATCAATTAAATTTGAAAATACAAAAGAATTTATCCATATGATTACAAATAGGATCATGTGAATCAAATTGAAGAATAGATAACTAGTTTAAATGGATTTTTGACAAACTAGTTAAAGATCCTTCAAAAATACAAAGTCAAATGTTTTCCATGAATAATACTAAATACATAAAAGTTCAAGCACTCATAGTCCATAAAGCTCAAAAATTATCTTTTATCATAAAAGATGAGTGTTCAAAGGTTATGTAAATGGTATTTTCATGAAAATAGAAGGTGAAGCATGAATCTCATGAAAATCTTATTTTTCATCTTAAAACAAATCATATATTTTTCATAAAGTATTTTGTATTTAGCAATGCTTTTATGAAAATAGTCATTCAAGCTCAAAAAGATCATAAATCACATTTTGTTGTACAAATGAAATTTTTTTTTTATTATTATTATTTATTTAAAATACTAATCTTCATGGTATATGTATGATTTATCCAATTCTAACAATATGCATACATATCCCAAATATGAAAAGAGTCCAATGTATATTGCGTGAAGGCAAATGACTCAAGGGGTATACATGTATATTTATTAGATTTGAATTAAACACACATATACATGAAGTAAGATCAAAGATAGGCATAACAAGTATAAATGACCGAATCATCAAAACTAGCCTATACACATGCATATAGTGGATAAAAATGAGCATGAAGTTCAAATAAGTATGAGTCAATTGTAGTTCACTATTCATATATGTATAAATGCAAGTTTTGGCACATTCTACATTTAAGCATGTAAATGCCACATGAAGCACATAAAATCTTAAAACATGAACATGCTATGAATGATATTATGAAAATAAAAGCATGTACATAAATAAAATAGGAGTTTAGAAATTGTTACCAACTCCAAAACTCCAAGCATGGTGGTCTTTCCCACCAAAATCTCCTTGATAGCAATGCATCCAAAAGTTTGTCCATCATGTCCATTGCATCCGCTATCAAGGCACCAATCCTCTCACGTTTTGTGAGAGCCCTCACCTACATCAAAATCAAAGGGTGGGGGTTTTGGTACCCATACTTTCTTGGGTCCTTTGGGGTTAGCTTTATTGTAAGGATCCCAAAATCTTTTATACTTAGCAAAATATAAATGAGGTTTCTTATCAAAACAATATTTTGCTAAATGGCCTTTGCGGCCACAATGTGTACATGTGTACACCTTAGTATGCTTATGTGTAGGAGTGTGGTCATGTTGTGCAACATAAGCAAATGCATGGTTATGATGTGCATGAATGTGTGGAGTTTGTTTCTTTGAAAACATTGACTCCAACCTAGAATGATTAAAAGCACAAGAGTTCAAAGTTGAACTCAAACCATCCATTTTATTTTTCAAATTCTTAATCTCATTAGTTGTGGCATGTAAAGCATGGTGAGATAAAGAATCATTTTTCTTTTCTTTTGAAAAACATTATCCTTTTCTTTTTCAACAAATTTTCTTTTTAAAGATTTATTTTCTTGAAAAACATCTTCCTTTTGTTTTTCCACCAAATCAATCTTATTTTTCAAAATCATATTTCCTTCACATAAAACATTCAATTTAGACATTAAGGAAATATTCTCATTTTTCAAATCTTCATTTTCTTTTTCTAAGCATGCCATTTTATTTTCTAAAGAATCTTTATCATTAAGCATGGCATCAAAATTCTTTTTCAAAATTTTATTATCTTTTTCTAAACATGCAATGTTACCTCTAAAAGAGTCATGTTCTACATGCATGCAATCAAGTTCCTTTTTCAAATTTTTATTTTTCTTTTTAATCATGTCATATTTTTCAAGCACAAGATGACAAAAGGTAGCAAGCTCATCATATGACATGTCTACATCCTCATCATCGGATTCGGTGTTTACCTCAAGGGGTTATCCCCTTGGACCATATAGCATACGTTGGAGATGTCGCTTCCAACGTCCGAATCACTCCTCGCATAGTATAGGTCCTTTTCGCCAAGGGAAGTGATGATGTTCCAAGCTACAAAAGCTGAATCAACGTTAGAAACCCTAGATAAATAATCATCATTTAGGGTTGACTTAATAGCATGAAGGGCTTTTGCATTAGCCTCAATGTTCTTACCATTTAAGCAATATTCTTTATTAGTTGTGGCAAGATATACACTAAGGCCAAGTCCTTTGAGGAACAAAGACATCTTAACCTTCCAAATTAGGATGTTAAGAGTGTCAAAGGTGGTGGTGACATGAAGTCCATGGTGTGTGTACAAAATATTATGATTAGCCTAAAGGAGGATCTTTAACTCTAGGTTGTTAGACCCAATATCAAGAGCACTTGGCTCTGATACCAATTGTAAGATCACCTAGAGGGGGGGTGAATAGGTGATGGCTAATCTAATGGTCACTTATGAACAAATAATGCGGAATTAAAACTAAGTTGACCAAATTAAACTTCTTTTAATTTGACACTTATGTATAACACAAGAGTGTTGCCGAATTCCCCTTGCGAGGCTCTGGACAAACTCCTCTAGATTCCCCTTGAATGGGTTGAGGTGCCGCGTTGGCTCTCTTGGTTGAATACAAGTGTTAGACAATCAATCCCAAGCAATTATATAACAATTAAGCACAAGGGTATATCAAGCATATAAAGATAGACAATAATTGAATGCAAGATATAAAAGAGATAAAGAGAGAGAGAGAGATAGAGTGAGCAATCGCAAACACAAAGGGTTTGTTTCGAGGTTCGAGCACACTTGCTCTACATCCCCGCCTTCGACACACGAAGGATTTCCACTATGCACGATCCAACCGGATCTCTCCTTGGTGCCGCAACACCTACAATCCCTCGGACTCCCAAGTCCCTTACATACGCAAGTCCACCGACTCGCCGAGGCCGCACCTCGCACTACAAGAGTTCACACCCGAACTCCACACCACAACGAGCACACTTGCCCGTCTCCTCAAAGAACAAGATGAAATCTTGGTGATCTAAACACTTGATCACCTACAAAAATTCTCACTACAACACCTATAGGATGAATAGCTCAATGGATGCTCAAGTGTTTGTGTGAGAAAGCAAGGAAAGAATCTTTGGTGAAAATCTCAAGAAATCACAATAAACACTCTTATAAAATCTTCCCTTTTGATTGGAAGTATTAGCTCACTATTTTTGTGGAGAAAAACCTCTGGAATGAATATGAGAAACAGGCTCTAAGGTCTCCAAAAATCTTGGCTCAAAACAATGACAAAACCCCCTTTTATAGAGGCCAGAAAAATCTGTCCGTTGGGCTCTGTCAGAGCTTCCGGTCGACCGGTCCGGTCGACCGGCAACGGTCAAAAATCCGACCGTTGCAGCCTCCGGTCGACCGTCCCGGTCGACCGCGCAACTGGAGAAGAGAGTAAACTCTCTGTCGGTTGACCGGCCCGGTCGACCGAGATTTCCTGAGAGCAAATCTCTCTGAAGCGGTCGACCGGTCCGGTCGACCGTTCTCCAGTGCACACAGGCGTGCACGTCTGTGCACGTCCGGTCGACCGCCACTGTCAGTTCTGAAAAATCAGAACTACCAGAACCTGAAAATTTTGGGATTAAAGATTGGTTTTTTTGGCTTAATAAAAAATCCCATAAATACTTAGAAATTCTACAAAAATAGTTTTATGATTATAGAAACATGCTTGCACAAAATCAAGGCATGTTAAAGATTTGACTATTTTTGTAACTTGGAAATATTGGCTCATAATAAAAACTGTTTTTCTAAATCAACATGTTTTTCCAAATTTTCATCAAATACAAAACAAGATATACTTTAAGGCATAGTGTGTATGGATATGATCCACTACACAATCAAGATGAAATATCTAGTTTTTGACATAACGCACTAAACTTGGTTTTGGATATAAGATATGTAAACTTGAAATACCAAGAACCAAATAGAATTTTGTCACATGAAAATCTTTTATGAAATGAAATTTTTATCATGAAAACAATTCTATCAAGAGTGTGTGTGTGATATGACTTGAGCAATCCACCAACTATCTATCCTTTACATTTTTACTAAAAATAAAAACTAAATCTTATACCTAGACACAAGTCTTCATCTTCTTGAAGTCTTCACTTGAAGGCTTCTCATCTTCTTGACTTGGTCCAAATGCAATCCACCGAGCTCATCTCTAGATGTGTTCTTGAAGCATAGGCTCGTGAATCAACCGTGCTAGCTTCCAACTAGACATTTTATCCTTTGTTGAGCTTTGCACCTACTAAGATCTTGATAAAGAATCTGTCACTAATTAAACACAAGATCATTAGTAATCATAACTTCATGAGTTGATCATCATCAAAACTAGAGTGATAGGCCTTTGGGCCAACACCAATGAATAGGACATTATACTCGGTCACATTATTGAAACAAGGTTCTGTTAATGAGAAGGCACGAGAAATAACATGGTTGTGTGGTGAGATGAACACAACCCCTACTCTAGCGGTAATCTTGCCTTTAGGGCCCATCCTTGATGTGCCGTCAAAGAACATTTACCAAACTTCGTCTTTGAAGGTCATATTGGCGTCGACGACCTCATCCAAAATGCCTTCATGCAACTTTGAAGTCTCCGAAACTTGATGCATTGCTAAGAAGCCTGCGACGGCATGACCCTTCGTTGCCTTTTGAGGTACGAAGGTCATGTCATACTGGGACAACAATATAGCCCAATTAGCCAATCTGGAGCTCAAAGAACCTGGCTTTATCATGAGAATCTGTAGAGGATTGATTCATGAATGACATAAATGGTCTGCCTGACCAAATAATGACGTGTCTTCTGAATAGCAAAGATAAGAGCAAAGCATTCTTTCTCAACTGGGTTATAGCGGCTTTAGGCCCTAATCAAGGTTTTGCTGAGGTAGTTGATAGCTTGCTCGACACTTTCATCGTTCTTCTATGCAAGAAGAGCACCTAAAGAATGATCCTCGTCCCTTACATAAAGCAAGAATGATTAATAAGAGATACCAGGATTGAAGACTTAGTTAGGTATTCTTTGATATCCTCAAAGGCCTTCTGACAAGCGTCTTCCTAGACAAAAGAGATGCCTTTCTTCATTAACCGTGTGAAAGTTTAACAACGACCAAATAGATTTACGATGAATCTACGGATATATGCAAACCTGTCTTGTAGACCTCTGATCTCTTTAAGGGTCTTCGGAGATTGCAAACTTTGAATGTCCTTGACTTTGTCGGGGTCAAGATGAATCCCTTTGGATGTGATGATGAATCAAAGAAAATTTTCGCTTGACAGTCCCAAAAATGACTTTGTCAGGTTTATTTTTAACTGATAAGCCCTCATGATGTCGAACATTATTCTTAGGTCATGGAGGTGGTTGTCTTTGATATAACTTTTGACTGTAATGTCGTCAACATAGCATTCCACCATTTACTATAGATGGTCATAGAAAATTATGCTCATTGCGCTTGATTGGTTGCACCAGCATATTTCAAGAAAAAATGCCTCACTGTGTAATAGCATACCCCAACGGTGTACGAAATGACACATATTTCTTGTCATCCGGGTACATCTTGATTTAATTGTACCCTGAGAAGTGATCCATAAAGGACATTCTTTCGAAGCCGCATGTATTGTCAATCATGACGTCAGTGATGGGCAAAGAAAATTCATCCTTAGGATAGGCTACACTAAGATCGCGAAAGTCAATGCAGACTCTATCTTTCTGTTCTTTTTAAGAATGGGATAATGTTAGCAACCTAGTCTGGGTACTGCTTCTCTCGAATGAAGCCACATCCGATGAGTTTGTGAACTTCAGTTTCGATTGCCTCCATAATGTCTGGTGAAAATTGTCGTTGTTACTGCTTAACTGATTTAGAGTCTTATTTGATATTGAGATGATGCATGGCCACCTACGAGTCAAGACTAGGCATGTCTTTATAGCTCCAAGCAAAGATATCTATATATTCTTGTATAAGAGATATAGGGTCTTGCTTCTCCATTGGCGATAAGCTTTCACTAATGGAGATGAGCTTTTGGTATGTCTGATCACCCACATCGACTTGGATTACTTTATCTTCAGTAAAAGGCTCACGTTGCTCGAAATGCTTCTCCCATTGAAGATTTAGTTGTTGAGCCCATGGATTGGATGGAATGGCTCAATGTCTTTATCATACTCCACTTGACTGATTGATATTATATTGGCGAAGAGATTCTTGAAGATAACCTCTATATTAATATCAGATTCCCAGTCCGATGAGTCTGAGAAATGTGACGGCAAAGATTCTTCGGACTTTGGTTTAGGTTGAGTGGATGAGTAACATATCGCAACCCCCTGCGTGTCTGATCATAGTAGTTGGAAAGCTTTCCTTTCGGCACGAAAGAATGCAAAAGGATGCGTCATCCTTTCCCAAAAATTCAAGCCCTCACCACGACGCAAGTCATATCCCATTTCCTTTATTATATAGTGTGTTGACCGTGCATAATGAAAGAATTATGGGGGCTTTAGATCTTCATCTAAATCCTTGGATGTAGTAATCTGATGTCAGACTCTGACAAATATGATTGGCGATTGTTACCTTTTGGAAGGTGGGACAGTGAAGACAGATCCTTCGTTATCCTCTACATGCATGCATACCCTTAACATTGACAGAGGTATGTGTAAAAAACTCTTGTAAGTTGGACTATATACATCATCAGAATACAACGAATAATCAAAATTTACATTTTTATTATAGACCCACTCACCGTCATTTTCGGCGAAATTATTACAATCAGGGTTATTAAAGTATGCTACATGTGGTTCTCCATCAAAAGTAGCCATTGGGTCATCTCCTGATTCAGAGTATGCTTTACTGCCGCTGTTGATGTCATTTGGCAATAGTTCTTTTGCTACTTTACTATTCGCTTGATAAAGTAAAGAATCAGATAAGTAGTTTTTTACTCCCTTCAATGGTTGCATTTTGGCAAATAGTGTCCTGACCATCACTTTATCATCCACATATTTGAAGTATTGACTGAGATGGATGGTACATTTTCTAGTTGGCATGGATCCAAGGTCGTCTAGGCAAAAGATTGTAGGATGTATCAACATCAATCACGTAACATGTCACTACTGATTTTAAGTCTCTAATTTGACAGTGAAGATAGATCTTGCCCAGAGGGTGACTACTCCTGGCGTCGAAGCCATATATTGTAGTAGTTAACCTACTCAGAGGAATGCCAAGGAAGTAAAGGAGTCTCTTGTGAATGAAACTTAAAGTTGACCCCGGGTCGACTTGATTCCATTTAATGATGTAGGCCCACAATACCCTGAGTAGTATAAAGATCGATCATGTCATTTGTCTTTGAGGAGCATGTCCTTGGGAGTGAAGGTGATGCATGGTATCTGCTGCTGTACCAAATGACATTGGGCACATGGTGCCCCAGTATCATCAACAGATATTGATGGCACTTGAGTCAGAAATGATTCTAAATTAGCAAGTGAATACCTGATTGTCTCCCTTGTTTCCTTCAAGAGGCGGAGTAGCTCGTGTAGACTAATACGAGCTAAAATATTAGCTAGTTATGCCAATATATCTAAGCGAAAAGGGCATTTAGTCCCTGAGAAGGAGTCTTCTTCAATGCCTTACCAAAATGGACCTTCTTTAGCTTCTCTTTGTCCAGTGGCAAGGGTGATGCCTGGACAGGTGCAGCGGTTCCCGACATTATTGGCTGTTATGTCTGATCGGAGGTATGGTCGTACTGTCACAAGTACTGCTTACCAAATCGAGTGGCTACTGGCTGAGAGGTGGTGAGCTACGCTGCTAAAGCAAGTTTCTCTTCTTCAGGATCACTGAGTGAAGCCGCTATTATAGCATCATCATCCGTTGCGAGGGAGACAACATTGCAAGACTTGCCTTTGAGTGTGGGTTTGCTCAATTCCTATTGCTCGTCTTTGACAAAATCCGGGTGTAACCCACATAATCTCCCAGATTTTGTTGTCAAAGGGACGAGGCCTATAGCCTCTTGCTTCTTGACAAGTGGATTGATGACTTTCAATCTCGCTTTAAGCACAGAGGTTAATTCATCTAGAACAATCACCTTCGAGAAGGTCCCAAAATTTAGAGCACCATGTTGGTATTGACTTTCTTTTGCTCTAATTTTTATGTCAGAACACTAGCATCCCCAAATACTTGAATCTTGTCCTGAGGATATAGTATTTGTTGGTAGGATAGGGAACCATCCTATGGAAGGAACAATATTTGGAGTCATTTGTCCGTTAACTTCATCAGGGCATCAAAATTTGGGTAACTTAAGCTTGTTATCCTTGTTGAGCAAATGAAAGATTATAACCAACTGCTTCATCTTTGAAGGAGTATTATTTCAGTGGAAACTTTAATCTGGGTTGTTGTTGGAGTTACTCCTCTTTTGCTTCGGTGGAGCTTCTCCAGACAGCTCTACAGCCATTGTCTCTTTCCCTTTCGCTTGGAAAGACTGGGCTGCATCTCATCCTTTTTTGTTGACCCCCATTTGTTCTTGGGTACCGAGGGCTCAAATTTCTTAACTGATTTCTTAGCTATCTCAGCTTGTTCAACAAGCTCTTTTCAGATATTGGCTTTGACAGCTCCCATATGAATTTTCACTCTGTCAAGAAAGTTATGCCTCATATTTGGAGCAACATAGGTAAGGGCATGCCTGCTGGGCACATAAGAGAAAGGTAGCGAATCCTCTCTATGTAATTCCATACAGATTCTCCTCGTTTCTAGATCATTGAGAGGAGTTTGTCTATGATCACCTCGGTATCATCCTCGCAGAATCAAGAAAGAAGTCGAGTTTTCAAGTCCACCCAAGAATTAATGGAGTGATTTGGAAGGCCCCTGAGCCAGTCAAAAGCTACCCCCTTGCGGGTGTCGATGAGTAATCTGGCCATGATGTTATTTATTACATTATCAGTTTGAGATCGAAAGTAATAGATGTTCTAATTCGGAGAGCTTGCCATCATACGTGTACACCATAGGTGGCTTGAACTTTGATGGATATAGAACATAGTCCCACCCCAATGCGTAAGGATGTGTCATACCTACTTTCTTCAGCTCATCTTGTTGAGCTAGAGATGCTATCTGAGCTTAGATGCCTTTGATAAGCTCGGAATCAATTGAAGAACTTTACTTTAACTTATCAGTTTTAGGAGGTTTATTGTTAAGGTTTTCTTCCTCGTCATGATTGCTACCGGTGGTGTCATTGTTGTTGTTGTTTGTCAGGAGCTAAGCTAACATTTGCTGAATATTTTCAAGGCTTTCTGGTGAGCCCTAGAAGTTTTCTCTTGTGCCTTCATGCGGTGACAATGGTTATCATTATTATTTTTATCAGCCATGTTGGCTGATATAAGCATTGCTCGACCGAGCTGATGGTAGCAAAAGAAGCGTATCCACTAGCATGCTCTTCATCATCGGACCATTAGAAGAGATGTCTCGATGGTGCCGGTTATACAGTCAATGCTGAGGAAGAAGGTTATCAGTAGTTGATGGATCAATGGAGTCCAAGTCACTGCTTTGCCCCTTGGGAATAGGTAAAAACTGTTCATCAACTTGTCTGTGATTTGTCTTTTGTATGCGTCAACAAGTTAGACATTGTCTGAATGAAAGTCAACAAGTTAGACATTGTTCAGACCGATTGAAACTCAACAAGTTAGATATTGTTCAGACCGATTGAAATACTGTCTTGAAGTTTATTTTTTTGAAGTGTCAACAAAACCACCTTCAAAGTTTTCACAAATTCAAAATGGACTAGTTTGGATTTTGGAATACTTTGAATTGCTTCTGGTGTTCAAACCCGTTTGAAGCAAGTGTAGCATCAGCATGCTAAATTGATTATTGGAAGAAAAAGCCACAAAATGTGGATTTAGTTTCGCCTACATGGCAATACTATGATTTGTGAAGCTGGTTGGATTCTAGCTTCGCCGCATGGCTGAGCAACTTGTCTATTGGAGCCCCACTGGGCTAACTTTGATTGCCAAGCGAAGCTAAATTGCTACCTTCGCTGTCAGCAATTTTAGTGATTAACTTCATCTGCACTTCAAAATTGAAGCGACATTTACCTCATTTTAGGCAAAGCACTTAAGTACCTTAACTTCGCCTGCACTTCAAAAATGAAGCAACAATGCAAAGCTTGACCATGGGGCCTATAAATAGATTTTACAGTCCTTTTTAGAGAAATTAATTTCTTTTCATCTCCAAGCTTTTGTCGTTAAAGCTTCCTTCCTTTTTGTTTTCAAACCAAACTGTGGTTTTACCTCTTCTTCATCTCTTTGAATCGAAATCATTGGCTCTTAAACAGCACCCTGGGATGGAGGTGGAGTCCTCTAAGGAGCCAGTTACGCCTTCACCGGCTGTCCAACGTGTGATTGCTAGTAGGAAAAAAAATTCTTTTCTCTTTTTACCTGATTTTGGCTAGATTGATCGGGGCGAAACTAGCACTTGAAAACGTGTATATTATAAAGTCAATGTAAAAGCAAGCGTGCTAATGTTCCCTCGATACTTCCGTTATAGCATTGGCTCAACAGGTCGAATCCACAGGGACGGGAGACGATAGAAGCATTAACAGCTCTTATTCTCACGTCGGTTGTTAACAAGTTCTTATTTGTTAAAGAATGAGAAAAAGAAAAAGAAAAGAAAACTAAAAGTGATAGGGGAGAAGGTGATGAAATCGGCAAAGTGAAAATAAATGAGAAATGATTTTGAAAACAACAAGAAGATGAAACAAAGATGAACTAAGAAGTTGGTGAGAACAACATTAGGAAAATAATAAAAGAATTTTTGAATTGATTTTTAAAATAAGATAAAAGAAAACTCATGGCTACTAACTACTAATTGCTCCACTAATCATGCTAACCTCTTAGTGATAGTTGCCTCACATGGATCCTTGGCTATCACTAGTCCTTGACTTCAAGAAGCAATATAAAGCATGGCACATAAGATTATTCTTCTACATTCAAACAACACATCCACACCGCACAACAAGTTGCAACCTATTATTAGATCATCAAAACCGATTAGAGGTGAGCATGAAATAAAGAAGACATTGCAAGTTAGCAAGTTAGTGGGTTAGATGTTAGAAATGTTAGAATGTTAGAAACCATCATCATGAGCTATCAATGACTCTTGCAAGAGCAAGGCCTTATAGAGGCTATTAGATTCATGTGGATTATCATGTGAGTGGTTAGATAGTTAGTGGTTAGTAGTTAGATTGTCATGAGAATAAAAATTAGCTAATCATCATGTAGAAGATGGAAAAGATTATAATGTAGAAGAAAGGAAACATCTTTACATAGATTGTCACCATTTATTACATCAATCTCTCTCTTTCTCTCTTTGAATGTCTCAATCCTAATACATGTCTAAAAATAAATTAAAAATATAAAAGAAAAGAAAAGAAGAACACATATACTAAAAGAGAGAAAACCTAGTCTATTTCTCAATCTGCTTCATTTCTGGCCAAACCCTACAGTATTTATTGGCAAACGAAGAATCTGGAAGGCGAGACGAGGCCACGCGTCAAAAATCGACGCGTAGGCCCACTATATTGTCGTGAAAATGTGGCATTTGTCACGTTTTTGTGACAAAACTAGGGACCTAAAATCCCTAGTTTTGGTGCGGGGATTCGTCTTCCTTCGGGGACCTGCCAGATATTCTTGGATTCAGTTATTGACGTCCAGATTTTTGTCAGACACCCGCCAATGTCTAGATACAATGTATCTTCTAGAAACTCTCTAGCTTGGCCTTCAAGAAATCCAGATTTAATTACCCAAAAATGGGTTTAATTAAGCTCTTATTACTTCTTTGCCCCTAGACTCTTGATTATCTGCAAAATAGACCAAAATACAGTTAGAAATGATATTTTATTTATAAATTGGTAGGAAAATGCGATATAATAATGTAAAATTGTAAACTAATCATAGATCTTCCACTGTTCGGCATTTTTGAGGGAGTTTAACTCACTTAGAATTAGTTCTGATGAACTTTATAGGGAGTAAAATCCCTCTCAGATCTGCATTGGAAAATTTAAAACCCAAGGGTTTCTTTTTTCAGGTTCTGCGTGAAGCTAGCCCTTGGGGCTTTCTAGAGCTTGAAGATGAACCTTCTCAGCAAAGCTAACTTCATGGCAAAATTAAGACATTTGTCCTGAGCTGTGAAGCAAAGCTGTATTTTAGCCTCCAGGCGAAGCTTGCCTTGCAGGCGAAGTTATGCCTTAGCCTTTTAGGTTAGGCTAGCTTCTTTTGCAGGTAAAGCTATGCCTTAGCCTTTCTGGCGAGGCTAACTTGCTTTATAGGTGAAGCTAAGATTTAGCCAATTTTCACTAAAGTGAGATTCTGAGTAGCCTATGCAAAGCTAAAACTTTTTGCTAGAGGCTAGACTTTAGCTTCTCTGAGTATGAGCTATCTGTTCTTCATCAACCTCCAACAACAATCTTGACTTACTTATATATGGATGTATTTGTGTTGAGATGTACACCAGGACACATACTAGATATATGGGTCGGACGAATAATAATAATAAAATGTCAATATAATAACTTGTTATGTTGCTCTACAAACTTAGTTAAATCACTTGTTTTGCCACAATTTCTTTCATCAGGTTTTACTTTAAATTTTTGATTTTATGATCATTAATATATTAGAACTGCTTACATCCTGCTTTACCACTTGTGTTCTACTCCACCAGTCTCCTGCTCTTATCTTATCATACCTGAATATTTCCTGCTTGATATTAGTTGATATATATCTACCTGCTTCTGCATGCTTGTGCTCACGACATGGTTTCCAATGCATATTTATGATTTGAATATATCAATACATGTGTGTTTATCTATATACGCCACTTGGCATTAGCATCACCACTCGCCGGGGAGTTCTGACTCCCCTAGATCCTCATATCCAGGTCTCGGAGCTTGGACTGACGTGGACCTTTTTTCTAAGGACCAAACTTACTTTGCAGAGCAGGCAGACCAGCTGTAGCTCCAGTCCTTTCCTTGCTCCCCCTGGTTGGCTCGCAGCATCTTCTGCAAACTTATGAGCGCCCTTTTGTACTGTTTCTACTTGTATATCTCCTTCTATTCTCGTGATTGCGCTCATCGGTGATGTAATATTCTTGTAATATTGTGTCACATCTGGTGATAACTTTGTAATTGTAACTCCTATGTTAGAATGTATAATGCACCATGTGCTTCCATACTCTGATTCTTGCCTGTATTGATGCTTAGCGCATATACGTAAGGGCATTTCTGACCTGCATATTTACGTCGCAGTAACGTCTCTATACCAGCGGGATCAGGGCGTTACAACATGGCTACAATCGCTCTGGACCCACTTGAAGTGTGCTTGGTCTGTAACCTAGAAACATAGGTCAAGACATCGCGGTTGGGGAGAATTCAGCAATAGCTTAGACATTTATCAACCAGTGCGCCAAAGTTCACGACAACTATCTAGCGATGGACTTTAGGGCTCCAGGTTGGCTGCATCCTGCTCAGAAGTCATGGTGAAGAGTGTCACCATTGTATGTCCTGGAGGACTTTGGTGAAGACCTGAGGAAGCTCGAACACCATGAAGCAGTTAGAGCAACATGCTATGGGATAAATAAGCATTCCCAACTTCTATGCCATCTTCAATCTGTAGTATCTAGCTTTGGGTATCTTCTTCACTCCCGTCAGTGACCTAGGGCTGGTGCTACACGAGATGTGGGAAATATCCAATCTTCTGGTGGGCTCTCTACGATATGAGGAGTATTTCCCGTGCGCGGTGGAGTTGGAGCATCTGGAGAAGGAAGACCCAGCCTTGTACAAAATATAGAGAGAGCAGATATGCCATTTTTACATCTGCCTTGACGTCGATAATGCTCGAGCGATTGTGAATGGGCTGAAAGTCTAAGTAGACTATGTGTTCATGATTTTGGAAGATGCCCTGGAGAAGAATCAATTCCCAGTTGCAAAGGAAGATATCGTCTGGGTAATGGTATCCAGCAGGCATGCCGACATCGTCTTGGGAGAAGATGATAGAATCTATGAGAAGGGTGATAAGTTCAAGAGCTTTCATCACTAGGCTAAACAGTCTATGTCTTAAAAAGCCCTTCTGGCATGCTTCTTATCAGTATGGCTGAAGAAGTATGTGATTCCTTCTCTTACACATGATGGGACCACCCCTTTGGTGCTTTTTTCGACCATTCAACTAGTCTATGGCTGTCCCATCGTACTGCTCCCTGCCATGGTGTACATATCCAGCATGATCTTTGGGCGATAGAGGCATTTTGTAGGCCACAATCTACAAAGAGAGGAAAGGTGCAAGTTCAACCCTGCATCAGACTATGTCTTTGGTTAGAGCTTCCCTACATATACTTGATGGCATATTCACCTTGCACTGTCTAGCCATCATTCAACCAAGATAAGAGCATCCAGAAGGCATCTGCTTCGCTCATCTTTGACGCTTTGAGAATTCTTAATGGGAGCGAAAGTACTCGGTAGGAATTTAGAACCTGATACGCCGCTTTGAAGCATACATCCTCTTCCGGTGCGTTCCTCACATTTCAGGTGCTGGGGACGGTGAAGAATTCTGCGACATCGAAGACATGGTATCTTCACTAGGGAAAGGTATCTTCAAATGGCTGGTCAACATCAGATCATCCCACTTGTTATACCATTGTGGGATGTATGCTACTTGAAGCATTACATACCCAACCACTTCGCACGACGGTTTGGGGATGACCAGCTCTAAGTCAGTAACCCCAACTCTCGCCTGGCACTCATGGGAAGCCTGATCAATGGTGCAAGAGCCTGAAGATACTTCATCGTCTGTTGTGTCGAGGCTCACCTGACACTAAGAACTTCTAATCTTCTGATAACATTAGGATTCTGCCAGTGGTACCAAGCTTCAAACTCCAACCCATCAGAGTATAGTATTAACTCATTATGAATCAAGCTCATTACTGAGCGACTGAGGCAGAAGGCAACATAGCTTGATCAAGGGAAGCGAGTCCAAACACCGAGCCTCCTTGAATATCTGGCTGAAGTCAGTAGCGATGCTTTAGATATTCAAAGCCCTCACTTTGAAGATGTTGTAGGTGGTGAAGCTACTGAAGGAGCTCTAAGCTGGGTAGGCAAAGCCCGAATTGAAGAAGAGGAAAAGGAAGAGGAGAATCTCGGTGTCCATTTCAAGTGAAAATAGAAGGATTCTCCCCTCCTAAACCTAAGAGGAAGCAAGCAGTGAAGAAATCACGCTGACATGTCTGTGAGGCCTCTCCAGTTGGAGATAGCGAGTTAGCATGACATGTTTCTCCCCTGGTTCTTTGATCATTGGGCCATTCGTTCAAGAGGAGACTCAGGAGGAAACGGTTCAGGCCTCTCGTAAAGCCATCTATATCTATCTTTGCACAAATTTTCCTTCTTTACTTTCGTGACTGACTGTTTTGCTTTTTATCTCAGATATAGGTAAAGAAGCAGCAGGAGGAGGAGAAGTTCTGGATAATCTCTTTACCTATCAGGAAAGAGATGAGGCAACTTATTTTAGCCCTGAAGACCTTGAAGAACAAACATATGATGACGTGCCTTCTTGTGGGGCTGCCACTATTTCTGCTAAGGGTAAGGTTTCCATGCAAAGAGATGAGAATGGGGATGTGGAGATCTTGGAGACCTCTGAAGATGAGAGGACAACTGCTGAGCCACCAACTGGCGACCCAGCCACTAGGGAGGCCCTTGTTGATGCTATTGTTACGGGGGTTGTCAATATTGAGATTACTCCTCTTGAGACTTTCCCAGGTGATGTGGCTGGCAGCAAGGTGATCTATCTGAAGCTACTACCATCGAGGTGTCTCCAGTTGAAATGTCTGCTACTGAGACTATCACAATAAGGGATACCTATAATGAGGCCGTCCAAGGTGAGGTAATTAGCAATCAATTTTCATATACTGTTTTTGATCTTAAGAATTTTGTAGGGACCCTTGCGCTTACTGCTCCGATACTGGGGCCATCTCAGGAGGAGGTAACTATTCCTCAAATGTTGGATCTTGTTGGGCTAGATATTTTATATTATTGTATCATTCAACGTTGACTCCCATCCAGTATTAATTCAGTAGCGATTATCGAATGGAGTCTGTTCCTTCTACTAGGTCGGTAATGGAGCAGATCGAGTCTCAGTTTGAACCTGCTAGTGAGCCAGTCTCCATCACGCCTGTGCCTTCAGCTCCAACTACCACAGGTCTGGTGGTGATCACCAGTCTAAGCCCTCCAGGATTGATTGTTGAGTCGACTTCTTCAACGACAGTCACTGATCCTGCCTCTTCAATTGCCAGTATGCTCATGCCTATGGAGACTCCTCCTCTCTTAACCATCTCTTCTGTTCCGCTGATGACAGCTCCAGTGACCTCTTCTATAGTAATCACCATTAAGCCCATGGAGACTTCTCTTTCAGTGATTACCTACTCGCCGGTGCTGATTGAAGTGGAGAAGAAGTTTGTCCCAGAGTTGATCGATAACTTCTATAAAAGCTTGAATCGATGCCTTTTACTAGTTTTGGAGAGCTTGACCACTCTGTTTGGGTCTCTAAAGGTAGTTCTCTCCTGGACCATAAAGAACATTAGGGATCGTGGAGAAGCTGATCATACTGTATCCCTGGAGCTGATGGTGGAAGATCTCGAGAAAGATGTGATGAGTGGCGCCGTCTAAATGATTCGGATCTAATTCCATCCATCGAAGAGGAGCTCAAGCGTCTTTTGAAGCAAATGCATAAGACTTATACAAAGACACAAGGGAAGGTGAAAGCAGTGTCCCATGAGCTAAAATCTCTGAAGGTCGAAGAAATTAAACTTGTCGACACAATCAAGGCCTCCAACAATGCACTCGCTTCTGCCAATAATCAGATCAAGAGGGCACATGAAATGATCATAGAGGCCACTTCTTCTACCCCGAGCTGAGCCAGTAAAAGCACTAGAGGCTACCTAGTTAGAACTGTTGACCACTAAGAGCAATCAAGTCATTCAATTGAAAGCAGAGGAGGAGGTAGCACTGGTGGAGATCTAGTCATCCTGGCACAGATGGTTGATAGGTAGTCAAAAGTGCATATTTATCATCACATTTACCATCATATTTCCCTATTTATTCTTTTATTAAGCACTGCTACTAATGTTTTATTCTTTAATGTTGTGCATGCCTTGAGTAATTAAAGAATAAAGAAATAAAGCACAAGTGAAGCCCAAAAGCCCAAAAATCCCACAAAGCCCACATGCATAATTTATTTTAGAAGCTTCTATCTTATCTAACCTAATCTAAACTTGTATTTAAATTATTAATTTAAAATCTAGGGGAGGAAGAGGAAAGATAAAATAGAATTCCTAATTGCTAAAGAGGAAGAGGAAGGATATAAAAAATTCCTAATTGCTAAAGAGGAGGAGAAAATGGATAAGATGGATCCTCATCCTAAAACAGAGATGGACTTCTACTTAAACCTAGTTGCTTGCAATACAAAGATAAAGATAAAGATAAAGACAAAGGTAACAAATCCTTTTCAAATTCAGATTTTTAATAACATGCTACCCAAGTTATCCGAGTCTCAAGATAGAGGGTCTGAATGCAGAATCCAAAAGGAGGCGCCCAAATGGACGGACCAGAGGAGGCCACGCAAGAAAGCGCGTGACCATTGGCTACACTATTGCCGCAGAAACGCGGCCACGGCCGTTAAGATGAATCTGGTAACGCGATTTCGTGGGAGAATTGTACTGGGACTCTACGTCTTATATCACCTATAAATACCCCTGTAGAGCAACAGAGAGGGAGGATTGGAGTGCTAAAGCTTAGGGTTTTCTTTAGATCTTTTCTTCTTTCTGAATTTTCTTGTATTTTTCGTTTTTGTTATTTGAAGAAGAAGATTGTTGAAGAAGCAGAGGAGCTTTGTAATTGGTCAGTGACATCCAATAAAAGGTTCTTCATTCTTTTATGCAATTCAATTCAGTTTTCTACTTAGATTATTTATTTTTCTTCTTTTCATTTTCATGTAACTTTTCTTATTCAAAATAAAAATTGAAAATAAAAATAAAAATATGAATAACTAATTAAAATTATAGTTTGCTAATCTCTTGATCAACCCTAGTTTAGTTTAAAAGATGAACTGATTGATATCTATGCTTGTTAAGAACCCTAGGATTAAAATTGGTATTCTTGAAGATGAATTAATGATTTAGTTTAACTAATTTAGGTTGCACTTTTTAAATGGTCATTCATGGTTTATATTTAAATACCTTTATAGCATAATATAAAGTGGATTTTTCTTATGCTATTCTTTGAAATTAAGATGAATTATAGTTTAATTTTATTAGTGAAAACTAATTAGGGTTTATAATATCTTTATTCATCTTACTTGATTCTCAATCAAAACCCTTGAGTAAGTAATTATTCATTCAATATGATGTTCACTCTTTGAGATTAATACTTTGGGTTGTGGTAGATGATTGGTAAATTATAATTCTTTTGCTTAATTAAATCTAATCAATATCTCTTTTTCTTTTCCAAGCGAATTACAGAGAAGATCGTTCCGAAAAGCTTCCATAGCATCCTTCCCTGTGGATCAGCCCGTCTAGCCCTTGCTATGCGGTTACCTTGAAACGAGATTAAGATTTCCTAAACTCTTTCTTTAATAATTTTCCGTTTCAATCAAAATTTTCGCGTTGTTACTGGGGAAGGAATGGTACGATATTCTCAGAAACTAATTCTTCTTTTTCTTCTTTCTGTTTGTAGGAATCTGAGAACAGGAACTATAACTGTAGCTAAGGACATATAGCAACTTTGTGCCTCTGCCCTAGAAGGCAGAGCAATAGAGCCTACTATCTAATCGCGCAAACGCGACAAACGTAGCGTTTCTGCGGCAATAATAGTTCACTACTGACTGAATTTTTGCAGGTTGCTGCAAATTGCAAAGTCCTCTTTACTGCTTCAAATATTATTTCTCTGTGATCACCATGCATACTGCTAATTAATTAACAGTAACCTATTAGTTGACTAATTTAAAAAAAAATTAGACTCTTGCATCATAGGCAAGTGTCTATTTAAATTTTCTTAACCTGTTGAAGAATGCTGACGATAAGGTACGTTTGCATTGCATATAGATTAGGAAGCACCCTTGACTGATTTACTGCTTTTGAGTGAATACTTGTCTATTGCTTTACACGTGCACTAAATCACTTTAAGGGCATAACCCATAAATACCATAAGATGGGGATTTCATCACCTTCCTTGGCCTACAAATCATCTCCGTTTACTCACAACCCTAACCCTAAATTAAAAATTGACTAGATGTTGGCCTTAAGTTAACTGGGACTCGTTAGGAGATTGGTTGAAGGAGGAAGTTGTTCGAAATTAACTCTCGCCAAATCGGTGCCTAGGAAGGAGTTAAGGGCCGAAAGCCCGAAGATTGGTAGTTACTTAATTAAGGAACGTCTTTGACGGATAACCTCCCACCGATCTTGCCACCTACCTGGCCGATTAACTTGTGGCTAAGATCGGCAATATACCTCCTAAAGACAGTCTAAAGTTAGGAGTCGTCTAGGTCCAGGCTTACCCTAGATTAGGATTTTCTTTAATTTTTGATTATTTTTTATCTTTCTTGATTGATTGGGTGAAGTTGTTTGTTAACTGTGCATGTCAGCTTGGTCGAGAGACCCATTCACATCTAGACTAACTAGGAACAGTTCACCACCCGAACAAAACCCGATTCACACATGGCACAACCATCATCATTGCAAGATAGGTTATATCCTATCAGGACCTTCTTCCGTCTAGCATTCAGTTGCCCGATGAAGGTGTTGACCAATTTGAGCTAAAACTACAATACATCAACACTCTTCCCAAATTTCATGGATTGGAATCCGAGAATGCATACTTCTTCATAAGGGAATTTGAAGAAGTATGTCTAATGATGAAAATATCCAGCCTACGAGTAGATTCCATTAAATTACGATTTATCCCATACTCTTTGAAAGACTTAGCAAAGAAATGGCTCTACAATCTAGAGGCCGGTTCCATATCCTCATGGGATAATTTAATCAAAGCCTTCTTAAAGAAGTTCTATCCCATTCACAAGACTGCACAAATTAGGAAAAGCATCTTGCAGTTTAAACAAACAGCCAATGAACCTTTTTAGAAGTACTTCGAACGTTTTAAAGACCTCCTTGCCTAATGCCCTCACCATGGGATAGAGAAATGGCGACTTTGCCAAGCTCTTTATGATGAATTAGAATATCAAACAAAAACCTTATTATAATCCATGTGCCAAGGAGGATTTTTGAAAAAGAACAAAGACGAAGGATGGTTATTATATGAAGATTTGGCTGATAAGACCATCCAATGGGAACCAACTCTAGAAAAATTTAGGACTAATGACCCTAGCTCTTCTAAAGGAGGTGTCCATTCCATTGAGGCAAACATAGCTACTAAAACTAAACTAGCTGCTATGATGCGAAGACTAGAAGCTCTTAAAACTAAAGAACCTGTATCAGTGAACCAAGTCAGCCCAACACCTTCAGCGGGCTGTACTTATTGTCAAGCCATGAACCATGTGTTCGAGGAATGTCCCGTCTTTATAGCTCATCAAACTTTACCCGAGTATATGAATGCATCCTTCACAAGGCCCGCTAACAATCCACATTCATCAACTTATCATCCTGATTGGAGAAATCACCCAAATTTCTCATGGGGCCCAAACAACAATGATCAAACAAGGCCCAAATTCTCCAACAATATTCTACAATCTCCTTATCAATAAAATTTTCCCAACCACAGTCCTCCACCCTCTGTTCAAAATTCACATATGGAAACAAGACTCTTCAATATGAAAAGAAAGGTAGACACTCTAGTTAAAAGCCAAGACACACTAGCTCAAGTCTTGACTAGGATAGAGATGCAACTGAACCAACAAGAAAGACAAAAGGGAACTCTACCAAATCAACCATTGCCAAACCCTAGGAATCCTAGGCAAGCCAGTGAGGCTTAAGACCCAAACTAGTGTAACTTGGTTCATACGTTGAGGTCAGGAAAATAAGTTGATAATCAAGTATCCATGCCACCGGACCCAGCTCAACTGTCTATGCCACTAGTTCCATTCCATCTCCACAAAAGAAACTGAAGCTGATAAGTCTGCAAAATAAGTGCACCAACCTATAGCCCCATTTTCAAATAGGCTTAGGAGTAATAATAATGCACATATGGAGAAACTGCTCGAGGTATTTAATCAAGTTAGGCTTAATAGACCAATTCTTGATGCAATCCAATAGGTCCCTAGTTATGCCAAATTCCTTAAGGACATGTACACCAAGAAAAGAAAGACAAATGTGCCTAAGAAGGTTTTTCTAGCCACTAACATTAATGAGCTATTGTCCAACTAGATCCTAGTCAAGTACAAAGACCCTGGTTGTCCCACTATTTCTTACACAATAGGTCAAGCTGAAATTAGTAGAGCACTCCTCGATTTAGGAGCAAGCATTAATTTGCTTCCCTTCTCCGTATATCAGCAACTTGGCTTAGGTGAACTCAACCCAACTTAGGTTACGGTCCAATTAGCTAATCGATCAATTAAAGTTCCAAAGGGAGAGATCAACGATGTCCTTATACGTGTAGGAGAATTCATTTACCCAGTAGATTTCATTATTTTAGAGACACAACCTATGTCAATCCTAGGTCCCAAACTCCCGTCATCTTAGGACGTCCGTTTCTAGCAACTGCTAACGCAATCATAAATTGTAGAAACGGATCCATGAGATTGACTTTTGGAGACATGACTAAGGAAGTCAATGTTTTCAACTTAGGCAAACACCCCTATGACATAAACGACCAACCCTTTAAGGTCAACTTCATTGAAAATATGACTAGTAAGTACAAAGAGGAGATCACACTAGAATCAAAGGATGATGAAGAGTTAGAATCTAGTGATCTCAATCTTGATGAGATTGAGTGGGCAGCAAGTCCAAGTTCTATAGAGATGGAGAATTTAAGCTTAACACCTCCACCCATCAAGCTACCTCCTTCCTTAGAGTTAAAGACCTTACCTAAACATCTTAAGTACGCCTACCTTAGTGCACAAGAGACGCTACCAGTCATAGTTGCATCTACTTTGACTAATAAGTAAGAGGAAGACCTATTGGCAACCCTTAGGAGACATAGGGAAGCCATTGGTTGGATTATGGCCGATATCAAGGGACTAAGCCTTAAAATAGTCCAGCATAGAGTCCATCTAAATGAAGGTGTTAAACCGAAGAGGGACCCACAGCGTAGGCTAAACCCACTCATGCAAGAGGCTATACAAGGCGAAATAATGAAACTATTAGATAATGGGATCATTTATCCCATTTTCGATAGTCAATGGGTCAGCCAAGTACACGTGGTCCCTAAAACGTCCAGTTTTACTGTGGTGAAAAATGACAACAAAGAGTTATTGCAAACACGACTACCTACGAAGGTTCGAGTATACATAGACTATCGCAGGTTGTACGCCGCTACTAGAAAAGACCATTTTCCCTCCCATTTATTAACCAAATGTTGGAACGATTAGCGGGCCATGAGTATTACTGTTTCTTGGACGGTTACTCAGGGTATAACCAAATCCCAATAGTCCCAGAGGACCAAGAAAAGACAACATTCATCGCCGAATGCCTTTCGGCCTATGCAATGCCCCCGCAACATTCCAACATTACAAGTTAAGCCTTTTCTCCGACATGGTCGAGAGCTTCTTGGAGATCTTCATGGACGATTTTTCCGTCTATGGAAATTCGTTTTACCAATGTCTACATCACTTAGAGCTAGTGCTAAAACGGTGCACCGAAAAGAACTTGACCCTAAATTTGGAAAAGTGCCACTTTATGGTGCAGCATGGGATTGTCCCAGGTCATGAGAAATCTAGGAAAGGGATCAAAGTGGATAAGGCTAAGGTGGATATCATAGCCAAACTCCAATTCCACGATGAGTGAAAGACATTCGTTCTTTTTTAGGACACCCCGGGTTTTACCGTAGGTTCATTAGGAATTTTAGCAAAATTGCTAGAGCCCTTACAAACCTTTTAGCCAAAGATGTGCCCTTCGTCTTTGATGATAAGTGTAGTAGCGCATGGGTGAAGCTAAAATTGGAACTTATCTCTGCACCTATCATCTCACCTCCAACTGCTTCAAACCCTTTGAGATCATGTGATGCCTCCGATTTTGCTATAGGCACTGCCTTAGGACAATGCAAAGATAACAAGCAACACATGATCTATTATTCAAATAGGACATTCAATGATGCCCAAGTGAACTATACTATAACCGAGAAAGAATTCTTGGTCGTAGTATTCGCTTTAGAGAAATTCTGCCCATACCTACTTGGGACCAAAACCATGATATTCACCGACCATTCTGCACTTCGATACCTAATGCTCAAAAAGGATGTGAAGGCCCGACTCATTTGTTGGATCCTCCTCTTCCAAGAATTTGATATTGAAATTCGAGATAAAAAGGGTGTCGAAAATGTAGTCGCAGACCATCTCTCTCGTGTGCCAAACGCACCTTCCGACGAACTGCCCATCAACGATAATTTCCCCGACAAACAACTTTTAGCCATCTCTATGGAACCATGGTTTGCCGACATAGTTAATTACTTAGTCACAAACCAAACACCATCTAGTTGGTCAAAACAGGATAGATACTGGTTCTTGTCACAAGTCTGGTATTTCATGTGGGAGGACCCTTACCTCTTCAAATATTGTAGCGACCAAATAATTAGGAAATGTGTTCCCGAAGAGGAAATTAGAAGCGTTCTAGCTTTTTTCACGAATTGCTTGCGGTGGACACTTTGGTCCCCGCAAAATAGCCGAAAAGGTACTACAGAGTGGCTTCTATTGGCCCACTTTGTTTAAAGACGCATTTGACTTTTGCAAAATTGCACAAGATACCAAATGATAGGAAGGATTTCTAAACGTAATATGATGCCCCTAAACCCAATTCTATAAGTAGAACTCTGATGTTTGGGGCATTGATTTTATGGGTCCCTTCCCTAATTCATTTGGGCACCAATACATCTTGTTGGCTATAGATTACGTATCCAAATGGGTTGAAGCCATCCCTTGTAAGATAAATGTTAAAAAGTTGTTGTCAAGTTCTTGAAAGAAAACATCTTTTCATGCTTTAAAACCCTCGAGCCATAATTAGTAATAATGGTACACATTTTTGTAATAGAACTTTTGAAGCTCTGATGAGAAAATATGCCATAACGCACAAGTTATCTACACCTTGTCATCCTCAAACCAGTAGGCAGGTAGAAGTCTCAAATAGGCAAGTTAAGCTAATCTTAAAGAAAATTGTGAATCAAAACAGGAAGGACTAGTCTACCAAATTGGTGGATGCCTTATGGGCATATAGGATTTAAAACGATTCTAAGAATGTCTCCTTATAGATTAGTTTTTAGAAAGGCTTGCCACCTTCCTTTTGAGTTAGAGCACTGAGCTTTATGGGCAATAAAGCAGCTAAATTTTGATCTAGACAAGGTCGGTGCACTTCAGAAATTACAAATTTCTGAACTTGAGGAGTTAAGGAACGAGGCGTATGAAAATGCGAAGATTATGAAAGATAGGGTTAAGGTTTTTCATGATAAGTTCATCGTGAGAAAATCTTTTGTCCAAGGATAAAAAGTTTTACTCTATAACTTTAGACTTCATCTCTTTCCCGGAAAGTTGAAATCAAGATAAACAGGCCTTTCATTGTTAAGACGTGTTTCCACATGGAGCCATAGAGATATACGACCTTAAGAATGGAAATGAATTCAAGGTAAATGGTCAATGTCTGAAACAATTTTTGGAATCAGTACCGGAAGCAGACACAGTCATGGGTCTTTTTGACCTAATGTATTGGTAAGTTACCTCTTTGCCAGTTCATTTCATACATTTATAAATACATGCATACATTGGGGACAATGCATGAGATAAGTGTGGGGGAGGGTACTAACCTTAATTTTAAAAAAAAAGATATTTATTTTAACATAGATTATTGACTAACTGTAGGTTGTTGTTAAATAACTCACTAGCCTTAGGATATTAAACTTAGCAAAAATAATATATATATATATATATATATATATATATATATATATATATATATATATATATATATATATATATATATATATATATATAGTTGAAAAGAAGACAGTATTTTGACTTATCTTTTGAAAGAAATCCAAGATAATCTTAAGAATTAGGAATATCATAATAAGGATTTCTAAAAATTTGGTCAAAATAAAATAAATTGTTGGATTCTTTTTTTAGGTATAGGAGAAAATTTTGAATAATTAATTAGTCTTGATTTTTATCTTAATGAAATGTGCATACCTAATACACTTTCACATCTAAGATTCTAAGACAAAGACTCTTGTGCCTTATAAAAAAATTTTTGCTATATAAAAAAAAATATAAAGTAAGCTGGATACATGTGCCTCAAGAAGCACAAGTATTCACGACTAAAGGTCATTTTATAAATAAAGCCCTTGGTTTTGTGGCCTAGTTCACTCGAGTCCTTAAGTCCGTGGGGTGTTTTCTCACCCGGTGCCCTAAAACTGACCGGTTTGGGAGCCACCGACCTTAGGCTTGCTACATGGGTGAATTAGAAAACCTAAGAAAACTATAAATATTATCTATATATATACTAACACATCTAATAGTCAGTTAGTTAGGTATTAGGGCCTCAAGAAGCTTTGATACTTATACAAAAGAAATTAGATGAGTTATAAAAATTTAAAAAAAATAAAGTAAAATAAAATAATAATAATAATAATAATAATAATAATAATAATAATAAAGAGGCATGAGAGTCCAAGTTAAAGAATCCCTAGTAAAGATTCACATTCACAAGGATGCATATGACTTAGGGTAACAAAAGAGACTATATAAAAATTTAATTTTAATCCTTACCTAAAATTGATAACAAATTATTGTATAAAGACTAAGTACAAGAATGAATAAAAATGATAATCCTAAAACTTATAGATTACTTAGTTTCTTCAAATATATTTTAAATATTTCTTTCTTTTTTTAAAATAAAAAATATAATAAATTAATTAATTAAATCATAACATTTTTCTTTTTTCTTTTTTGGATTTTGTGGGTGTAAATAAACGAAAGTGAGTTAGGATAGATTTTTTTCTTTTCTTTTCCTTTTTTTTTTTATTTTTTTTACTCGAGGATGAGCAAAAAGATTAGTGTGAGGGTGTGATAGGTAGTCAAAAGTGCAGATTTATCATCACATTTACCATCATATTTCCCTATTTAATCTTTTATTAAGCACTGCTACTACTGTTTTATTGTTTAATGTTGTGCAGGCCTTGAGTAATAAAAGAATAAAGAAATAAAGAACAAGTGAAGCCAAAAAGACCAAAAATCCCACAAAGCCCACGTGCATAATTTATTTTAGAAGCTTCTATCTTATCTAACCTAATCTAAACTTGAATTTTAAATTATTAATTTAAAATCTAGGGGAGGAAGAGAAAGGATAAAATAGAATTCCTAATTGCTAAAGAGAAAGAGGAAGGATAAAATAGAATTCCTAATTGCTAAAGAGGAGGAGAAAAAGGATAAGATGGATCCTCATCCTAAAATAAAGATGGACTTCTACTTAAACCTGGTTTCTTGCAATCCAAAGATAAAGATAAAGATAAAGATAAAGGGAACAAATCCTTTTTAAATTCAGATTTTTGATAACTTGCTTCCTAAGTTATCCCGAGTTCTTAAGATAGAGGGTCTGAATGTAGATCTAGAAGGAGGCGCCCAGATGGACGGACCAAAGGAGGCCACGCAAGAAAGCGCGTGGCCATTGGCCACACTATTGCTGCAAAAAAGCTGCTATAGCCGCGTTCCTGCGGCCGTTAAGATGAATCTAGTAACGCGGTTTCATGGGAGAATTGCACTGGGACTCTACGTCTTATATCACCTATAAATACCCCTGCAGAGCAACAGAGAGGGAGGATCGGAGAGCTGAAGCTTAGGATTTCTTTAGATCTTTTCTTCTTTCCGATTTTTTTGTATTTTTTGTTTTTGTTATTTTAAGAAGAAGATTGTTGAAGAAGTAGAGGAGCTTTGTAATTGGTCAGTGACAACGATTAAAAAGGTTCTTCATTCTTTTTGCAATTCAATTCAGTTTTCTGCTTAGATTATATATTTTTCTACTTTTCGTTTTTATGCAGCTTTTCTTATTCAAAATAAAAATTGAAAATAAAAAAATATATGAATAAATAATTTAAACTATCATTTACTAATCTCTCGATCAACCCTAGTTTAGTTTAAAAGATGAACTGATTGACATCTATGCTTGTTAAGAACCCTAGGATTAAAATTGGTATTCTTTAAGATGAATCAATGATTTAGTTTAACTAATTTAGGTTGCACGTTTTAAATGGTCATTCATGGTTCATATTTAAATACTTTGATAGCATAATTTAAGTGAATTTTTCTTATGCTATTCTTTGAAATTAAGATGAACTATAGTTTAATTTTTATTATTGCAAACTAATTAGGGTTTACAATATCTTTATTCATCTTGCTTGATTCTCAATCAAAACCCTTGGGTAAGTAATTCTTCATTCAATATGATGTTCACTCTTTGAGATTAATATTTTAGGTTGTGGTAGATGATTGGTAAATTATAATTCTTTTGCTTAATAAAACCTAATCAATATCTCCTTTTCTTTTCCAAGCGAATTACAGAGAAGATCGTTCCAAAAAGCTTCCATCGCATCCTTCCCTGTGGATCGACCCATCTAGCCCTTGCTACGCGGTTACCTTAAAATGAGATTAAGATTTTCTAAACTCTTTCTTTACTAATTTCCCGTTTCAATCAATGGTTGCTTTTAATCAAGAAGAGCTGAAGTCTCAGGCCCTCGCTAGGGCTTAAAAAAATAAGAGATAAAAACTGTCTTCTCTTGCGAATAGACTCAGATCATATGAGAGACGAGTTTGATGTAATAGTCTCAATGAGTCTCTCTTCTTTTTGAATCAATAAAAATTTGCTTGCCTCATTTTCTCTTCTCAGTGTCTTCTTCTCTATTTATTTGTGTAATTACTTATATGTAATATAAGTTTTCCATAGAGAAAAACTTGGCCTGCTAGTTCTTAAAAAGAACTAAAAAAATGAAAATTCACCAAGTAAAACTCTCGAAGGAATTAAAATTGTGACTGGAAATTATTTGAAGGTTAAAACATGATAAAATCAGTCTAAGAAAATTCACTAGGGATAAAAGAGTATAGATCTAAGAATATGTCTGTTCAAAAGTAATGGACTGAACATGATGGTTAGGGATCACTAGAAATAGAGTTTGTTATTCAGAGTTAATAAACTGAACATAATAGCGAAAAGAATCCTTATAGGATTGGGAGTGAGAGCTGGATATCTATCAGTTCAGTGTTAACAAACTAGACATAATAGACTAAGAATTACCAGATTCGCTGTTTTGTCATTCAGAGGTGACAAACTGGATATTACTACAAACAATAGGTGAACCCGATTTTAAGGACCCATTTATTTAGAGATAGCTTAAATGTTATAGACTAAGATACATTAAATTCTGAATCCGCTATTATAGGTAGTCGTATTAACTTGACAACTACTCCACTAGGGACCGCACGGGTGAATTAGACCTGGACACCCGTCGGTTTAGGGGTAATATGGACATGATCAATTAAGAGATACCAGGCTAGCAAGTTGTTCATAGGTTGTCCTATTAACTTCACAGCAAGAACTCTAACCCTAAAGTGAGGAAAGAGAACTAGGTTATGAACTCATTTGTTCAAAGATGGCGAAGTGGATATGACAATTTTTGTACCATATAAAAGTTGCTATTCAGGGGCCATACGAGCATAACTCCTTGACTCGTCTGTTCAGAGGTAACATGGACATGACATTTTGAGTCATAAAAAAAATCTATTGTTCAAAGGCCATGAGGGCATAATATGGGATTAGTATGGACTTGCACTGTTCAGAGGTGGTCAACTGGTCATAACAGACTAAGTGTCATACAAATAGGGATTATGTCTATTCAAAGGTAATGTGGAAATGATAGATTAGGATCCCTAAAGATTAGCGAGAAAATTCACTGGGAGTAATATGATAGATAATGCCAGGCATCAAGAATGTCCTGTTGGGGATAATATTGAATCCCGCAAAGAGTTTAGCGTGATAGGGGAAAATATCATTCCCTCTAGTATTTTAAGAGAGAGAGTTGTCAGAGGTAATCATTAATGTGACAACTAAATAGCTCATTGATAAATGGATATTCCGCGAGGATTTTAACATAGAGAATTTAGTGTTCTCTGAGATGTTAGAGGTAACCATTAATGGGACATTTATAATTCCCCACAGAATTGTGAAAGTTGTTGAGATGATCATTAACATAATAACTAAATTCCTAGCTAGGAATAAAAGGAGGTTTTGTCAGAGGTAATTGTTAACGTGATAAATGAATATCTCATTGGAGATTAAGAATGACTTGTCAAAGATATGATGTTAACTTGACAAGGATTCATTTACTGTTAGAGGTGTAATGTTGAACATAACAGTGATTTGAGTGGACCTGTCATTCTATTGGAGAGAATGGCAAGTGGAGTATTGATCTGCTAGGGATATGTTGAAATTTTAGTGCCAGAGGTATAATATTAACATGACAAATTCAACCTGTAATTCATCTCATTGAGAAAATGAATACAACTTTATTGTAAACCTACCATTCCATTGAAGGGAATTGTAAGGGATTTTTAGAGAGGAAGGCAAGATCAAGTCTCTTAGGATTTTTAGCAAATTCTCAGCTATCAACGAATTTAGTTTGCCTTTACCAACTACCCTTTGAGTTAGGCTAGCCAGGTTATTCCCCTCAACATGATGAGTTGTTAAGGATTATTCGTTGGGCTTAAAAGCCAACTTTTCCCCTATCCTTAGCCATCGGGGCGTTGGATTGTTATGTCACATGAAGTGTACATAATCTTCAGTGTTTTCAATTTCACAGGTGACTTCTAAAATCTCACTAGGATTAAAGAAGAGAGAACAAACTTCATGAGAAAATTACCAGGAATTTATTGTTGTGCCAATTGAAATTCTTTGTGGCATTTTCAGAGGTAACCATAAACGTGACGATAGAAACTCCGAGGGGAATAGAAACATAATTCATTTGGAAGAGGAGACCATTCATTTTCATTTATAAGGAGACCTCAATTTCATTGGGGAAAACTCCGCACGGAAATATGCCAAGAATTCATTGCTTTTTCTCCTTTTCAGATTGAACAATCTTCTTATGTGCCAGTTAAAACTCCAGTGAGGAAGTTGTTGGAGAATCCTACACCATTGGGCATACTGCTTTATGTTATTCCTGAAGAGAATCATAGATAATATCTCACGAAGATGTTGATTTGGTAGCTCACTAGTAAGGCCAGGACTTTGGGGTTGGCCCTTGCTTAATAAGATCTTGTCTTTGCTTGTACAACCCGACTTTGGAAGATTAAGAGAGGCATCTCTTGGTGAAGATTATTTATCGATGTTGTATAAGTTGGGTTAGCGATTGTTAATCAATGGGGACTACTATGCTCGTGTTGAAGATTGATTCCTCAAATAATCCCTTAGGGGAAATGAAGAATTCCTCTTGGAGAATTGATTCCAAAGAAATAGAATGTCAGATGAACCTGACTTGATGATTTGAGATATAGTGTTAACGTTATCAGTGATAGTATTTCTCCAGAACCTGTCATTGATCGACATAATCAATGTGTTGTCGTTTGGATATGTAAGGCGATAAGCCCCTTAGAGTAGACTATCTCTATAACAAAAGTGTAAGTACACCTAGAGGAGGGGGGTGAATAGGTGTACGGCTAATCTAATGAACAAAATGCGGAATTTAAAAACTAAATTGCAATACACTTAGTGTAACCAACGAGTGTAGTCGAATTCCCGTGAAGGGCTCTGAATAATTCCTCTTGATTCCTCTGAATAAGAGTTGAGGTGTTATATGAAGCTCTCGTGGTTAAACACAAGTGAGGCACACATAAACAATCACAAGTATGTATATGATATGGCAATATGAATCAATGCACAAAGTAATAGAGAGAGTTAGAGTCAATGGATCAATCGCTAACACACGGATATGTTACGAGGTACGAGCACCAAGCTCTACGTCCCCGCCTTCACACAGAAGGATTTTCACTAACTTGTCCACACAGGACTCCCACACAGGGAACCTCCATTGAGGATTTGGGGCAATTATAATATGGAGTACACAACTCCTCTCTAAACCAAAATAACCTCTACACTTAGAGGCTAGGCACAAAGCCACCACAAAAATAATCACCTCATACTTGAGGGATGGGCACAAAGCCAAACACAAATCAACCTCTCACTAGAGGGATAGGGCACAAAGCCACCACTCCAAAATCAACCTCTACACAAGAGGGATAATACAAAGTAGGAGGGTTTACAACTTGGTGATCAAAAGACCACAAACCAATTCTTTTCTCACAAAATAAAAGATCCTAATAGATAGGATAGAATGACAAGCTCAAGTGTGAGAAAAACAAAGGAATGGAAAATAAATACTCAAAGAAAATCCTTAGGAAAAACTAGAAATAAGGAAGAAGAAATTGAACCAAAAACTTTTTTCACAAAATCACTTTTCTTTGATTTTTCAAACCCTAGAAAAACACAAAATCAAATGTAAACTTTAGAGCCCAAAACTTCTTTTTAATTGCTGCAAAAATACTAGCAAGATCAAAAATAAGCTCTCCAAAAACTTGTTCAAAACAGTGAAGAGAAAACCCATTTATATAGCCATTTGAAAAACTAGCCATTGGCAGCTAATTATGGTCAGAATTGACCATCTGGTCGACCGGCCGGTCGACCGGCCAACAGTTGAAATTGACCGTTGCCAACCTCCGTCGACCGCCCGGTCGACCGCCCGGTCGACCGTCCTTACCCAAGAGTAAGGATACTTCAGTCGGTCGACCGGCCAAACTAAATGGCCTTGTGCACATCTTGTGCACATCCTGTCGACCGTTCTGGTCGACCGGCTCCTGGTCCGGTCGACCGGTCGGTTGACCGCCAGAGCCTGGCAGGCTAAATTAAGGGATTTGAAAACTGGTTTATTTAATATCAAATAAATCTCATAAAATTTCTAAAAATCCACAAAAATAGTTTCAATATAATACTTTGATATACAAACACGTGTGGAAAAATTCAACACATATTTCAGACAATTTGAATCATTTTTGTGACTTAGAAATTTACCAAAAACCAAATTCTGTATTTTCAAAAACTTAGATTTTTGAATTGAAAATTCTTTTTGTCCAAATGTTATCCAAATACAAAAACATGATATTTGAAACAACTTGAAGCATGTGGTATATGGATATAATCCAATATACATGAAAGATATATATATCAGTGTTTTTGACTCAAAATCCAAAATAAGTTTTGTTAAAATACAAAACTCCAAACTCATGAAATAGACTATCAAACTTAGTTTGTTTAAATAGTTGAAGCATACATGTATATAGAACATATCTAATATATATTAAACAATGTAAACTTGTTTTGATACTATCTATTAATGAAAACCAAGATCGGTTAAACCAAAACCGAAAACCAAAACCAAAACATGAAACGTGTGTGTTGTGAACTTGAGCATATCACACTATCTAATCTTTACAAATGGATCTAAACTATAAACTAAACTATGTACCGAAGTCTTCTTGTAGAGTGCCATTTCCAAATCAACTCAATCCAAACCGTGATCCACGAGCTTGACTCCAACGAGTGCTAGGTATGAACATTTACGCTCGGGCTCTTGAATCACCATGTGAAAGCTCCAAAATACCTTTGTTGAAGCTAATCACCTACTAATATCTTGGTTAGAGATCTGAAACTAAACATCACAAGATTATTAGAAAACATAACTACATGAGTTAATCATCATCAACACTAGAGTGGAAGGCCTCTGGGCCAACAAAAAGGTCCTTCCCACTTGTTGAAACTTACTTTTGGTCTTGTGTGTCATGACCATGGGTCGCCTACAGTTAAGACAAGCGTCGCTTCTGAAAAATTCTCTCGTTAACTTTTTTGTTGAAGGCCTTTGAGATTCGAGCCTGGGGTAGCTTAATATGCTATTGAGCCAGTAGTCGCTTCTTATCTAGCAGTTCAAACGCTTGGAGACATAGTTGATCGTTATCTTCTTTTGTCATCTTGGTCGCCAGAGCAACTCAGAGTAATGGTATTTGAATCTCTAAGGTATGATTGCTTTATAATCGTGGACCAAAGAGAAAGGCGTAATGCCTATAGGGGTTTAGACCGTTGTTCGATATGTCTAAACACATTCGATAAGCTTCTCATTGCAACTCACTTGTTTGAAGAGATGAAATTTTTGAGGAGCTTAATGATCATCTTATTGAATGCTTCTACTAACCCTTTGGCGGCAGGGTTATATGCAATTGAGGCCACATTTTGAATTAGATACTTGTCACATAATCGATAAAATGATTGTTATGCAAATTGAGAACCATTGTCATGGACGATCCTCTTGGGAACACCAAATTGGTGGATGACATTCTATTTGATGTAGTTAATAACATTGTCCTGTTTAACTTCGACGAACGGTAGACTTTAGACCCATTTAGAGAAGTAATCAGTTATTGCGAGGATGAACTGATGGCCTCTAGCTGATGGAGGACTGATGGGTCCTATGTCACTGATTCCCCAGGCTTCAAATGGTCATGAAGCAACTGAGGGGTGGAACAACTCGAGAGGTTGGTGTATGAAATCTGCATGGGTTTGACAAGTCTTACACCATTTTGCATATTGTCCTTTGTTGATGACCATTGTGGCTAATAATAGACAAGTCTGTGCAGTCAGTCCTCGAGCTTCGGGCCCGGTTGATGGGCACCATATATGCCATCATGAGCTTCTTTGAATACTTCTTGTACCTCTAAATTGAATAGACATCAGAGAAGTACACCATCGTATGAGCACCAATAAAGTGTCTTTACCCCAGATTATAGTAGAAATGAGGGGATCTTCGTCGAATAGAAGCCCCTTCTTTAGAATCATCGGGCAATATATCATGCAGGACATAGTCAATGATAGAGAATCACCTACCCCTAGGTTTGAAGGTTGTTGAGGTTGTATGAACTTCGCTAGCCTCTAAATTATACTTCGGACAGAAGTGATGACGAGTAGCTACTGTGAGACAGTAACTGATATTGGCTGGTAAGGCTAATGTAGCTGCAAGTGCAGCTAAAGTGTCAGCCGTTGCGTTTTGGAGGCAAGACACATAGCTGATGTAGAAGCTATCAAATGTGCTAGCCAACTGGATGGCTGAATGGTGATAGCTATCAGGTCTTCATAACGAACCTCGTAATCTTATTTAATTTGATTAACAATCAATTTGGAGTCATCTTAGACTTCAAGATATTGTGGCCCCATTTGTTAAGCGAGTTGGAGGCCAATCAGTAAGATATTATACTCGCCACATTATTGGAACAAGGCTCTGTTAATGAGAAGACATGAAAAATAACATGGTTGTGTGGTAAGACGAACACAACCCTTACTCCAGCGATAATCTTGCCTTTAGGGCCCATCCTTGATGTGATATCAAAGAACATTTGCCAAACTTCATCTTTGAAGGTCATACTGGCTTAAACGACCTCATCCAAAATGCCGTCATGCAGCTTTGAAGTCTCTAAAACTGGATGCATTGCTAAGAAGCCTGCGAGAGCTTGACCCTTAGTTGTCTTTTGAGGTACGAAGGTCATGTCATACTGGGATAACAATATAGCCCAATTAACTAATCTGGAGTTCAAAGAACCTAGCTTTGTCATGAGAATCTGTAGAGGATTGACTCTTGAAATGACATGAATGGTCTGCCTGACCAAGTAATGACGTGTCTTATGAATAGCAAAGATAAAAGCAAAACATTCTTTCTTGACTAGGTTATAGCGGCTTTAGGCCCTAATCAAGGTTCTGCTGAGGTAGTAGATAGCTTGCTCGACACTTTCATCATTCTTCTATGCGAGAAGAGCACTTAAAGAATGATCTATGTCTCTTACATAAAGCAAGAATGATTAATGAGAGATACTAGGACCGAAGACTTGGTTAGGTATTCTTTGGTATCCTCGAAAGCCTTCTGATAAGCATCATCCAAGATGAAAGAGATGCCTTTCTTCATTACCGTGTGAAAGGTTAACAACGACTAGATAGATTTGCGATGAATCTTTGAATGTAAGCAAACTGCCTTGTAGACCTCTGAGCTCTTTAAGGGTCTTCAAAGATTGCATACTTTGAATGGCCTTGACTTTGTTGGGGTCAAGATGAATCCCTTTGGATGTGACAATGAATCCAAGGAATTTATCGCTTGACACTACCAAAAATGACTTTATTAGGTTCATTTTTAGCTGATAAGCCCTCATGATATCGAACATCATTCTTAGGTCATGGAGGTGGTTGTCTTTGATATAACTTTTGACTGTAATGTTGTCAACATAACATTCCACCATTTACCATAAATAGTCATAGAAATTTATGCTCATTGTGCTTGATAGGTTGCACCAGTATTTTTCAAGCCAAAAGGCCTCACTGTGTAATAGTATACCCCAACAGTGTACGGAATGTCACATATTTCTTGTCATCCGGGTACATCTTGATTTGATTGTACCCTGAGAAGTGAACCATAAAGGACATCCTTTCAAAGCCGCATATTTTTTCAATCATGACGTCAGCGATGGGCAGCGAAAATTCATCCTTAGGATAGGCTGTATTAAGATCACAAAAGTCAATACAGATTCTAATCTTTTCATTCTTTTTAAGAATGGGCATAATGTTAGCAACCCAGTCTGTGTGCTGCTTCTCTCGAATGAAGCCACATTCTATAAGTTTGTGAACTTTAGTTTTGATTTCCTCCATATGTCTGGTCAAAACCGTCATTGTTACTGCTTAACCGGTTTAGAGTCTGATTTGATATTGAGACAATGCATGGCCATCTAAGAGTCAAGACCAGGCATGTCATTATAGCTCCAAGCAAAGACATTTATATATTCTCGTATAAGAGATATAAGATCTTGCTTCTCCATTGGCAATAAGCTTTCACTTATGGAGATGCGTTTGGGGTATGTCTAATCACCCACATCGACTTTATTACTTTATCTTTGGTAGAAGGCGAACGCTGCTCAAATGCTTCTCCCCTTGAAGATTCAGTTGTTGAGCCCATGGATTGGATCGAATGGCTCAATATCTTTATTATGCTCAACTTGACTGATTGATATCACATTGGAGAAGAGATTCTTGAAGACAACCTCTATACTAATATCAGATTCCTAGTCCGATGAGTCTAAGAAATATGATGGGAAAGATTCTTCGGACTCTGATCTAGTTGAGTGGATGGAGTAACATACCGCAACCCCCTGCATGTCAGATCAAATAGTAGTTGACAGGCTTTCCTTTCAGCACGAAAGGTTGCAAAAGGATGCGCCATCCTTTCCCAAAATTCAAGCCTTCACCATGACGCAAGTCATATTCTATTTCCATTATTATACAGTGTGCTGACTGTGCATAATGAAAGAATTATAGGGGCTCTAGATCTTTGTCTGAGTCCTTGAATGCAGTAATCTGATGTCAGACTCAGCCAAATATGATTGGAGATTGTTCCCTTTTAGAAGGAGGGACAGTGAAGACAGATCCTTCGTTATCCTCTACATGTAGCATACCGTTGACATTGGCAAAGGCATGTGTAAAAAACTCATGTCAATGGGACTATGTACATCATCAGAATATAGAGAATAATCGAAATTGACATTTTTAGTATAGACCCACTCACCGTCATTTTCAGCGAAATTATTACAATCAGGATTATTAAAGTATGCTACAATTGGTTCTTCATCAAAAGTAGCCATTGGATCATCTCCTGATTCAGAGTCTGCTTTACTACCGCTGTCGATGTCATTTCGCAATTCTTTTACTACTTTACTATTCTCCTTATAAAGTAAAGAATTAGAGAAGTAGTTTTTAACTCCCTTCAGTGGTTTCATTTTGGCAAATAGTGTCCTGACCATCACTTTATCATCCACATATTTAAAGTATTGACAGAGGATGGATGGCACAATTTCTAGTTGGCGTGGATCCAAGGCTGTCTGAGCAAAAGATTGTAGGGCGTATCAACATCAATCACGTAATACGTCACTACTGATTTTAAGTCTCCAATTTGACAGCAAAGACAGATCTTGCCCAAAAGGTGACTACTCCCGGCATTGAAGCCATATATTGTAGTAGTAGTTGTTGACAACCTACTCAGAGGAATGCCAAGGAAGTAGAGGAAGCTCTTTGGGATGATACATAAAGCAGACCTCGAGTTGACTTGAATCCTTTCAATGCATGTAGACCCACTATACCCTGAGTAGTATAAAGATCGATCATGCCGGTCGTCTTTGAGGAGCATATCCTTGGGAGTGAAGGTGATGCGCAGTCACTATACCAAATGACATTGGGACATGGTGCCCCGCTTTCATCAATTGATATTGATGGCTCTTGAGTCAGAAATGATTCTGAACTAGCAAATGACCTGAGTGCCTCCTTCATTTTCATCTAGAGGTGGAGTAGCTCGTGTAGACTAATACAAGCTGATATATTGGCTAGTTATGCCAATATATCCTAAGCAAAAAGGGCATTTAGTCCCTGAGAGGGAGTCTTCTTCAATGCCCTATCAAAATGGACCTTCTTTAGCTTCTCTTTGTCCAAAAGCAAGGATGATGCCTAAACAGGTGCAGCGGTTCTCGACATTGTTGGCTATTGTGTATCGTAAGGGGTCTGGTCGTACTATCATAAGTATTGGTTGCCAGATTGAGTGCCCACTGGCTAAGAAGTGGGGGCTGCGCTACTAAGGCAAGCTTCTCTTCTTCAGGGTTACTAAGGGAATCCACTATTACAGCATTAGCGTCATCGTCCATTGCGAGGGAGACGACATTGCAAGACTTGCCTTTGAGTTTGGATTTGCTCGATTCTTATTGCTCATCTTCGACAATATCCTGGTGTACCTAAATGATCTCCCCAGATTTTGTTACCAAAGGGACAAGGCCTTTGGCCTCTTACTTCTTGGCTAGTGGATTGATGACTTCCAATCTCGCTTTAAGGAAGGAGGTTAATTCATCCAGAACTATCACCTTCGGGAAGGTCCCAAAATTTAGAGCACCATGTTGGCAGTGACGTTTTTCTGTTCTGATTTTAATATCAGAACACCGTCATCCACAAATACTTGAATCTTGTCCTGAGGATGTAGCATTTGTTGGTAGGATGGGGAACCATCCTATGGAAGGAATAATAGTTGGAGTCATTTGTACGTCCAACTTCGTCAGGGCGTCAAAATTCGGGTAACGTGAGCTTGTTATCCTTGTTGAGTAAATGAAAGATTGTAACCACCTGCTCATCTTTAAAGGAGTATTGTTTCAGTGGAAACTTTAACTTTGGGTTGTTGTTAGAGTTACTCCTCTTTTACTTCAGTGGAGCTTCTCCAGGCAGCTTTACAGCCATTGTCTCTTTCTATTTGGCTTGGAAAGACCGGGCTGCATCTCATCCTTTTTTGTTGACCCCCATTTGTTCTTGGACACCGAGGGTTCAAACTTCTTAACTGATTTCTTAGCTATCTCAACTTGTTAAACAAACTCTTTCCAGATATCGGCTTTTTGACAGCTCCCTTACGAACGTTCCCTCTGTGAGGAAGTTATGCCTGCATGTTTGGAGCAATATAGGTAAGGGCATGCCTGTAGGGCACATAAGAGAAAGGTTGTGAATTCTCTCTACGTAATCCCGTACGGATTCTCCTCCTTTCTAGATCATTGAGAGGAGTTTGTCCATGGTCATCTCGGTATCATCCTCGTAGAATCAAGAAAGAAACCGGGTTTTCAAGTCCACCCAAGAATTAATGAAGTGACTTGGAAGGCCCCTGAGCCAATCAAAAGCTACCCCCTTGTGGGTGCCGATAAGTAATCTAGCCATGATAGCAACTTATCTATTACATTACCTATTTGAGATCGAAAGTAATAGATGTGCTAATTCGAAGAGCTTGCCATCATACGTGTGCAACATAGATGGCTTGAACTTTAGTGGATATAGAACATAGTCCAACTCTAATGGGTAAAGATGTGTCATACCTACTTTCTTCAGCTCATCCATTGAACTAGGGATGTTATCTGAGCTTTGATGCCTTTGATAAGCTCAGCATCAACTGAAGAAATTTCCTTTAACTTCTTAGTTTTAGGAGGTTCATTGTTAAGGTTTTCTTCCTCGTCATGATTGCTACCGGTGGTGTCACTGTTGTTCTCGTTTGTCAGGAGTTGAGCTAACATTTGCTAAATATTTTCCAAGGCTTTCTGGTGAGCCCTAGAAGTTTGCTCTTGTGCCTCCATGTGGTGACGATGGTCATCATCATTATTTTTATCAGCCATGTTGGCCGATATAAGCACTGCTCGCACCGAGCTGATGGTAGCAAAAGAACAAAAAATTGATCGGGGCAGAATCGAGCACTCTTAAAACGCGTGTGTTATGAAATCAATGTAAAAGCTCATATGTGCTAATGTTCCCTCGATACTTCCGTTATAGTATTGGCTCAACGGGTTAAATCCACAGGGACGGGAGGCGATAGAAGCATTAACAGTTTTTATTCACGTGTTATGTTAACAGTTCATCTTTGTTAAAAGAATTACAAAAAGAAAATAAAAGAAAAGAAAAGGAAATCAAGCATGTGGTAGGCGGAGAAGGCGATGAAAATGGCGATGTGAAACAAAAGAGAAGTGAGTTGAAAAACAAAGTAGAAAAGAGAAGATGAAACAAAAGTGAACTAAGAGGATGGTGAAAACACGATGAAAGATAAAAGAAGTGTTTTGAAATCAACTTTTAAAACAAGATAAAATAAAACTCATGGCTACTAACTACTAATTGATCCACTAACCATGCTAACCTCTTAGTGATAGTTGCCTCACATGGATCCTTGGCCATCGCTAATCCTTGGCTTCAAGAGATGATACAAAGCATGGCAAATAAGATGGTTCATCACATTCAAACTTGCATCAAGAGCAAGCTAATACAAACACTAGATCATCAAACCATTAGAAGCAAGCATGAAATAAGAGAGAGTTAGCTTGGTTAGCAAGTTAGCAAGTTAGATGTTAGAACACATCATCATGAGCCATCAATGGCTCTTGCAAGAGCGAGGCCTTGTGAGGCAATTAGATTCATGTGGATTATCAAGTAAGTAATTAGATGGTTAGTGGTTAGTAGTTAGATTGCCATGAGAAGAAGAAAAGTTAGCCAAGCAACATGTAGAAGATGGAGGAGATTACATTGGAGAAGAAAGGAGGCACCTTTACATAGATTGTCACCATCTATTATATCAATCCCTCTCTATCTCTCTCTGAATCTCTCAGCCCTACTACAAGATCTAAAAACAAAATAACAAAATAAAATACAAGAAATGAAGAACACCTACCTACACTACCCTAAAACATAGAAAAAATCAGGAACTACTCCTAAATACGAAAACTGCTTCCGTTTTGGCGAAATACAGGGCTATATATAGGCATAGGTACCTTCTAGAAGACGAGACGGGGCCACCCGCGTCGAAAATCGACGCATGGCCCCACCATTGTGCCGCGGATCCGCGGCTTTTGCCGCGGATCTGCGGCCAAACCAGGGAGTTAACTCCCTGGTTTTGGTGCGGGGATCTGTCTGACTTCCAGGGTCTTCTTGTATATTCCTTTTCTGGTAATTTTGCCCGAATATTCGTCTGACGTGCGCAGGAGTCTAGGTTCGACGTATCTTCTAGATAATCCCTTGCTTGGCCTCCAAGTAATGCGGATTTAATTACCCTAAACGGGGTTTAATTAAGCTCTTATTACTCCTTTGCCCTTGAACTCTTGATTTACCTGCAATAGAGACCAAAACACAGTTTAGACTGACAATTTATTCATAAATCGGTGGGAAAATGCGATATAATAATGCATAATCGTAGACTAATCACACTCCTGAAAAGCACACCTAGAGGGGGGTGAATAGGTGTACTTGCTAATCTAGAAACTAAATGCTCTAAATGCGGAAGCTAATGCAAAATTTGCAACACACTTAATACAACACACAAGTGTAGCCGAATTCCCCGTGAAGGGCTCTGGACTAACTCCTCTTGATTCCCCTTGAATGGGTTGAGGTGTTATGTGAAGCTCTTATGGTTAAGTATAAGTGAGGCACACACACAATCAAGCCAAGCATATAAGGATGAGCAATATGAAAGATGCAAGGCAATACACAAGCAAATATGATATGTATGATATGAATGAAAAATGACGCTTTGCACAAATAAAAGAGAGAGAGTTGAGAGACAATGGATCAAACGCAAAGGCAAGGATATGTTTCGAGGTTCGAGCACCTAGCTCTACATCCCCGCCTACACCACCGTGTAGGATTTTCAATCCACTATCTCCCACCGAGGAAACCTCTACCGAAGAGGATTTGTTACAACACTAGGAGTACCGAACTCCTCTCTCAAATACCGCCTCACAACCGAGGGGTAGGCCCGTAGCCAATACAACCACAACACCTCTACCGAAGAGGGTTACAAACACCAACTCCACCTCTCACTAGAGAGAGCAAACCACAATCTCAACCTCTACCAAAGAGGGAGCAAACAACAACCAACTCCACCTCTCACTAGAGGGAGCAAACCACAATCCTCAACCTCTACCGAAGAGGGAGCAACCCAATCAAAGCAAGGGTTTTTACAACAAGTGGTTCCAAAGACCACAAACTCTCTTTTCCACCAAAAACAAAGATCCTAATAGAATAGGATAGAAGATATAGCTCAAGTGGATATCAAGGTGTTTTTGGAAATCAAGTAACAAAGAAAATACTTGGGAAAACTCTTGTAAAAGATAGAGAATGAAAACCAATACAAATATCCCAAATTCCTATTTTCTTTGATTTTCCAAAACCCTTAAAAAACAATAAAGATGAAATCTTTTGGCACTTAAACTCTTTTAAAAACTTGTTTAAACACAAAACAAACTCTGGTATTTTTCTTTTCAAAAGTCTTGTCAAAATAGCCCAAGAGATGGGGCATTTATAGCCCCATCAGAAAACTAGCCGTTAGGCTGATCTGGCAGCCTGACAGGCTACCAGTCGGTCGGCCCGGCCGACCGCCAACGGTCAGAAATATGACCGTTGGGCAAACCCGGTCGACCGCCCGGTCGACCCAAATAAACAGAGAGCAGAGCTCTCTGGTCCGGTCGGCCGGCCGGCCGACCGTCCCTGTGTCTGCCAAACGTGCACAGGCTTGTGCACGTCGGTCGACCGCAAGGGTCGACCGGCCTTAGGTGCGGTAGACCCGTGCGGTCGGCCGACCTGGCCTGTCAGCCACAAAACTGGGACAGAAACACATGTTAAAAATATTTTAGAAAATCTTTTTAAGTCTTGTAAAAATATCTAAAAATAGTTTTATCATTTTGCATTGATATATAAACATGTGATAAAAAGGTTTGGCTCAAATATCAATCAATATGAACTATTTTTGTGTCTTATCATTTTTACCAAAAACCAAAACTTGTATTTTTATCAAACTTGGATTTTTCTATACATGAATAGGATAGTCAAAATAAGTTTGTATAAGTCATGTAAGCATGCATGTATAACTAGAATATATCTATTATACATATAAACCATGTAAACTTGTTTTGATCAATCTATTCATGAAAACACATATCGGTTAAACTAAAAAACCGAAAAACCATAAAACGTGTGTGTTTGTGCTTGAGCATATCAACTATTCTAAGCTTTACAAATGGATCTAAAACACACTATCTAAACTAGGATACCTAAGTCTTCTTGACGATCTTCATCTTCAAGTCGACTCGGTCCAAACTCCGTGATCCACGAGCGAAGCTATATGAGATCTTGATGCTAGGACCCTGGAATCACCAAGTGAAAGCTTCCAAACTCCTCTTTTTGAAGCAATCACCAACTAATATCTTGCTTAATGATCTGAAACTAAAATCACAAGATTATTAGTAAACATAACTACATGAGTTAATCATCATCAAAACTAGGGTGGAAGGCCTTTGGGCCAACAATCTCCCCCTTTTTGATAATGACAAAACTCATGGAGTTATATATGCATGGATTAAAGTTAAGCTTCAAAGAAGCTTCCCCTTAACTCATGCATAAACAAATAAACATAATGAATATACAATGAATGCTCTTAAACATGAATGCATAGAAATGCATAAACAACAAAAGGTTCTAGATACCAATGAAATGTTCAAAAACAAAACATGCTCTAGATACCAATTAAAATTAAACTAAATTAAACTTAATAATTAAACTTAATATATGCAAAACATAAGCATGCATATATAAATCTTATAAACTCAAAATCTTTCTCCCCCTTTTTGTCAATCATCAACAAAGGGGTAAAAAATCAAAAGCAAAACAAAATCTTCTCCTCTTTTTAATATAAAGAAACAACCTTCGATGAGGGGTAAAAACAAAACCAAATCAACAAATCTTTCTCCCCCTTTTTGTTCGAAACAAAAAAAAAATCAATAAAAGGTTGAAAACAATAAAAACAATATTCTCCCCCTTTTTGTCTAAAACAAAAACAAAGTCAATTAGGGGTGACAATCCATTAAGGTACCAATTCAAAATATGTCAAAGAATAGCATCTTGATACCAATTGAAAGGAAACCAAACAAAAAAATATTGATACCAATTTTAAGCAAAACACATGAAAATCTTGATACCAATTGAAATTAAACATAATAAATTTTGAATGTCTTAAACAAAAATTTTGATACCAATTGTAAATATTTTCATTTTGAACATATGATACCAAATTTTAAATTTATTTTCTATCATAAAGTAAGGGAGTGGGAATCAAATACCAATTGAAAGACAAAATCAAATTTTCTCCCCCTTTATGAAATACCAACTAAAACAATGCGTAGGCTTGATACCAATTTAAAAATAATCAATTAAAACAAAATTGAAGCTCAAGCTTAGCATAAACACAAACATATATATGTATGAAAATAGATACCAATTGAAATTGATATTCTTGGAATTGAAAAACATTCATACATACAAACATATATGAGTATACAAGAAAGGTCAAAATTGATACCAATTGAAAGAATTCAATGATACCAATTAAAATAACAATAAGATCAAGTATATACATCATATAACTAGCCTCCCAATCATGGTTCAAGTTTTAAATGATTTTCATTTTAAAGCATACATGAACATGATCTCCCATCCAACCTCCCATTGAAGGTAGGGGTTTTCAAAAATAGATTTGAAAATGTAGTATGTTTGAAAAACTCTACCAAAATGAAGAATACCGTAACTAGCTAAATGAAAAATCTTTTAAACTAGTACGAAATCCTTCAAGTAAGGAATAAACTAAAAATAATTTTCATAAAACACATGTAAATCACATAGCACTTAAAAACACTCAATATTCAAAAAAGTCCATACATGCTCATGAAAACATACTTATGAGAATTATTTAAAAATGGTGAGTGTACAAGTAATGTGTGACATGGCATTATGAAATTTTCAATTAAGCTCAAAATTCCTTGAAACAAGAAAACATGAAAATCATTAAAACTTATTTAATCTTCAAGGTATATGTATGTCTTATACAAATTAAAGTATACATACATATCCAAACACAACGAGTCCACAAAGATATATGCTTGAAGGCACGTGGCTCAAAAAGGATGTATATGTATAATAATAATTTGGATAAAATGGACATATACATGAAGTTAAACATAAACACAAAAACATGAAACTTTAAATTTCCATTAAAACAAGTTTCATTTCAAGGCATATGTATGATTTGTCAAACATGAAGTATACATACATATCCCTAAACACAATTGAGTCCATATGTATAGATTTGCATGAAAGGCAAATGACTCAAGGGGTATACATGTATATCTTAAAGTTTGGCAAAATTACACATATACATGAAATGAAAACTCATACACATAAAAACAAATCCAAAAATAGGAATACAAGTTTAAAATGCATGAACCATCAAAACTAGACTATACTAGCACATCTAATGGGTTCAAATAAGCATTCAAGCACTAACATATATAGATTTATTTGTGCCCCACTATATGCACAAATATATCTAGTCTTAATAAAAACTAACATTTAAACATATATTCAAATCATGAAGCATCAAAACAAGATATAAATCATCATGATAAACATAAACAAGATTATTAAGAAAATCTACATGTTATTAAACCTATGATAAATATGATAGCTAAACAAACGGTAAGAACACAAAATATGGGTCCATATAAACATGGGTGTCTCAAAATAACTAAACATGTATATCACAAATCTAATAAGCATGGCATTTTCATACTAATCACTAAACAATGAAACATGCTATAAACAATGAATATTAAAAACATGTAAATAAAAATTAGGAGTTAGGAATCGTTACCAAAACCTAGAAGGCAACTTCTCTTGTCTCCAAAACATGGTGGTCATCTCCACCAAACTCCCCTTGAAAGTGATGCATCCAATAGATTTCCATGAAGCTCGGAACGCATCCACTCCAAGGTACGGCTACTCTCACGTCATGTGAGAGCCCACACCTACATCAAAAATAGGAGGGGTGGTCTTTGGTACCCATATCTTCTTGGGTCCATGGGGGTTAGTACCTTCTCTAACCCATACAAACTTATTTGCTAAATTACAATCATGTATACGATCAAAACAAAATTTAGCAAGGTGGCCCTTACGTCCACAATGTGTACAAGTGTACACATGAGCATACATGTGATGGGTGTGTCCGTGAGGAGCATGTGTATGCCATGGAGGGTGTGCATGAAAAGGTGGAACTTGTTTCTTTTGAAACAAAGATTCCAATCGTGTATGGCCCACAACACATTGGCTCAAAGTGGAGCCCAAACAATCTACACTCTTCTTAAGTATGGATATATCATTGTTAATTAAAGAAGAAGTGTGGCATGATATAGGTGAAGTGTGTGATACTACCCTAGCATGGCAAACATGTGCATCAATCTTGTTTTTCAAAGAAACATTTTTATTTAAACAAATTTCTAATTCTTTTGAAATAAAATCAATTTCTCTTTTTAAAGAATTATTTTCTTTTAAAACAAAATCAACTTTTGAAGACAAATTTTCATTTTTCTTCAAAAGAGTTTCACAATCATTTTTAGATTTTAAAAACTCATTTTCTTTTTTACAACAAGATTAAGTTGAGATCTAAGTGAGACACATTCACTAGAAATCTCTTCCTTCTCTTGCAAAACATTGTTAAGTCTAGAATGCAAACTTTTATTTTCTTTTTCAATGTCTAGACTTTTCTTTTTCAAAACATTATATTTTTCAATTAGTTTTTCACAAACAATAGATAGTTCTTCATTCAAAGCATGGGGATCAACAAAATCATTTGAAGAACTAGCACAATCATTACTATCTAGTTGAGATTCCGAAAGTACCTCAAGGGAGTCATTCCCTTGGACCATATAGCATTGTTGTGGCTCGGATTCATCTCCACTAGATTCCTCTTCTTGTTGGATAGGCGTTTGAAGCTTGGAGGTGGTGGTTGTTGTCAACTTGTTCCACACTGCAAAAGTGGAATCAAGGTTAGAAACACTCAAGAGATAATCTTTAGCTAATGTGCTTCTAATGGCCTCAAGGGCTTGTGCATTGGCCCCTATATGATTGCTATCACAAAGGTAGGATTCCTTGGTAATGGCAAGGTAAACCTTATGTCCTAGGATTTGTAAATAAAAGGTCATCCTAATCTTCCAAACAAGAATGTTGGAAGGGTCAAACATAGGTGGGGTCATGAAGGCCATGGGTTCAAACTATATGTGTGCAAAAAAGCAAATGCAAACAAGATTAGCAAACAAATGGATCTCACTCCTAGGATGTTAAGCCTAAGTATCAGGAGCGTTGGCTCTGATACCAATTGAAAAGCACACCTAGAGGGGGGTGAATAGGTGTACTTGCTAATCTAGAAACTAAATGCTCTAAATGCGGAAGCTAATGCAAATTTTGCAACACACTTAATACAACACACAAGTGTAGCTGAATTCCCCGTGAAGGGCTCTGGACTAACTCCTCTTGATTCCCCTTGAATGGGTTGAGGTGCTATGTGAAGCTCTTGTGGTTAAGTATAAGTGAGGCACACAACAATCAAGCCAAGCATATAAGGATGAGCAATATGAAAGATGCAACGCAATACACAAGCAAATATGATATGTATGATATGAATGAAAAATGATGCTTTGCACAAATAAAAGAGAGAGAGAGTTAAGAGACAATGGATCAAACGCAAAGGCAAAGATATGTTTCGAGGTTCGAGCACCTAGATCTACATCCCCGCCTACACCACCGTGTAGGATTTCCAATCCACTATCTCCCACCGAGGGAACCTCTACCGAAGAGGATTTGTTACAACACTAGGAGTACCGAACTCCTCTCTCAAACACTGCCTCACAACTGAGGGATAGGCCCGTAGCCAATACAACCACAAACCCTCTACCGAACAGGGTTACAAACACCAACTCCACCTCTCACTAGAGGGAGCAAACCACAATCTCAACCTCTACTAAAGAGGGAGCAAACAACAACCAACTCCACCTCTCACTAGAGGGAGCAAACCACAATCCTCAACCTCTACCGAAGAGGGAGCAACCCAATCAAATAAAGGGTTTTTACAACAAGTGGTTCTAAAGACCACAAACTCTCTTTTCCACCAAAAACAAAGATCCTAATAGAATAGGATAGAAGATATAGCTCAAGTGGATATCAAGGTGTTTTTGGAAATCAAGTAACAAAGAAAATACTTGGGAAAACTCTTGTAAGAGATAGAGAATGAAAACCAATACAAATATCCCGAATTCCTATTTTCTTTGATTTTCCAAAACCCTTGAAAAACAATAAAGATGGAATCTTTTGGCACTTAAACTCTTTTAAAAACTTGTTTAAACACAAAACAAACTCTGGTATTTTTCTTTTCAAAAGTCTTGTCAAAATAGCCGAAGAGATGGGGTATTTATAGCCTCATCAGAAAACTAGCCGTTAGGCTGATCTGGCAGCCTGACAGGCTACCGGTCGGCCGGCCCGGCCGACCACCAACGGTCAGAAATATGACCGTTGGGCAAACCCGGTCGACCGCCCGGTCGACCCAAATAAACAGAGAGCAGAGCTCTCTGGTCCGGTCGGCCGGCCGGCCGACCGTCCCTGTGTCTGCCAAACATGCACAGGCTTGTGCACGTCGGTCGACCGCAAGGGTCAACCGGCCTTAGGTGCGGTTGACCCGTGCGGTCGGCCGACCTGGTCTGTCAGCCACAAAATTGGGACAGAAACACATGTTAAAAATATTTTAGAAAATCTTTTTAAGTCTTGTAAAAATACCCAAAAATAGTTTTATCATTTTGCATTGATATATAAACATGTGATAAAAAGGTTTGGCTCAAATATCAATCAATATGAACTATTTTTGTGTCTTATCATTTTTACCAAAAACCAAAACTTGTATTTTTATCAAACTTGAATTTTTCTATACATGAATAGGATAGTCAAAATAAGTTTGTATAAGTCATGTAAGCATGCATGTATAACTAGAATACATCTATTATACATATAAACCATGTAAACTTGTTTTGATCAATCTATTCATGAAAACACATATCGGTTAAACTAAAAAACTGAAAAATCATAAAACGTGTGTGTTTGTGCACTTGAGCATATCAACTATTCTAAGCTTTACAAATGGATCTAAAACACACTATCTAAACTAGGATACCTAAGTCTTCTTGACGATCTTCATCTTCAAGTCGACTCGGTCCAAACTCCGTGATCCACGAGCGAAGCTATATGAGATCTTGATGCTAGGGCCCTGGAATCACCAAGTGAAGCTTCCAAACTCCTCTTTTTGAAGTAATCACCAACTAATATCTTGCTTAATGATCTGAAACTAAAATCACAAGATTATTAGTAAACATAACTACATGAGTTAATCATCATCAAAACTAGGGTGGAAGGCCTTTGGGCCAACAACTCCCACACTTATCTTTTGCTCGTCCCGAGCAAAACAAGAAAAGAAAAACTATACTACAAATGTTATTACACCACTTTCGCAGGTGACGCGATTGCACTCAGCGTGTGCAACAAGCCGTTAAACCTCTAGGTTACCCCTAGAGGAGGAGTTTTGTCTCCTGAGGGTTTTCAGCAGATTGCACCCATAAAATCCATAAAGAAAGAAGACAAATGTTAGTATTTGAAAACATATTTTGAAAGAGAGACGAGTTTATGAAATATTTTTGCAAAATATAAGCGATCTAAGGTCATAAGTCCACCAAAAATCATTCTTCCTTAAACTTAGTCTCTATGCAAGATCTTGTCTTTAATTAAGGTAAGAATTCAAAATTGGATTGAATATTTTATCTTTCATAAAACCTAGATAATATGCACTTTGTGATAGTGAAGATTTCTGAGATTTCAACTCTAACCATCAAGCCATTTATTTTATATATATTTTTTCTTTTTCTTCTTTTTTCTTCCCTTAGTTTTCTTAGGCTTTCTAGTTCACCCATGTAGTGAGCCTATAACCGATGACTCCCAGACCAGACGGTTTTAGGGCACCAGATGAGAAAACATCCCTCGGGTTTAAGGACTCAAGTAAACAAGGCCACAAAACTAAGGGGAATTTATTTATTTATTTTGACCACCGTTAGGCGTGAATAATCATGCTTCTTGAGGCATAATTATCCAGCTTATAAGTGATGTTTTATTTATATATATTCATTTTATTTATTTTTATTTTATGGCATTTTAGGTCTTTGTTTCCATCCCAAAAATTGTGTAAGTGTGAAGTGCATACTATCTAGGGCAAAAAATTCAAGATAAAATTATCTCCCCAATTTATCTTACTTAGCCTATAATTTTAAACAAGATCCATTATTTTGACTGGGTTTAAGATGTCATAATTAAGGCTTTCTTAATTTCTAAGATCATCTTAATTTTCTTAAAAATAGATCAAAACTTTTTCTCTTATTTCAAAAAGTTTTTAAAGAAAGAGAAAAATCCTATACAAAAGGGAATATTTCTAAAAGTATCCTAAAAGAAGTATAAAAGAAAGAAAATCTAAAAACTATATGTTAGTAAACTCTCCCCTACACTTATCTCATTCATTGTCCTCAATGCATCGTGATGTATGTATGCATGAAACAAATAGAGAGGGAAGGAAAAATCACCTCAAGGTGGTGGTTCCGGTGGCAGTCTGATTGGTCCACGAAATGCGGCCCAATCCAACTTGCGTGGAGTCCGAAGGAACCCACCAGACCTCCATAATACAACCCACTAGAAAGATGTATATATTTATGATTTTTATTAAAAATTTAACCCCATCCAATTTCCAAATTTTCAAAATAATTTCAGAGTCAAATTTATCAAGAACCTTGTCCCAGAATGGAATGATCGATTTGGACTCAGGAAATACAGGAACTAATACCGACTAAGAAAAAAGACTTAAATCAAGTAGAGGTTCAGGAGTCGAGATTGGTTCAGGAAGTGGGTCCAAATCAACAAGTTGAAACTCAAGTCCACTTCATTTCCCCATGATGGAATGTGACTTTCTAAGGTTAGTGATTTCAGTTTAAGAATGACAGGCACGAAAACCAAAACTGACTCTAAAATGTTACTCAAATTGGGCAACATAACAGGAGTCAATAGTGATTCAGGAATTTGAACTAGATCACATATTTGAGGATCAAAGTCACATTCCTCATTGAGTTCAATTCCATAAAAATGAGAACTTGCCAATTTATCAATGGGACTTTCAAAAGTATGAAATTGGTCAAGTTCAATATGATCATAAATGATTTGTGATTCAATTTCACAATGAACTGGCACTGGATCCAATACGGACTCGGAAAAAGGCCTGAATTCGTGTAAAAACATCTTAGTCAATATTGACTCAGGAAGTGAAATTGAATTATCAAGTGAATGTTCAGGATTATATTCATGCTCAAGTTCAATTTCAGGAAAAGGATAACTTGCCAAAATCTCAATGGGATCTTTAATATTTGAAGTCTGGAGAAGTTCAGATGGGTGTGCTGAAATGGAATCTTGATTTCCAAAACAACATGATTCTTTGGCTCTAACAGAATGTTTAGTGACACCAGAAATGGTTAAACGATGAGAATGAAGACTTTTGACCATCATATCTATGTCATGATTACGAACCATTTGAGCTTGAGTCATGATTTCAAGCATCTTTTCATAATTAATTGGTTCATCATTTTGTTGCGACTGGGCCTGAAAAGATGATGATTTGTTTGGAAATTGTGGTGAAATCGTGAGTCCATCAGATTTGATTGTTGTTTGGACTCACGCAAGAATTCCTTACTCGTTCCCCAGGCAGATGGTTGGTCATTATAAGGAGGTGGAACTGAGTAAGACTCTTGAAAATATTGTGGAATTGGAGAGGCCATCCTTTTCTGAAGTAGTCGCTCGACCTCTTGTAAATTGGCTTCTATACTTTTTCTTAACTCAGATTTTTCTTCAATGGGAGGTCCAGAAAAAGGAGTATAGGAAGTGAAATCGGGGAAGGAATATTGCATAAATTGTGGATAAGGTGGACATGGGGGACAAGGAGGTTGAAAATTAAACTCGGGGGAGGAGAATCCCCATTGACTCTGTGACGAGTTGAAATTATTTTGAAAATTATAGTCATAAGAATGTGGGTATGGGTTGTATTGATTCACCCAACCCGGTGTATTTGGTTGGTGCATATTGTAAAAAGCCGGGTTGGAATTATCCGAATCGAATGGGGTCGGTGTGAAATATGGATTCATATTCGGATTGAAAGAATTGTTATTGTTGAATTCCATTTCACAAACAATCACAAACAAAAAAGAAAAATCAAACAACAAACAAAAAGAAAACAAAAAATCAAAACCAAGCCTATAGTAGGGTTGACCTAGACCTAGACGACTCCTAACTGGTCGATTACCCGGGGAGGTTGTTGTATGAATCCGACCACAAGCTAATCTGCCAGATAGGGGCAAAATACGGTTGGAGGTATCCGTGCGTAAGCAACGGGCCTTAATTACACCAAACCACGGTATCTTCGAGGCGTAACCTCTTAATCCCCAACCTTAGACACTGATTTCATAAGAGTATGATTCAAAATAAATTTCACCCTCGGTCAATCTCTTAATGAGTCCGAGATGTCCCTAGGGACCAACGTCTATCAATTTTTATTAGGGCATGGGTTGTGTGAGTGGGGAGGTGATTTTTGGGCTAAGGAAGGGTGATGAAATCCCCACCTTATCTTGTATTGGGCTATGCCCTTAAGTTTAATTCGTGCAAGTGTACAATATAGACAAGAATATAACACAAAGTGATAAACCACCCACGTGTTTGTCCTATGCTATATGCAATGCCATATGTACACCTCAATCCAGATCACAACAACAGAACAAAAATACAGTATTTTGGAATTGAATTGACACGTGCCTAAATGCAAATGTCTAAACCATTTTAAAAGCGTCCAAATACCGTATTTTAGTTCTTTAATTTATTGTAGTGTGTAGGCAATCAAAGCAGGAAAGTAATAGTACAGATCCACTAGCTATTACAATTCACACATCCCAGCACAACAAGATACACAATGTTTACAAAATAGCTGTGTTGGCGCGGCAAATGTCGCGTTTGCGCGGCTTTTCTTTAGAAGCTGGGTCCCTACTTTCTAGAGTAGGGAGATGCAAAGCTAGTGTTTGTTCTGCAATGTTAAAATCCTGTAAAGAATGTCCTGCACACCAAAATAGAGAAGATAATGTTAACAAAATGTGAAATCAAAACCATTCCCGTTCCCCTGCAACGGCGCCAAAAATTTGATCGGGGCGGAACCGAGCACTCTTAAAACGCGTGTATTATGAAATCAATATAAAAGCTCGTATGTGCTAATGTTCCCTCGATACTTCCGTTATAGCATTGGCTCAACGGGTCGAATTCACAGGGACGGGAGGCGATAAAAGCATTAACAGTTTTTATTCACGTGTTATGTTAACAGTTCTTCTTTGTTAAAAGAATTACAAAAAGAAAATAAAAGAAAAGAAAAGGAAATCAAGCATGTGGTAGGTGGAGAAGGCGGTGAAAACGGCGATGTGAAACAAAAGAGAAGTGGGTTGAAAAATAAAGTAGAAAAGAGAAGATGAAACAAAGGTGAACTAAGAGGATGGTGAAAACACGCTGAAAAGATAAAAGAAGTGCTTTGAAATCAACTTTTAAAACAAGATAAAATAAAACTCATGGCTACTAACTACTAATTAATCCACTAACCATGCTAACCTCTTAGTGATAGTTGCCTCATATGGATCCTTGGACATCACTAATCCTTAGCTTCAAGAGACGATATAAAGCATGGCAAATAAGATGGTTCATCACATTCAAACTTGCATCAAGAGCAAGCTAATACAAATATTAGATCATCAAACCATTAGAAGCAAGCATGAAATAAGAGAGAGTTAGCTTGGTTAGCAAGTTAGCAAGTTAGATGTTAGAACCCATCATCATGAACCATCAATGGCTCTTGCAAGAGCAAGGCCTTGTGAGGCTATTAGATTCATATGGATTATCAAGTAAGTGGTTAGATGGTTAGTGGTTAGTAGTTAGATTGTCATGAGAAGAAGAAAAGTTAGCCAAGCAACATGTAGAAGATGGAGGAGATTACATGGAGAAGAAAGGAGGCACCTTTACATAGATTGTCACCATCTATTACATCAATCCCTCTCTATCTCTCTCTGAATCTCTCAGCCCTACTACAAGATCTAAAAGCGAAATAACATAACAAAATACAAGAAATGAAGAACACCTACCTACACTACCCTAAAACATAGAAAAAATCAGAAACTACTCCTAAAGACGAAAACTGCTTCCGTTTTGGCCAAATACAGGGCTATATATAGGCATAGGTACCTTCTAGAAGACGAGACGGGGCCACGCGTCAAAAATTGACGCGTAGCCCCACCATTGGGCCGCGGATCCGTGGCTTTTGTCGTGGATCCGTGGCCAAACCAGGGAGTTAACTCCCTGGTTTTGGTGCGGGGATCCGTCTTGCTTCCAGGGTCTTCTTGGTATATTTCTTTTCTGGTAATTTTGCCCGAATATTCGTCTGACGTGCGCAGGAGTCTAGGTTCGACGTATCTTCTAGATAATCCCTTGCTTGGTCTCCAAGTAATGCGGATTTAATTACCCTAAAAGGGGTTTAATTAAGCTCTTATTACTCCTTTGCCCTTGAACTCTTGATTTACCTGCAATAGAGACCAAAACACGGTTTAGACCGACAATCTATTCATAAATCGGTGGGAAAATGCGATATAATAATGCGTAATCGTAGACTAATCACGTATCACTAGCTTGTTCTTCATCATCAGACCATTAGAAGAGATGTCTTGATGGTGTCGATGATACAATCAATGCTGAGGAAGAAGGTTACCATTGTTGTAGGGTATTGCTATCCTAGAGCGAGTATCTTGGAAGGCACCCTTTTTTTCCTCTAGTACCTGACCTAAACCGAGGCAATGGTCAGAATCTGAAAAACTAATTGAGGGGTAGGAACCTCTTATCTCCTTCTCTAGGATTGACGCAGATTCCTTCTTGTTTATCATGTTAACAGAGGCAGCTACAAAGTGTTGCACATTTGTAGTCTTCTTCTTATGAGGATTAGGTCTCTCAGAATTTTAGATTGATAATTGGTTGAATACCAATTATTGATTTGAAGGCGACATTATGGAGATTGACTCCAACAGAGTGTACTATCATAAGTTGACACCCTGCTTATCCACACTGGGTTGCGAGCTGTGAACGGGCTCTTCGGGGCAGAATTTCCTCTTGTTACTTAGATACTACCACAAATTCGTGTTCGTTGGACCTCAGCGAGGCTGAAGGTTAGCCCCCTTAGGCAGATAAATCTTAGGCTTAGTCTCAGAGGCCTTCCTTTTTGTTGTAGGTGAAGTTAGGGTAGTTTCTCCTGGAGAGTTAGCTTTGCGGGGTGAAGCTGCTGCTTTGGCTCTGCCAGTGGAGGCGAGCTTAGCACTACATAGCAGCGCTCTAGCTTTGAGAGAAGCTAGAGTAGCTTCGCTGCTAGCACCCAATGGTGCTTCAGTTTTAATCTCGTGATAGAGAGCGTTAGCACTAAGTAGTGCTCTAGTTCTAACCTTGTGACTAAGAACTATTTTAGCACTTAGTGCTTGAAGTGGGAGTAGAGCTTCAATAGCTTCGCTATCAGCATATAGAGGTGCTTTGGCCTTAGACTCGTGGGACAGGTGAGGCTGAGTTTTGAAAGTCTTGCAACCAAAGACTATTCTAGCTTCATGTAAGCTGATTCAAGAGATCCTTCTCTAGCCTCGCATGATAAATTGGATTTTTTTTAAATCCATATAACCTTGGTAGAGGCTATTTTAGGCTTGCGGGGAGTTTTTGTAGCTTCGCACGCAGTGTTAACACGCTGGTGTGAGGTTGATTTACTCTCTATTGAGACTGTGTTAGACTCGTGGAGTCTGTTTAGCCTCGCAGGAGGCTGTGATAGGCTCACAGAGAGCCTTGTTTGTTTCAACAGAGACTTGATTCCAAGCAGTAGCCAGAGGGGCTCTGGCTACAGTAAACTTTCGTGCTTGCACACATGTAAGGGACTTGTGCTACCCCTAAAAAGAAGTTGTTCGAACCTCTATTGGTCAAAGTGAACGATCAGTGTCTCAGCAATAGACATAGGGGTTTGAACGTCACATTGCAACACTTGATTCTCAGCAATAGAGAATTCCATCCCCAGCGGAGTCACCACCTTATTTTTCATTGATTGTGTGAGGGAAAAACTTACAAAATTTTGAAGAAAATTACAAGTAATTAAAAAGAAAAATACAAGTGTCTCCCCTTGAGTTTCTGAGAAAGTATGCTGGAGGTTATATGATCAGTGTGCAATCACTTTGTTTCATTGACGATGCATGCATTTGATCTTCAGGCACTATTGCCTAGGAATTTCCTTCTCGCCTGGCTTCAAAAATCCTTTAAGAGTGAAAAATCATAGGAAATTAGCACCCTGAATTAGAGAACTAAACCTCTGAAAGCTTAAAAGTTAAATAATGATCTCTGTATTTGCCAAAGCTCAAGTAGCAGAGTTTTCTCTCTTTTAAGCAAAAGTGCAGCCAAAAGCTAGCCTTCAAGCCCCTTGAGCTCATCCATGCACTGAGCTATTTATAGGCTGGGAGAGGCGTAACTACCCCTAGAATTCAGCAAGGCTGAAACAGTCTGTTAGCCTTGCGCTAGGCCTAGACATGCTCAAAACGAGGCTAGAAAGCTTCATGTGAAGCTGAATATAGGCCTTGCACGAAGCAAAAATAGGATCGCACGAGCCTATGACTTAGCTTGGTTGTCTCTACTTAATATAGGACAATGTGGGGGAGTGTAACTGCCCACTAAAAGTGACATTAACCCTACTAAAGTAATGCGGTTAACCCACTAATTGAATTGGTCAATTAATTTGCCTAGGAAGCCCACAACAGAGCTAAATAAAGCTTTAGGCAAAGTTATCACAAACCTTAAAGCGAAGCTAACTTCATATGAAGTTTAGAATAAGCTCTCTCAGGAGTTATATTAAAGCTTCAAGCGAAGCTAAATCAAAGCTCTTTGCGGAGCTAAATCAAAGCTCTCTATGGAGCTAAGTAAAGCTTCAGGCAAAGTTATGAAAAAGCTCTAGGTGAAGCTAAGAGCTCGCTCACCGAGGAGCTGTGAAGAGCTTCAAGCGAATCTACAAGTTAGCTCTTTAATAGAGCTGTGCGAAGCTTCAAGGTGAAGCTAGGCAATTAGCTCATTGAGGAGCTAGCCCGTTGGGCTCATGTGAGACTAAATATTGAGTTGACTTAACCTCATTGGCCTATCAACACTTCTTCAAAAGCAATAGCTGGACTACTGTCTGGTTCACTGGATCAGTGGATCACTGTTTTGTCCCTTGGAGATGGGCAGAAACTAGATATCATCTTGTTTATGACTTGTCTTTTGTAAATATCGATAAGTTAGACATTGTTCAGACCAGTTGAAATATTGTGTGGGAGTTTGTCATTTTGAAGTGTCAAAAAAGATATGGATATCAAAGAACACATCAAATTTAACTGATTTAGGTGTGTCCTCCTCCAAGACTTGGCGGAGATGTGGCCTTTGTGGCGAATGTAATTTGGAGCTTGAAGGATATACCAATTTCATGCATCGCTATCAAGAAAGAAAGATGAGAGAATACCACCTTTGAAAATGGAGATTGCTTGCTTAAATTGTATCGGTAACATCTCCACTTGTTTTAAGCTTACATTATTTGTATGTTCATGATGTTAGTCTAAACTCTATACATGTTATTTATACTTAGATATGATGAGTTGATTGACTACTTTCGTGTATGTGTACTAATGTGAATTTAGACAATTTTTGATGATTTAAATTATTGTTCATTTCATAATATGTTTTAATTTTAATTGATATAATTTCATGTTGATTATACAGAATGCATACATGATGGTAACATAGACTCTTTTTATGTTTCCCATGCTTTATACCTATGAGTGTATTAGTTATCGTACATGTTTGTATTTTAATATAAACATATATAAGTATTCTTGAAAAAAAAATTCTTTGATATATTTATCTCATTTATTAAGCATAAAATTAAGAAAACTATTGTGCACCTCTCCTCTTAGTATAGAGGAATGATGAGGAGAAGTTCAGAGCCCATCAAGTGTATATGGCTTCATTTCTTAATTTTTAAATGGCTTAATTTATGATTTAAATATAAGCACTAATTTTATGTATTTTTATAACATTTTTGAACAAATTATTTATACAAATACTTCTTATGAATTTTTTCTAGACAAAATAATCTTTCAAAATATTTTTATCTATTAAGTAGGATTTTACAAGGTTTTTTCAATTGGTTTTCAATAAAAATCTAGTTTTCAATTTCAGAATATTTAAATTTCTGAATTTGGAGTAGTCCTGGTCGACAGCACGGTCGATCGAGCACTGAGAGAGGCTTGTACTCTCATCTCGATCGACCACACAGTCGACAGACTGAGGGCACAGATATCTCAGGTTTTGTCTGCCGAACGTCAGGATGACCGCAGTGAACTACAGAACAGCAGCACACATGAGTCGGTCGACCGTCCGGTCAACCAATAGTCAGTTTAATTATATTTATAGTTATTTTATCAAAACCATAGATTTATTCTTCCCTTCTTTCTCCTCTTCTCTGCGGTCCTTTCACCTAAACCCATCCATTTCTTTTACAAAATTCTTCCATCTCTCATTAAATCTCCTCAAATTTTTTTAATAGCACCTGGGTTCATCATTTGGAGTTGGTTTGTGGAAAAAATTGCTACTCATATTTGGTTTATTTCTTCAATCCCTCTCTCTTTGAATTTTATTTTACTTCAAATTTTCAAATCAATTTCTATTCTTCATCATGTCTTCAAAGAGAGCAAGGCATGACAAGCCCGAAAAATCTAAGAAATCAGACTTTAGATCTATATCCACTTCCCATTGTCCTTTTGTTTCAGAGAATGCTAAATTCAAGCATTTCATCCTTTTCAAAAATAAATTATCTCAGGGAGAACAGTGGTGCTCACCGACTTTGAGCACCTCAACCTTGCTCAAATCCTTAGAGCCATTTTGTTAAAATTTCTTGTCAACATCAAAACGGAAGTGTATCTCGAACTCGTCTATATGTTCTATTCTAATCCATCCTTTAGAGAAAATATCATCCACTCCCGCATCAAAAATATTGACATTGATACCTCTCTTTAAGGATTCGCTAAAGTTCTTCATTTTATAGTGTGAGGGCGCAGATATCTTCAATCTTGATTTTGATGACTTTGAGTTCCCAATAGTGAGACTGCTCTCACCGCCTCCTGATTAATCTAGGCTTAGTGAAGAATGAGGAGGGAAAGTACTATACATCACTGCCTAAGTTCTCGCTAAGATTATATTTTTCAATCTACTTTCAAAATCGGATGAGCATAGCCATGTTCGGGGTAGTGCTCTACTTCTCATCTATTGCCTTCTGAATGGCATTAGTGTGAGTATCCTGAAGCTTCTCATTGACTTCATATTATATGAGCACCTCATGATTCTGAGTAGGAATCTCCCCTACGGGATGATTGTTACTTACTTGCTCAAATATTTCAAAATCGATTTCTCCAAAGAGACTGCCTATCCTCTTTCTGTTGACAATGATCGTACCCTTCTGAGAGGATGCAATCCAATACTCGCATACATGCTCAACGCCTCCTTTTTAGCTTCCATCTCAATTTGCTTCTTGTAACGCCCGATCTCATAGGTAGGAGGACGTAATTGTGAAGGCAGAATTACCCTTACATATATACGCAAAGTATCAGTACAGGCAAGAATCAGAGTACGAAAGCATGGTGATAATATACATTCTAATAAAATAACCAAAGTACATTGTTATCACAGAGCATTGTTCGTGTTGGAAAAGTTGGGTGGATGAAATGTTTCTTTGAGTGGCTGAAAAGTTATAGCGAAATGATTTTAATTACAAAAGAGAGAAGAAGGTATGATTATCCCCTTTGTTTAAAGTTGGATTCTTTGTGTGGCGATGGAGAGTGATTCTTATTTTCCGTTGACCGGCTGAATGCCAAGTTTCTTTTCAGGATACTCTCAAAGTCAATCAGGAGGGAGCTCTGTTTTTAACACGCTAAGTGTTTGAAGCTCACTGATTATTCTTTTTCACTCTTGATTGAGGCTAAACCTGCACAAAAAATACGAGATTATAGAACTTAAAAAGAGAATGTGCAAGTGCTCAATTCTTCCGCTATAGCAAGTGGCTATGCGGGTCGTGATCCACAAGGAGAGTTTGCGATGGAAGCTTTTACGGTTCTTTATTGAAATCGTTAAGAAAACAAAAGAAAGTTCTTCTCTGTTTTTAAAGTTAAGAAAATGGAAAAGAAAGTTGTTAAAGTTAAGAAGAAAGCGGGAGATGAAGAAGGTGGAAAATCAGAAAACGATAAAAAGCGACTATGTACAAATGGAATGAGTGGAGAAGAAAGAATGAAAACGGTTTGGAAGAAGTGGTGTTTGTGATTTACTTTACAGAAATGAAAGAAAGAAATAAAAGAGTTACTTACCTTCTTTTCGTCAAATGCTTACCTTGAGATCTTAGCTACGAAGTTACCTTGAATTAGAGGCATTCAGCGCATAGCCCATAAGATTTGAGTGTTGGTCTTCATCCACATTACATCATCAAGACTACTTCAAGAATGAAATGATACAGAGAGAGACTCTACTCCATCGTCATGAGCTATCGATGGCACTCGCAATGGCAAGGCTCTTTCGATGCTTCTAGACTCACTTGGAAGACGATTGTACAAAAAAGAAGAGTAAAATAAAAAAGAAGAAGAAGAAGAAGACTAAATAGAAGTACATACACAAAAAGAACATCGATTCGATTCCATTACAATCAAAGAAAAGAAATAAGTCTTACACCGGTGTCACTCCAGCTCAAGCTTCAGTCTTGTTCTTCGATGCAAGTCGATCTCCTCTGAATTACATAAATGAAACCTAAAATTACATAAAAAGAAAGACTAAAAACCTAAACTAAGAAATGAAAACTAAGCTAAATCCTAATCTCTGCATTGACGTCCATTTTCAGTGCACAATATGGCCTTTTATAGGCAGAAACCCTAACAACCAGAATCCCGGGGAGGTCGGGGGAGCAAACGCTCCCCCTAACTCCCCAAGATTGCCGCAAAAACGCGGCTATTGCCGCGTTTTTGCGGCAATCTTGTGGCCAGGTGGCCACATCAAGAGGGGGTGGCTCCTGGTTTGAAGTGGGGCTCGTATCTCCTACTGGTTTTCTTGTTGCTTCTTCAACCGCTGACTGAATCGACTTTTGATTTTCTAGCTTCGATTCCTCGATTCAAGGAGAGTTTTTCTCAACCCCTTGATATGCAAGATATAGCCCAGATTTCTTCACTTCGAATTTATTCTGAATTAATTCAGAATAAAGTGGGCTTTTGGGCTTGTTCTTCTTTTATTCCTTTGAGCATTTGGGCCTACATTTAGCAAGAAAAAAGACACTTATTAATATCATTTATTAGCAAACAAGTGTGGTAAAGTGACAACATAAATGCAATGTATGTGACAAATCACACCCCCACACTTATCTTTTGCTCGCCCTCGAGCAAAACATTAGACTAACTCGAATCAATTATTAGACCACTTTCGCAGGTCACTCGATTGCACTGAGCATGTGCAACAAGCCGTTAAACCTCTAGGTCACCCCTAGAGGACGAGTTTTGTCTCGTGAGGGTTTTCAGCGGATTACACCCACAAAATCCAAAAAGGAAGAGAAAAGGTTAGTATTTTCGAAAAGCATTTTGAAAGAGAAAAATATTTGAAATATGATTGTAAGATCTAAGCAATCTATAAGTTATAGGAAACCCGAATTTTTATTCCTAAACTTAGTCTCTATTAAAAAATTTGTTATCAATCAAAGTAAGGAGTCAAATTGTACTTCTCATCTAGTCTATTACTTTACCCTAAGTCATATGCACCTTGTGACTGTGAAAATTTTGACTAAGGGTTCATTAACTCTAACTCTTATGCCTTACTTATTTATATATATACTTTTACTTCTTTTTTTTTTTTTTGTGGTATTATTCCTTAGTTCTATTAGGCTTTCTAATCTGCCCATGTAACGAGCCTCTAATCGATGACTCCCAAACCAAACGGTCTTAGGGCACCAGGTGAGAAGACACCCCTAGGACTTAAGGACTCGAGCAAACAAGGCCACAAAACTAAGGATTTTATTATATGAATCCCTTTTAGGCGTGAATACTTATGCTTTATTAGGCACAAATACCCAGCTTAATCAGAGGATCTAATCATCTTTCGCATAAATACTAAGGCTTGCTTAGGCCAAAGCACCTAGCTAATCAATAATTAGACTTATTCATTTTTTTTCAAACTTATCTAATTGTCTTTCGCATGAATACTAAGGCTTGCTTAGGCCAAAGCACCTAGCTAATCAATAATTAGACTTTTTTTTTTATATATATTCTTATAAGGCATAAGAATCATTGTTTTTGAACCCTAAGTGTGTAAGTGTATGAAGTGTGCATATTTCATCCAGGTAAAGATCAAGACCAAATTACTTTGACAAATTATCTTCCTAACTCTAAAAATCAAACAAATAATCTTCTTTTGACCAAGTATAAGAAATCATAATTTGGATTTTCCTATTCCTTAAAATTAACTTAATTTCTTACAAAAATAATTCAAAATATTGTTTCTATTTTTCAAAAAGTTTTTAAAAGTAAAGAAAAATGTTAATTTTTTTTTTTTTTAAAGAAAAAAAAGAAAAGTTATGTTAGACCCTCCCCCACACCTATCTCATGCATTGTCCTCAATGTATGAATTAATGCATAGATGCATGAAAAAGACGAAAGGGAAGGAAAATGTTACCTTAAGGTGGTGGTTCCGGTGGTGGTCTGATTGGTCCACGAAACATGGCCCAATCCACTTTTCTTGGGTCTCAAAGGAACCCACCAGCACTATCTTTAATATAACCCATTAAAATTGTATATCCATGAAGGATTTTTATTAAGTATGTGACCCCATCAAATTTCCATATTCCATAACTAATTTCGGAGTCAAATTTATCAACCACCTCGTCCCAGAATGGAGTATGAAATGATAGAACAGTTGACTTGGACTCAGGAAGGACAGGAACTAATACCGACTCAGGAAGGTGACTTAAGTCAAGTAAAGGTTCAGGAGTCGAAATAGGTTCAGAAATTGGGTCCAAGTCAAGAAATTGAAACTCCAGTCCACATGTATTTTCTAACAATGGAATGTGACTTAATGTGGGTGATTCCAGTTCATGAATGATAGGTGGAGGAATCAAAACTGACTCTAAAACATTACTCAAGTTTGGTAACACAATAGGAGTCAAGATTGATTCAGAAAGCTGAACTGGATCACAGATATGAGAATTTAGGTCACATATCTCATTGACTTCAATATCAAAAAATTGAGAACTTGCCAATTTGTCAATAGGATCTTCAAGAGTGTATAATTGGTCAAGTTCAATATGATCCTCACAGATGGGTGATTCAATTTCATTATGGATTGGTACAGGATCCAATGTTGACTCGGGGAAAAGATCGAAATCAGGTGAAGATACCGGAGTCATTATTGAATCAGGAAGAAGCATTGAATCACTAAGTTGGGGTTCAAGATCATATTCATTCTCAAGTTCTATTTCAGGAAAAGGAAAACTTGCTAAACTATCAATATCTTTTTCAAAATTTGGAGTTTGGGCAAGTTCAAGTGGTTGTTCTGAAATGGAATCTTGATTTCCAAAACTACATGACTCTTCGGCTCTAACAGAATAGTTAGTGACATCAGGACGGTGGGAACGTAGAGATTCGACCATCATATCTATGTCACGATTACGAGTGTTTTGAGCCTGAGTCATGGCTTCAAGCATCTTCTCATAGTTGATAGGTTCATTGTTTTGATGAAAAGATGAAGAATTGTCTTGGAAGTGGTAGTGAAATTGTGAGTCCATCAGATTTTGGGATTTGTGTTTGGACTCACGCATACTCATTTCCATAATTGGTGGTTTCCTATTTTGGACGGGTGGAACTGAGTATGAATCTTGAACATAATGTGGACTGGGTGGAGAAGGAGGGCAAGGTGGTTGAAAATTATGCTCGGGGGAGGTGAATCCCCACTGACTCTGTGAAGAGTTGAAATCATTATGGAAATTATAGTTATTAGATGGGGGGTATGGGTCATATTGATTCGGATAAGACCAATCCGGCACACTAGGTTGGTTAAAGTCATGATATGCCGGGTTGGTAATATCCGAAAAAGAGTTTGATGTGTAATATGGATTACTATTATAGTTGAAAAAAGTATTATTATAGTCCATATCACACAATAGAATACAAACAAAGAAAAACAAACAAATAAACAAACAAAAAAAAGAAAAAATTCTAGCCTAAGTTAGGGTAGACTTAGGACCTAGACGACTCCTAACTGGTTAGACTATCCACGGGAGGTCTAATGTAGACTTTAACCACAAGCTAATCAGCCAGGTCAGGGCAAGGTTGGTGGGAGGTTTTCCGTCAAAGACGTTCCTTAATTAAATAACCACCAACCTTCGGGCTTTCGGCCCTCAATCCCTTTCCTAGACACTGATTTTGCAGGAGTTAGATTCCAACATTTTTCCCCCTTAGGATAATCTCCTAATTGAGTCCGAGATGTCCCTAGGGCCAACGTCTACTCATTTTAAGTTAGGCTTGGGTTAGTGAGTGCTTGGAGATGGTTTTTGGGCTAAGGAAGGGTGATCAAATCCCCACCTTATCTTGATTTGGGTTTTGCCCTTAGAATTGATTCGTGCAAGTGTGCAAGATATAGGAAAGTAGCATTCAAAAGCAAAATCACCCAAGAATGTTTCCTAAACTATATGCTATGCATACATACCTTGCTCCAGCACTCTTCAACAGTAAAGTAAAAGAATTGAAAAGACTTGTGCCTAGAATGCAAATGTCTAATCAATTTTTAACTTTCAACGAATCTTTTACTGTTGATTATTAGCAGGCTTATGTTATGGCATATAAGAAAAATTAAAGTTGCAGCAAACTAGAATTTGTAAACTAAGCAGCCCTGCAAAAAGCTGTTAGTAGTCAACTCGTCCTTGCCGCGGATCCGCGGCTTTTGCCGTGGAAACGCGGCAATTCAGAGGGCCCTTTGTCTCTGCTTTCTAGAGCAGAGGCCCAAGCCACTTGTATGTCACTGCAATAATAATTTTCTGCTTTGCTTGCCCTGTAACCTGCAACAGAGAAGAAAATTCGTTTAGTTCTAAAAAATTTGCAATAAAAATTCAGATTTCAATAAAAACCGTTTTACCCTCCCCGGCAACGGCGCCAAAATTGATTGAGGCTAAACCTGCACAAAAAATACGAGATTATAGAACTTAAAAAGAGAATGTGCAAGTGCTCAATTCTTCCGCTATAGCAAGTGGCTATGCGGGTCGTGATCCACAAGGAGGGTTTGCGATGGAAGCTTTTACGGTTCTTTATTGAAATCGTTAAGAAAACAAAAGAAAGTTCTTCTCTGTTTTTAAAGTTAAGAAAATGGAAAAGAAAGTTGTTAAAGTTAAGAAGAAAGCGGGAGATGAAGAAGGTGGAAAATCAGAAAACGATAAAAAGCGACTATGTACAAATGGAATGAGTGGAGAAGAAAGAATGAAAACGGTTTGGAAGAAGTGGTGTTTGTGATTTACTTTACAGAAATGAAAGAAAGAAATAAAAGAGTTACTTACCTTCTTTTCGTCAAATGCTTACCTTGAGATCTTAGCTACGAAGTTACCTTGAATTAGAGGCATTCAGCGCATAGCCCATAAGATTTGAGTGTTGGTCTTCATCCACATTACATCATCAAGACTACTTCAAGAATGAAATGATACAGAGAGAGACTCTACTCCATCGTCATGAGCTATCGATGGCACTCGCAATGGCAAGGCTCTTTCGATGCTTCTAGACTCACTTGGAAGACGATTGTACAAAAAAGAAGAGTAAAATAAAAAAGAAGAAGAAGAAGAAGACTAAATAGAAGTACATACACAAAAAGAACATCGATTCGATTCCATTACAATCAAAGAAAAGAAATAAGTCTTACACCGGTGTCACTCCAGCTCAAGCTTCAGTCTTGTTCTTCGATGCAAGTCGATCTCCTCTGAATTACATAAATGAAACCTAAAATTACATAAAAAGAAAGACTAAAAACCTAAACTAAGAAATGAAAACTAAGCTAAATCCTAATCTCTGCATTGACGTCCATTTTCAGTGCACAATATGGCCTTTTATAGGCAGAAACCCTAACAACCAGAATCCCGGGGAGGTCGGGGGAGCAAACGCTCCCCCTAACTCCCCAAGATTGCCGCAAAAACGCGGCTATTGCCGCGTTTTTGCGGCAATCTTGTGGCCAGGTGGCCACATCAAGAGGGGGGTGGCTCCTGGTTTGAAGTGGGGCTCGTATCTCCTACTGGTTTTCTTGTTGCTTCTTCAACCGCTGACTGAATCGACTTTTGATTTTCTAGCTTCGATTCCTCGATTCAAGGAGAGTTTTTCTCAACCCCTTGATATGCCAAGATATAGCCCAGATTTCTTCACTTCGAATTTATTCTGAATTAATTCAGAATAAAGTGGGCTTTTGGGCTTGTTCTTCTTTTATTCCTTTGAGCATTTGGGCCTACATTTAGCAAAGAAAAAAGACACTTATTAATATCATTTATTAGCAAACAAGTGTGGTAAAGTGACAACATAAATGCAATGTATGTGACAAATCATCTCTCTCCAAAATGTAAGAAGAAAACAAGAAGTCTTTAGTTTGAGAATTCTCAGCTCTCAATTCTCTAAAGTCTTCTCCTCTTCTTTCTCTCTGACCTAAAATCCCCCGTTTATAGATCCTCAGGCTATTTGTAGGGAGTCAAAGGGGTATTATTGTCCCTTGAAATCTCTCTAATTATAGGAATTAACTCCTCGTAACGTGGGGAGCTAATTGACCCAGTAATAGGGATCAGTTATAACAGAACGTGGGTCTCACGCTGGACGCGGACCTAGCATTTCCTGTTGTAGACGCAGACGCGGAGTTGCTCAGACTCGCGTGAGACGCGGAGTTACTAAGAGACGTGCTGGAAATGGGACGTTGAGTTGTTCAAACTCACGTGAGACATAGAGTTACTCAAACCTACGTCTTAAATCTTTGTTTTTACTTTGGACTTGAGGTCCGTGTTTTAAGCGTGACTTTCACCTCACGTCAGATGGCTTGTCCTTAGTTTTTTTTAAATAGCCTATAGAACCCCCTCGAAAGTTTACGACACTCCACGATTGACTAAGAAAGATTTCGAAATACTTTGGACTTCAGTTGATTTTAGGCTCTCATGATTGGACTGACAATCTTTTAAGATGCCCTGAGCTCGATCTTGTCTGGATTCTTGTCTTAGTAAGTGTACTCTTGAACTGCTTGAAGCCTCTAAGGAAGATCATCACAAGTGTCCTAAAAACTCAGTCTAGCACTTGTTATGAGTTCTGATTTGTTTGTTGGTATACTATTGAACCGGTAGGGCTGTCAATTACTTTTGTCAGTGTACTATTGAACTGATTGTAGAAGTAGGAACATACTCCTTGTATGTGAGAGAACACAACTAAAATAGACGTGACTACCATGCTGATCAAGTGCAGACGGGACCTTCAATGGATTTGAGATGTGACTCTCAATTACTGTAGAGACGCGTAATTATTGTAGAAACGCAGTGCGACTCTCAATTTAAAATGTGGAGAACGCATTGGATGCATCTAGACGCAGACATAGGTGTCGCGTTGGATAGTGTCTGGCTCAGATTGAGCTCGAGATACACGTATCTCGACCACTGAAGGGCCTATAAAAGACCCGGGTCTTTCAACAGTTAATTCACTTTGACTTTTCATCATCTTCGATCAGACCCACATCGAAAACTCTTAAGCTTTCTCAAAACCCATAAAGCTTCGAGCTTTTTCCAATCTTCTTCAAAGATTTTCACTATCGTGATGGCTCAAAACCCAAGCAAACAGCCACTTCTTTGAGCGCCGCCGCTAGCCGACCACTGTGGGTGGTTCCTTTTCTCAGAAAGTCCCCATTTCTGGTGAGTGGAATAGTTTTCATCATTAGAACACGAAGAGATATTGTCTCTTAACTTTTCTTTGAAGTTTCAAAACTTCTATTGAAGTTTAAACAGTCGACACGGATCTCGCTGGTCCGTGTTTGATTTGTGAATGCGATCTTCGTGTTGTTTAGTAGAACGCAGGTCTGGCTTGGGGACCCAAAGGTCACTGAGAGTTTTTCAGGCAAGAATGTCCCTTCAACTTGAATATTCTGTTAGACACGTATATTGATCAGATTGGATTTGGGATTCCCACCCCGAATTAAGGTCATTAGGGGGCTTTTAAGAAGGGCTCTGAGTTTCACGCCGCTAATTAAGGCCCTTGAAGAGCCTATAAAAAGGCTTAGGGTCTCTTAACAGTCATTCATTTTGACTGTCTTCTTCCTCATGTGCATATCGAAGAACTCTCAAAGTTTTGGAATCTTCAAAAGAACCTGAAGCTTTAATGTTTTTCGTAATCTTTTTCAAAGATCATCACTATCAAATGACTCCATAGTCAAAGATCATCACTTCTTCCTCTGGTACCATTATTGCCGCAACCCTGATGGATAGCACTCCCCCTCAAGAGGTTTTTTTCTTGAGGTAAGGAATGTTACACAGGAAGAGATGCTGTCTCTTGACTTCTTTTGAAGCATTTGCCATTGTTGCACACAACAAGACACCGTCTTCTTGAAGTTTTTGGTATTGTTGAACATGAAGAGACACTGTCTCTTAATCTTTTTGGAGTTTTCAAGACTTCCTTTGAAGTTGAACAGTTAGTGCAAAAATCACAAGTCCACGTTTGATTTGTAGACGCGACTCTCGCATTGAAGAGCATAACACGAATTTGGTGATCTCTAAGTTTGATCTTGTTGATGTGATTTTTGCGTCCTAACAAGTTTCGCGTTTTGAGATCTTAGACGCGTACCTAGCAAGCTTCGTGTTTGGAATCTTATACGCGGGTCTCATGCATCATAAGATCCACGTTTGAGTCTCAAGACTTGGACAATTTTCTAAGTCTGGAGTTCAGACGCGAGCTTCATGTGAGCCTCGCGTTTCAATCATTGGACGCAGGTCCCATGTGTTGAGCCTGGCACTTGAGCTTCAATATCTTGACATGTTTCTGTCTTTGCAAAATTAACCCCAAATTTTCTCTTTTTCGCAGGCCTCAGCTATATTTATAGTGCTGACTCCACTGTCCCCTTCAACCTGTGGAAAACGATCACTGCATTCATTGAAGTAAACAAGAAACAACAAGTTTATTTGATCGGTAACTACTCAGAAAGTCAGAGCTTCTCTTCAGATATGGTATCGAAGAGGGCGAGGGGGATCAGTATGGTTTTAGATCCTCTCTTCACCAATATTATTTAAGAAAGTGATCGCAATGAGCATGATTCATTTGAAGGTCACGGGAAAGAGAACATTACCGGTATGGTCTCAGACCCTCCCTTCACCAATCTTTTTGAAAGAAGTAACAGCAATGGAGAATCCATACTCATTGGATGACTTTCTGGTGGCAAAATCTCCCATTAACTGAAGGATTATGACATTGTAAGGGAGAAGAATTTTCATGCCAGTTGGTCGGGTGGAATCAGAATGTTCCACTGCATTTCGACCTCAAGGAACACCATTGTTCTCAAAAAGAGAGGAAATGTATCTACTGTTCTGCATATAGAACAATCTGATCACGAAGCCAGTTTCTACTGAAGGAGTTTCTTTAAACATGTAGCTCACTGCGAACAAACTTTTGTCAAAAGAAGAGTTGCAAATCCAAGCCCTGGCTATGGTCGAAAAAAAGGCACGCTGAAGGGATATCCAACGTCTTAAGGAGTAAATACAGTCTCTCGCAGAGCAAGCATGACTTTCTATCCCCCCCCCATTTTTTTAACACTACATCTTATTAAACAAGACAATGTATGTATCACTCTTTAATTTTGATAAAAATAAAAGTGACAATTTCAGCTTCATCTTATCTGAACTTTTTTTTTTGTTTTGAAAATGAGACAAATAAAAGTGATTGCCTTTGATTGCTAGAGGTGATGATTAATAAGAAACTCAAAGTTTGGAAATTCCATCAAAGAATTTGAAAAGGTTACTATCAGAGATGTGATGTTAACTTAACAGAAGTTGGATTCGTGATTTGAACGAATTTTGTGGACTTGCTATCCTATTGATGAGAATAACAAGTAAAGTTAAATCCACTGAGAATTTATGGAAATTTTTACCGTCAGAGTGTAATGTTAACATGACGGGTTAGAATTTACAATTTAAAGCAAATTAAATTGTCAAAAGTGTGATATTAACTTGACAAGGAGGTGAATGCTAGAGGTGTGATATTAACTTAGCATTTAGGAGATCTCATTTTCATTGAGAAAACTAAGAAAATCACTGTCACAGGTTTAGTGTTAACTTGACAGTGAGATGAATGCTTGAGGTGTGATATTAACTTAGCATTCAACATCTCGATTTCGATGAGAAAGCTCGAGGGAAGATCATTGTCATAGGTATAGTACTTAACTTAACAATAAAATAGATGCTAGAGGTGTGAGATTTAAACTTAGCATTTGTTGTCTTATTTTTGGTGAGAAAATCAAAAGAATCACTATCATAGGTGTAATGTTAACATGACCGGCATTTTTATTATGATATGAGTAATTTTGGTCAGAGATGTGGTGTTAACTTGACTAGAAAAATTTTGCGATTTGAGTAATTTTGTGGACTTATCATTCTATTAGAGAGAATTAACAAGTTGAAATTTTGGTCAGAGATGTGGTTTTAACTTGAAAAATTTTGCAATTTGAGCAATTTTAGTAGACTCATCATTCTATTGAAGAGATTGAGAAGTTGAAATTTTATTCGCGGGGGATATTAAAGGAAATCACTATTAGAGGTATAATGTTAAATTAACAGTGGGTATGCCAGAGATATAATATTAACTTAATACGTTTGATTTGTGATTATTTCGCTAGGAAAATTATTATAGCCTTTTGAGGTCTTACCATTCCATGGAGGGGAATTGGTAAGGGATTTTGGAAGGGAAGGTGGGATCAGGTCCCTTAGGATTTTTAGCAATCCCTCAATTATCAACAAATTTGGTTTTGCCTTTACTAATTACCATTTGAGTTGGGCTAATCGTGTTATTCCCCTCAGTATGATGAGTTGTTGAGGATTTTCCGTTGGGCTTAAATGCCAACAGTTTCCTTTATCCTTTAGCTGTGGGAGGCGTTGGAAGTGCACACATATACTAGAGAAGAGTGATAAGGCCAAAACTCAACATTTTGCCTTTGTTCTTTCTTCAATGTTTACATCATGCATTATGGTGTAACCAATGTTCGGTCGGCTTAGAATCGATCGATCGCGAAGTGACCCGTTGAAGGAAGAAGCTCTTCTTTGGCACCCTTACTAACATCTTGGATCCAAACCCTAATTCATCTGATTAATCAGGGTGATGCTTTGATCAGAGGTGTAGTATTAACTTGATCATGAGAAAAGTTACAAAGCTAAAACTGAAGCTTTTAACTTTGTCTCTTCAATATTAACATCATGCATCGTGATGTCAATAATGTTCGATCGGTTCTGCATCGATCGACTATGTGCGATCCATTGAAGAAAGAAGCTCTTCTTTGGCGCTCTTTCAAGCATCTTGGATCTTCAACCCTAATTCATCCGATTAATCAGGTGAGAATTTGATCAGAGGTATAGTGTTATCCTGATTATGAGAAGAGTTCTATTAAGGATAATACTTCTTCAAGAATCTGCCGTTGATCGGCATCATGAGTGGATCGCCATTTGAAGTTATGAGGCGGTATGCTCCATTTGTGTGGACTAACTCTACTGTAAATGGTCCTTCCGATTTGGGTCAGAATTTCTCTTTTGTCTTATGTGTCATAACCATGAGTCTTCTAACAAAGACAAAGTCGCCTTTCTTGAAAATTAGTTCTCTAACTTTTTTATTAAAAGCTCTAGAAATTCGGGCTTGATAGAGCTTGATTTATTGTTAGGCTTGTAGACGTTTGTCGTCTAAAGCTTCCAACTCTTGGAGACGCAGTCGATACTTCTCCTCGTTGCCATCCTGGTTGTCATGACAACTCACAGAGATAGGATCTGGATCTCCAGTGGGAGTACAGCTTCACATCCGTACACCAAGAAAAACGGTGTAGTTTTTGTTAGACTTCTCACCATTGTGCATAAGCCAAAACATTTGCCTAATTTGTCATCTCAGTCACATTGACTTTTTGAGACGAATTTCTTGAGAAGTTTTTCAGTAGTCTTGTTGAAGGCTTCAACAAGGCCATTAGCAGCTGGATAGTATATCATTAATGATCACTTTGGATTCTGAATTTATTATAGAACCTCTAGAATGCTTGGCTGATGAATTGGGGTTCGTTATCGTGACAATTCATCGGGGTACACCATTGCAGTAGAGCACGTGATGCTTGATGAACTTTATTACATTTAGTGTCTTTACTTCTTTCAGGGGAACAACTTCTGCCCATTTAGAGAAGTAATCTGTTATGGCCAAGATGAAGTAATGTCCTTTGGATGTCGGAGGGCTAATGGGTCCAATAATATCTATCCCCCACATCTCGAATGTCCATGAGGAGGTCATCAGACGAATATGTCCTGGTGCTTGATGGACGAAGTCACCATTGATCTAACAGGTATGGCATAGCTTAGCATTGGCGATGGCGTCAGGGATCATCTTCAGCCAGTAATAGCCAAGTCTTTTGAACCGGTCTCCAAGCTTAGGTCTGGGTTGGTAAGCTCAACACACACTGTCATGAGCTTCTTTGAGTGCCTCCTATGCTTTCTTATATGAAAGGCATCGGAGTAGGGTTCCATCGTACGATCAGCGATACAATGTTCGCATGATCGTATTGTAATAGAACCGAGGAGCTTTCCTTCAGATGGTAGCTGCCTCCTAGGGTCGTCAGGCAATATGTCATATAGGATGAAGTCAATGCAAGAGAATCGCCAATCCCTGGGTTCGAGACTTGTCAAAGTCTCAAAAATCTCTTTAACTTGAAGGTCTCCTTTGGAGTTTTATAGTCTTCAAGGGCGAGTTTGCAACAGTACAAGTCACGACTGTAGACAAGTATTCTCTTCGCGGCTCCAGCTGGAAGGGCCAATGAAGCAGCGAGGGACGCCAATGCATCTGCATGTGCATTTTGCTGATGCGGTGCATGGTCATGTAGAAGTTTTTAAACTTCTCTGCCACGAGAATGGTCGCATTGTGATAGGGCACCAGGTCATCATGTCAGACTTCGTACTCCCTGCAAACTTGGTTGACGATGAGCTTTGAATCACTTTATGCTTCGAGATTTTTGACTCCAATCTCTTCAGCAAGTTGCATCCTGATCAAGAGAGCGTTGTATTTTGAGACATTATTGGAACATGGCTCAGTTAACGAGAATGCACGAGGGATCACATAGTTATGTGGGGAGATAAGTATTACCCCCATGCCCGTGATGATAATTTCTTCGGGACTTGTCCTTGATGGTCCGTCGAAGAATAGTTGCCACACTTGTTCTTCTGAGGAGACGTAGATCAAGTTAACTTCTGCAATCTCGTCTAGGGGATCGTCATAAAGTTTTGAAGTTCCTAGAACTAGGTGATCGGCCAGGAAATCTGCCACAGCTTTCCCTTTGATCGCCTTTTGTGGCATAAATTGCATCTTGTATTGAGAGAGCAATGTGGCCCATTTCACTAATCTGTAATTCAGCGAAGATGGTCTTATCATGAGCAATCACAAGGGATTAACTCTAGACGTGACATGAATGTGTTGCCCTATATGGTAGTGTCGCATCTTCTGGACAACGAAGACTAACGCTAAGCATTCCTTCTCGACTGGGTTGTAAGGTGCTCCACCTCAATCATTATTCTACTTAGATAGTAGATTGCATGTTCATGGTTTTGATCATTGTTTTGAGCTAGTAAAGCTCCCAAAGAATGATCCACCACTCAAACGTATAACAGGAAATATTTTCTTAATACTGGAGCTACCAGAACCAGTGGGTGTGTGAGACACTCCTTGATCTCTTCAAATGCTTCTTGGCAAGCATTGTACCAAATGAATGAGACTTTCTTCTTCTTTAATTTGGTGAGGGTTAGAAGAATCCTTAAAGATTCAATATAAATCACTGGATATATGCCAGTCGTTCCTGCAAACCCCTAAGTTCTTTAAGATTTCTCAGAGGTTGCATTTCTTAGACGGCACGGATCTTCTCTGGATGCAGGTGAATTCCTTTGGACGCAACAACAAATCCAAAGAATTTGCCATTGGGTACCCCCAAGAAGGATTTAGTCGGGTTCATCTTCAACTGGTGAGCCCGTATGATGTCGAACACTCTTTTTCAATCTGCGAGATGATTTCCTTTGTCGCGACTTTTCACGGTGATATCATTGATTAGTCTCTAATTTTGAATAATTTTTATCACATCTGCATATTTATTTGGTATAAAATTCTGCTAATAAAGCTTTGCTTACTTGATCCTAGGTCCATGGTGTGCAAATAAAGAAGAAGACCCTAAATCACCATTTATTGGGTGATTAAAGGCCTACCAAGTAGCCATTGACCTTAGGGAGGAGATTTTGTCAGCCTAGGGCATCAAATCAACGAACCAGAAGATCCTACTCATAGGGGACAGAAGGGAGAGCACGTAACAGGAAGCCGGCGCGCGCCGCTCTGGCAGGGCCGCAGAAACGCAGCCGCGCCCGTGCTTTGGGCCAGGGGTTGTCCCCCTGACTCCCTTCCCCTGGTGCCTATAAAAACCCCCCTGGGGTTCTGAAGAGGGGGATACCCAGAGCTTTAGCAAGTAGTTGTTATTTTGTTCCTAGGAGTTGTAGTTATTTCTTTCTTTCTTCTTCTAGTTTTAGTTTTAGCCATTAGAGGGAAAGAGAGAGACTGTGTAAAAGTTGTATTTGAAGGGTGACAAGCTAATACAAGTAATTACTTCTCTTTCTTCTTTCCATTTACTTGTGTTTTCCATTTACTTTTACTTTCTTATTTTAGTGTAACTCTCTTTCTCCTTACTTCTTTTCTTTTATTGTTTCTATTACTACCATGTCTAACTAACTCTTCCATTGCATGGCTAACTAACTACTAACCCACTAATCTCTAATAACTTGATTGATAAACCCAAATGAGTCAATATTGTCAAAAAAGCCTTGTGCAAACAAGAGCTATGATATCTCAAGACAAGGGTTCTAACTCTAACTTACATACAAGCATTTGCTTTCTTATATTTCATGCTTAACGGGTTTTTGATGATCTACAGATTGTATACTTTATTTATTTTTGTAAGCTAGAGATTTTCCTTTTAACTTTGCCAATACCATTAGTGCACTTGTGTCTTCCCTTATTCTCGCCTTCTATTGGATCTTGATAAGAGAATGTTCAAGTTTTACCATGTGAAGCTAAGTTAAAGGAAGGACTTTCATTCGGTCCTAACGTGAATAGTTCCTATGCATAAAGGTTATACTTGCCTATGATCCATCGTGAGGCTACATCATCAAGAAGTTAGGGATTAGTGGGAGCACTTAGTAAAAAGTTAGCCATGCATTTTTACCATTAAGAAAACCCAATTTTACAAACCACCAAATCATTCTAAAATAATTTTTGAAACCAACTTGTTTTCATTTTTCAATTCTTTATTTGAAGCAAAGAACTTTCTCTTTTCTTGAACAAAGAAGCCGCATCAAGATTTCATCGCTTTCCTTCCTTGTGGATATGACCTGTATAGCCACTGCGCTACTACGGAAGAATTGCAAAAGCAGTAACATCAACCCACACTCCTTTACTTATTTGTGCATGTTTTTTGCCGATCAAATTTTGGTGCCGTTGCCGGTGATTGGTCTCTAATGTTGCATATTTAATATCATATGTCCATACTTATTATAAAATAAAAGCCTGCATTGTCCTAAGTAATTGTTTAATTTATTTGCAGGCCCAATCTGTAAGGAGATGAAGAGAAATGAGCCCAAAGCCCACCAAAATTCTGAATTAAATCAGAATTAATTCGTACTCAGTAAATCAGGGCAAAATCAAGAGGTTGAAAATCGGTTGAGAAGAATCCTCTCAAAATCGATCGGTTAAAGCCAAGAATCCAAGGCCATTTTGTCAGAATCCTGGACCCAAACGAAGAAACCAACTGAAGATAAATGCAGAAGGACATCCCAGATAGACCCACCAACAGGGTGTGGCCATCTGGCCACACCTTGGCCGCGGAAACGAGGCCCAAGCCGCGTTTTCGCGGCTTTGTTGGGGAGTTAGGGGGAGCGTTTGCTCCCCGACCTCCCCGGGATCCTATAAATTGGGTTTTTGCCTATAAAAGGCCTGTACTTGCGCTGAAAAATGGACGACCATGCAGAGATAGGACTTAGCCAAGTTTTGCATTTCTTAGTTTAGGTTTTTCTTTTCTTTTTATGTAACTTGTATGTAGGCTTAGGTTAGATGATGATTCATGTAAGTAAGAGAGAGAGAGAGGCTGATGTTGAGAGTGACACCGATGTACCCTCCTCCTTTCTTCCATTGTTTCAGTAAGTAATAAAGGTAAATGCTCTGTTTTTATGTTCTGCTTTACTTTACTTTTCTTTTGCTTTCTTCTTCCTCCTTCTGCTTTACCTCGTTTGTTTTTGTTGAGTTTACAAGTGAATTCTAAAGCACAAGTACAACGATGTTATGTGAGTGCCAACGATAGTTCATGAAGACTTTCTCCTCCCCAAGACGTATCACTTCATGCTTGTGCTAGACTTGATGATATAATGCGAACGGGGACTGAGCTCGGGCTTATGATCTATGCGTTGAACGCCTCCTAAACAAAGGTAGAACATGCAAAGGTTTTCAGGTAAGTCATCAATCAATCTAGGTAAGTATTTCTTCAACCTTCTTTCTTTTCTTTAATTTCTTTAGCATAGATCGCAATCACGATTTCTTTCACCACATCTTCCAAATCGTTTTCACTCTTTTTTCCAATTCATTTGTATATAGTCATTCTCCGGTTTTCTCCACCTTCTTCATCTATCGCTTTCTTTTTAACTTTAACCTTTAACATAACTCTTTCATTTTTATTTCGTTAAAACAGAGAAGAACTTTCGCTTTTGTGTTCATAACGATTTCAATACAAGAACGTAAACGCTTCTATCGCAAAACCCTCCTTGTGGATCATGACCCGCATAGCCACTTGCTATAGCGGTAAGAATTGAGCACTTGCACATCTTCATTCTAAGTTCTATAATTCCGTATTTTGTGTGCAGGCTTTGCATCAATCAAATTTTGGCGCCGTTGCCAGGGAAGGTAACGTTTCTATTGAAATCTGAATTTTTATTGAAAATTTTTTAGAACTAAAACGAATTTTCTTCTCTGTTGCAGGTTATAGGGCAAGAAAAGTAGGAAATTAAAGTTGCAGTAACATATAAGTGGCCTTGGGCCTCTGCTCTAGAAAGCAGAGACCAAGTGCCCTCTGCTTTGCCACGGATCCGCGGCCAAAGCCGCGAAAACGCGACAAAAAGGAGTGGACTACTAACTGTCTTTTTGCAGGGCTGCTTGCTTTGCAAATTCTAGTTTTCTGCAACTTTACTTTTTCTTATATGCCATCACATAAGCCTGCTAATAATCAACAGTAAAATATTTGTTGAAAAGATAAAAAATTGATTAGACGTTTGCATTTTAGGCACGCGTCTTTTCAATTCATTTATTTTTACTGTTGAAGAGTGCTGGAGCAAGGTACGTATGCATTGCATTTAGCATAGGGCTCACTTCTTGGTTGATTTATATCGCTTTGAGTGAATCTTATTTATCTTGTACACTTGCACAAATTGATTTTAAGGGCACCACCTATTAACAAGATAAGGTGGGGATTTAATCACCCTTCCTTAGCCCAAAAATCAGATTCCAAGCACTCACTAACCCAAGCCTAACTAAAAATGAGTAGACGTTGGCCCTAGGGACATCTCGGACTCAATTAGGAGATTATCCTAAGGGGGAAAGGTGTTGGAATTTGACTCTTACCAAATCAGTGTCTAGGAAAGGGATTAAGGGCCGAAAGCCCGAAGGTTGGTGGTTATTTAATTAAGGAACGTCTTTGACGGAAAACCTCCCACCAACCTTGCCCTGACCTGGCTGATTAGCTTGTGGTCAAGGTCTGCATTGAACCTCCCGTGGATAGTCTAATCAGTTAGGAGTCATCTAGGTCATAGGTTTACCCTAACTTAGTTAGAATTTTTTCCTATTACTTGTTTGCTAATTTGTTTGTTTTTCTTTGTTTGTATTCTATTTTGTGATATGGCTTATAATAATAATTTTTTCAACTTTAATAATAATCTATATTACACATCGAATTCTTTTTCGGATATTACCAACCCGACATATCATAACTTTAACTAACCTAGTGTGCCGGATTGGTCTTATCCGAATGAATATAACCCATGCCCCCCATCGTATGACTATAATTTCCAGAATGATTTCAACTCTTCACAGAGTCAGTGGGGATTCATATCCCCTGAGCATAATTATCAACCAACTTGTCCTCCTTCTTCACCTATTCCACAATATTTTCAAGATTCATACTCAGTTCCACCTGTCCAAAATAGGAAACCATCAATTTTGGAAATGAGTATGCGTGAGTCCAAACACAAATCCCAAAATCTGATGGACTCACAATTTCACTACCACTTCCAAGAAAATTCTTCATCTTTTCATCAAAACAATGAATCTATCAATTATGAAAAGATGCTTGAAGTCATGACTCAGGCTCAAAACACTCGTAATCGTGACATAGATATGATGATCGAATCTCTACATTCTCACCGTTGGACCAGTTCTGATGTCACTAACCATTCTGTTAGAGCCGAAGAGTCCTGTAGTTTTGGAAATCAAGATTCCATTTCAGAACAACCATTTGAACTTGCCCAAACTCTAAATTTTGAAAAAGATATTGACAGTTTAGCAAGTTATCCTTTTCCTAAAATAGAACTTGAAAATGAATATGATCCTGAACCCCAACTGAGTGATTCAATTCTCCTCCCTGATTCGATTATGACTCCGGTATCTTCACCTGATTTCGATCTTTTTCCCGAGTCAACGTTGGATCCTATGCCTATTCATCATGAAATTGAATCCCTCATCTTTGAGGATCATATTGAACTTGACCAATTATACAATTTTGAAAATCCTATTGACAAATTGGCAAGTTCTCAATTTTTTGATATTGAACTCAATGAGTATGTGACCTAGATTCTCAAATCTGTGATCCAGTTCAACTTTCTGAATCAATATTGACTCCTGTTTTGTTACCAAACTTGAGTAATGTTTTAGAGTCAGTTTTGATTCCTCCACCTATCATTCCTGAACTGGAATCACCCATATAAGGTCACATCCCATTGTTAGAAAATACATGTGGACTTGAGTTTCAACTTCTTGACTTGGACCCGCTTCTTGAACCAATTTCGACTCCTGAACCTTTACTTAACTTAAGTCACCTTCCTGAGTCGGTATTAGTTCCTGTCCTTCCTGAGTCCAAGTCAACCGTTCTATCATTTCATACTCCATTCTGGGACAAGGTGGTTGACAAATCTGACTCCGAAATTAGTTATGGAATTTGGAAATTAGATAGGGTTAAATACTTAATAAAGATCCTTCATGGATTTATCTTTTTAATGGGTTATATTAAAGATATTTCTGGTAGGTTCCTCCGAGACCCAAGAAAAGTTGATTGGGCCACGTTTCGTGGACCAATCAGACCACCACCGGAACCACCACCTTAAGGTAACCTTTTCCTTTCCTTTCTTCTTTTTCATGCATCATGCATTAATTCATACATTGAGGACAATGCATGAGATAGGTGTGGGGGAGGGTCTAACATAACTTTTCTTTTTGTTAACATTTTTCTTTACTTTTAAAAACTTTTTGAAAATGGAAACAATATTTTGACATATTTTTTGTAAGAAATTAAGTTAATTTTAAGGAATAGGAAAATCTAAATTCGGATTTCTTATACTTGGTCAAAATATGATTATTTGTTTGATTTTTAGGGTTAGGAAGAAAATTTGTCAAAGTAATTTAGTCTTGATCTTTACTTTGATGAAATATGCACACTTCATACACTTACACACTTAGGGTTCAAAAAACAAAGATTCTTATGCCTTATAAAAAATATATATATAAAAAAAAATAAAATAAAATAAACAAATCTAATTATTGATTAGCTAGTTGCTTTGGCCTAAGCAAGCCTTAGTATTTATGTGAAAGATAATTAGATAAGTTTAAAAAAAAAAAGAAAAAAAAGATAAACAAATCTAATTATTGATTAGCTAGGTGCTTTGGCCTAAGCAAGTCTTAGTATTTATGCGAAAGATGATTAGATAAGTTTAAGAAAAAAAATATATAAAATCCTCTGATTAAGCTGGGTATTTGTGCCTAATAAAGCATAAGTATTCACGCCTAAAAGGGGTCCATATAATAAAACCCTTAGTTTTGTGGCCTTGTTTGCTCGAGTCCTTAAGTCCTTGGGGTGTTTTCTCACCCGGTGCCCTAAGACCATTTGGTTTGGGAGTCATCGATTAAAGGCACGTTACATGGGCAGATTAGAAAGCCTAATAGAACTAAGGAATAATACCACAAAAAAAAGAGTATATATATATATAAATACATAAGGCATAAGAGTTAGAGTTAATGAACCCTTAGTCAAAATTTTCACGATCACAAGGTGCATATGACTTAGGGTAAAGTAATAGACTAGATGAAAAGTACAATTTGACTCCTTACTTTGATTGATAACAAATTTTTGAATAGAGACTAAGTTTAGGAATGAAAAATTCAGTCTTCTTATAACTTATAGATTGCTTAGATCTTACAATTATATTTCAAATATTTTTCTCTTTCAAAATGCTTTTCGAAAATACTAACTCTTTATTTCCCTTTCTTTATGGATTTTGTGGGTGTAATCCGCTGAAAACCCTCACGAGACAAAACTCGTCCTCTAGGGGAAACCTAGAGGTTTAACGGCTTGTTGCACATGCTCAGTGCAATCGCGTGACCTGCGAAAGTGGTCTAATAATTCTTAGTATAGTTTAGTTATTTTGCTCGAGGACGAGCAAAAGATAGGTATGGGGGTGTGATTGGTCGCTAATGTTGCATATTTAATATCATATATCCATACTTATTATAGAATAAAAGCCTACATTGTCCTAAGTAATTGTTTAATTTATTTGCAGGCCCAATCTGTAAGGAGATGAAGAGAAATGAGCCCAAAGCCCACCAAAATTCTGAATTAAATCAGAATTAATTCGCACTCAGTAAATCAAGGCAAAATCAAGAGGTTGAAAACCGGTTGAGAAGAATCCTCTCAGAATCGATCGGTTAAAGCCAAGAATCCAAGGCCATTTTGTCAGAATCCTGGACCCAAACGAAGAAACCAACTGAAGATAAATGCAGAAGGACATCCCAGATAGACGCACCAACAGGGTGTGGCCATCTGGCCACACCCTGGCCACGGAAACGCGGCCCAAGCCGCGTTTTCGCGGCTTTGTTGGGGAGTTAGGGGGAGCGTTTGCTCCCCCGACCTCCCCGGGATCCTATAAATTGGGTTTTTGCCTATAAAAGGCCTATACTTGCGCTGAAAAATGGACGACCATGCAGAGATAGGACTTAGCCAAGTTTTGCATTTCTTAGTTTAGGTTTTTCTTTTCTTTTTATGTAACTTGTATGTAGGCTTAGGTTAGATGATGATTCATGTAAGTAAGAGAGAGAGAGGCTGATGTTGAGAGTGACACCGATGTACCCTCCTCCTTTCTTCCATTGTTTCAGTAAGTAATAAAGGTAAATACTCTGTTTTTATGTTCTGCTTTACTTTACTTTTCTTTTGCTTTCTTCTTCCTCCTTCTGCTTTACCTCGTTTGTTTTTGTTGAGTTTACAAGTGAATTCCAAAGCACAAGTACAACGATGTTATGTGAGTGCCAACGATAGTTCATGAAGACTTTCTCCTCCCCAAGACGTATCACTTCATGCTTGTGCTAGACTTGATGATATAATGCGAACGGGGACTGAGCTCGGGCTTATGATATATGCGTTGAACGCCTCCTAAACAAAGGTAGAACATGCAAAGGTTTTCAGGTAAGTCATCAATCAATCTAGGTAAGTATTTCTTCAACCTTCTTTCTTTTCTTTTATTTCTTTAGCATAGATCGCAATCACAATTTCTTTCACCATATCTTCCAAATCGTTTTCACTCTTTTTTCCAATTCATTTGTATATAGTCATTCTCCGGTTTTCTCCACCTTCTTCATCTATCGCTTTCTTTTTAACTTTAACCTTTAACATAACTCTTTCATTTTTATTTCTTTAAAACAGAGAAGAACTTTCGCTTTTGTGTTCATAACGATTTCAATACAAGAACGTAAACGCTTCTATCGCAAAACCCTCCTTGTGGATCATGACCCGCATAGCCACTTGCTATAGCGGTAAGAATTGAGCACTTGCACATCTTCATTCTAAGTTCTATAATTCCGTATTTTGTGTGCAGGTTTTGCATCAATCAGCCGGGGAGGGAACGACTTTAGTGTTCAATTCTAAAGATTTTCTTTTTTCTTGTGTGTAGGAGAGGTACCAAGGAGCTCACTATCATGGGAAGTGAAAGTGGTGGCCAAAGACGTTGCATGAGGATTCATTTGCCCTCCAAAAATTCATGTAAAAGCGAGTTTCTTCGATTGAAGTACTAACAAACTTTTCTGCAGGGTTGCCGAAAGCCGCCCAATTGCTTTCTCAAAATTTTTTTTGTTCCCTTGAATGCTTCACCTTATACATGTGTAATAAACTCAACAGAAATCCACTTGTTGCTTAATTGAAATTTGGATTAGATTCTTGCATTTAGGGCACGTGTCTATTTCAATTCATTTCAATTTCTGTTGAATAGTGCTAGAGAAAAGGTACGTGTACATTCATATAGAATAGGACCAACATTTTGGAGTGATTTATAGCTTTGAGTGTTACCTAGTTGTGAATAAACTGTACACTTGCACAATTGACATTAAGGGCAAAATCTCAAATAAATAAGATAAGGTGAGGATTTCATCATCCTTCCTTAGCCTAAAAACTATCTCCAAGTGCACTCACACTATCCTAAGCCTTAACTAAAACTTGATAGATGTTGGACCTAGGGACATGTCGGACTGACTAAGAGATTAACCGAGGGTGAAAATTGCAAGAACTAAACTCCTGCAAAATCAGTATCTACGGAAAGTGGATTGAGAGGCAAAGCCTCAAAAGCTCTATGGTTTGGCATAATTAAGGCCCGTGGCTCACGCCCGGATATCTCCCACTGAGTTTTGCCCTTTCCTGGTCGATTAGCTTGTAGTCGAGTTCCTGCAACAACCTCCCCCAGAGAATCGACCAGTTAGGAGTAGTTTAGGTCCAGGTACCTTATGAAAAACACCTAGAGGGGGGGTGAATAGGTGTTAGTGCTAATCTAAGAAACTATATGCAAACTAAGTGCGCTAAATGCGGAAGCTAATGCAAATTATGCACAAACTAATACAATACAACAAGTGTAGCCGAATTCCCCTTTCGAGGCTCTGGACTAACTCCTCTTGATTCCCCTTGAAATGGGTTGAGGTGCTATGTGAAGCTCTTGTTGGATGAGTATAAGTTAGGCACACACACACAAGCAATCCAAGCAATATAAAATATGTGCACACACAATCAAGCCAAGCAATCAAGGATAAATTACAATATGAAAGATGCAAGGCAACACAAGCAATATATATAATATGAATGCTATGAAAGTATGATGCTTGTATGAAATGATGCTTGCACAAAGTAAAGAGAGTAAGGGTTAGAAAGACAATGGATCAAACGCTAACACAAAGATTTGTTTCGAGGTTCGAGCACCTTGCTCTACATCCCCGCCTACACCACCGTGTAGGATTTCCACTATCTCAACTCCCACCGAGGGAACCTCTACCGAAGAGGATTTCTTACAACCCAAGGAGTACCGAACTCCTCTCTCAATACAAACCACAACACCTCACACTAGAGGTGTCAACCAACAACCACACCTCTACCTAAGAGGCTTACAAACACAATCCCAATCACCTCACACTTGAGGGATCCAAACCAATACCACTCCGATCACCTCTACCGAAGAGGGATTCACAAATAAAAGGAGGGTTACAACACAAGAGGTTTACAACAACAACCTCAAACTCTTCTCTTTCTTTTTCTCTTTTCTTTTTCCACAAAAACAAGATCCTAATAGTTTAGGATAGATGATATGGCTCAAGTGTGGAAACTATGTGTTTTGGAAAATAAGAACTCAAAGAAAACACTTGGGAAATTTCTTGTAAAAGATAAAGAATGAAAGCCAATACAAAAATCCCAAATTCCAATTTCTTTGATTTTTCCAAAACCCAAAAACACAAAGAATAAATCTTGTTAGCACTTAAAACTCTTTTAAAACTCTTTTAAACTCTTCAGAAAACTGGTATTTTTTCTCTTGAAAAACTTAGCCAAAATCCCCAAAGAGATGGGGTTTATATAGCCCCTAGGAAAAACTAGCCGTTAGGCTGATGTGGCAGTCTGACCAACTGCCGGTCGACCGGCCCGGTCGACCGCCAACGGTCAAAAATGTGACCGTTGGGCAGCAGCGGTCGACCGGTCCGGTCGACCGAAAATTCCCGAGAGCAGAGCTCTCAACTCGGTCGACCGGTCCGGTCGACCGACTACATGTGTCGCCAGCGTGCACGATTGTGCACATCGGTCGACCGACCCGGTCGACCGGCCACTTGGTGCGGTCGACCGGTCCGGTCGACCGAACTGGCCTGGCAGGCACAGTGCAGAGTCAGAAAAACAGTGTAAAATATTTTCTAAAAATCTTTTAACACTTCTAAAAAATTCACAAAATTTGTTTTATCATTTTATATTAAAACATACACCTGTGATAAAAATTTCAAGACAATATATCAACATATCAATTTATTTTTGTGTCTTGCAAAATTTATCAAAAACAAAACTTGTATTTTTATCAAACTTGATTTTTCCAAAACATGAATAGGGATATCAAAATAAGTTTGTTTAGCAAGTTAAACCATGTATGTATAACTAGAATACATCTACTATACATATAAAACATGTAAACTTGTTTTGACCTACTATTCATAAAAACCAATTATCAAATCATAAAACGTGTGTGTTTTGTGCACTTGAGCATATCAACTAAACTAAGCTTTACAAATGGATCTAAAACTCTATCTAAACTAGGATACCTAAGTCTTCTTGACGATCTTCATCTTCAAGTAGACTTGCTCCAAACTCCGTGATTCTCCAAGTGCAAAGGTATGAACTTTAAGCTTTGGCACCGGAATCATCATGAATAGCTTCTAAACTCCTTGTTGAAGCTAATCACCAACTAATATCCTGTTAATGATCTGAAACTTAGAAAACACAAGAATATTAGTAAACATAACTACATGAGTGTTGATCATCATCAAAACTAGAGTGGAAGGCCATTGGGCCAACAATCTCCCCCTTTTTGATGATGACAAAACTCATGGAGTTATATATGCATGGATTAAAGATAAGCTTCAAGGAAGCTCCCCCTTAACTCATGCATAACAAATGAATAAATAATAATATATGACAATGAAGCTCATAAATATGTATGCAAATGTATGGAGATAAAACATATCAAATCCTTTTTCTCCTATTTGCAAAACACAACATATATGCATAAACCTAAAATCTTACTATGTATATCAAATTGCTATTTATTGTGATGCATGAGAAAACTAAGCACAAATATGCAAACACAAATATGCATATAAACTCAAAATCTTCTCCCCCTTTTTGTCAATCATCAACAAAGGGGTAAACAATCAAAACCATAGATAAAATGAGGGGTAAAAATCTTTCTCCCCCTTTTTGTCAATCAAAACAATGCAAACAATGTTCTCCCCCTTTTTGTCTAAAACAAAAACAAAATCAATAAGGGGTGACTACAAACATGATATCAATTAAAAAAATATGTCAATGAAGTATCTTGATACCAATAAACAAGAATCAATATATGTTATATGCTATATACATTCATGAAGAGGAAGACGCTAAGTTAGCTTCCCTACACATATGCACTACATGAAGAAGGGATGACAAGCCCCAATTCACATAACACATATTATGTAATGTATAAGAGGAGATGTGAAGCTCCCCCTACACACGTGTACCATATAAAGAAGAGATGTTAAGCTCCTCAATACACAATACACTCAACATGAATCTATATGTAAGAGAGATGTTAAGCTCTCCTTGCATATAGGCAATACAAAACACAAGTTCATATCAAATATTTTTTTTTAAAAACCAAAATCTTGATAAGCAAACATATAGTATATAATATACGTGTGTAAATCAAGCACAAAAGATCACATATATGTATGAAAAGATAGATACCAATAGAAATTGATATACTTGGAATATAAAGCATACATACATACAAAACATATATGAGTATACAAGAAGATCAAAATGATACCAATTGAAAGAGTTCAATGATACCAATTGACATAACAATAAGTTCAAGTGTATACATCATATTATCTACCACCCAATCATAATTCAAGTTTTAAAGATTTTCAATTTAGGGCATACATGAACATGATCTCCCATCCTACCGCCCTTTGATGGTAGGAGTTTTCAAAGATAGATTTGAAAATGTAGTTTTGTTTGAAAATCACTACCAAAATGAAGAACACCGCAACTAGTTAAATGGAAAACTTGTTAACTAGCACGAAATCCTTCAAGCAAGGAATAAAACAAAATTGAAATTCACATGATAATCATCACTCTAACCAATAAAGCATAACTCATGAGAAACAAAACATGAGCAATAGATATGAGTGTACAAATAATATGTGAAGATCATAATCAAGAAAAATATTTCATTAAGCTCAATTATTCCTTAAAAACACGAAATCATCAAAACTATCTAATCTTCACGGCATATGTATGTCTAATACAAACTAAAGTATACATACATATCCAAGATACAAACGAGTCCACAAGGATATATGCATGAATGCACGTGGCTCCAAAAAGGATACTCATGTATAGTCAATAGTTTGGATAAGATGGACATATACATGAAGTTAAACATAAATACATGAAACATGAAAAACTAAATTTTCATCATAACAAATTTCATTTCAAGGTATATATATGAATTGTCAAACATGAAGTATACATACATATCCCTAAACACAATTGAGTCCAAATATAGATTTGCATGAAAGGCAAATGACTCAAGGGGTATACATGTATATCTTAAAGTTTGGCAATACAAACATATACATGAAGTGAAACACACAATCATAAAACAAATCCAAAAATGGAATACAAGTTTGAAATGTATGAATCATCAAAACTAGACTATACTAGCACATCTAATGGGTTCAAATAAGCAATCAAGCTCAACATATATAGATTTATTTGTAGCCCACTCTATGTACAAGTATATAACTAGTCTTAATGAAAACAAACATCTAAACATATATTCAAAACATGAAGCATCAAAACAAATATAAAAGTCATCATGATAAAACTAAAACATGATTACTATGTAAATTCACATGTATTAGATTCATGATGTACATTATAGCTTAAACAAAAGTGAGAACACTAAGTATGATTCAAATAAGCATGTGTGTCTCAAATACTATATATGTATGTCAAGGATCTAATAAACATGGAATGAACATACTAATCCAATGACAATAAAAACATGCTATAAACTATGAACATGAAAAACATGTAAACAATAAATGGGAGTAAAGGATTGTTACCAAAACCGAAGAAGCAACTCTCCTTGTCTCCAAAACATGGTGGTCCTCTCCACCAAATCTTTCCTTGAAAGTGATGCATCCAATTTGATTTCCATGAAGTCCGGAACGCATCCACTCCAAGGTGTCATCATTCTCACGTCATGTGAGAGCCCACACCTACATCATAAACAATAGGAGGGGTGGTCTTTGGTACCCACATCTTGTTGGGTCCATGGGGGTTAGTCCCTTCCCTAACCCAAACAAATTTCTTTGCTAAATTTGAAACATTTAATCTATCATAACAAAATTTAGCAAGATGGCCCTTACGACCACAATGTGTACATGTGTACACATGAGCATACATATGGTGATGGGTGTGTCCGTGAGGAGCATGTGTATACCGTGAAGGGTGTGCATGCATAAAGGTTGGAACTTGTTTCTTTCGAACCAAGGATTCCAATCGTGTGTGGTTCATGGCACATTGGCTCATAGTGGAGCCCAAACAATCTACTCTCTTCTTTAGCATACAAATATCATCATTAATTCTAGAAGAAGAGGTACATGCATTAGGAGATGGAACTACCCTAGCATGGCAAACATGTGCATCCATTTTATTTTGCAAGACAATATTTTTCTTTAAACATACATCTAAATCATTTGAAATAGAAATGATTTTGTTTTTCAAATCAACATTTTCTTTTAAAACAAAATCTACTTTTGAAGACAAGTTCTCATTTTTCTTCAAAAGAGCATGGCAATCATTTTTATTTTTCAAAAACTCATTTTCTTTAAGTGCAAGATCAAGTTGAGATTTTAATGAATCCCTTTCATTATAGACCTCAACTTTCTCTTGCAAAACACAATCAAGTCTAGCATGCAAATTTTTATTTTCTTGTTCAATTCCTAGACTCTTCTTTTTCAACAAATTATATTTTTCTATCAATTTTTCACAAACAATGAAAAGTTCTTCATTCAAGGCATGGGGATCAACATAATCATTTGAAGAACTAGCACAATCATTACTATCTAGTTGAGATTCCGAATGTACCTCAAGGGAGTCATTCCCTTGGACCATATAGCATTGTTGTGGCTCGGATTCTCCGCTAGATTCCTCTTCTTGGATTGGCAATTGAAGCTTAGAGGTGGTGGTTGTTGTCAACTTGTTCCACACTGCAAAAGCGGAATCAAAGTTAGAAACACATAAAAGATAATCTTTAGATAAAGTGCTTCTAATGGCCTCTAGGGCTTGTGCATTGGCCCCTATATGATTGCAATCACCAAGATAACATCTCTTGGTGGCCGCAAGGAAAACATGCAAACCTAGGGTCTTTAGGTACATGGACATCCTATACTTCCAAACATCAATGTTGGAAGGGTCAAAGCTAGGAGGGGTCATGAAGTCCATGGTATAAACTAAATATGTGCAAACAATCAAATGCAAATGTAGATTAGCAAGCAAATGGATCACTCCTAGGATGTTAAGCCTAAGTATCAGGAGCACTAGCTCTGATACCAATTGAAAAACACCTAGAGGGGGGGTGAATAGGTGTTAGTGCTAATCTAAGAAACTATATGCAAACTAAGTGCGCTAAATGCGGAAGCTAATGCAAATTATGCACAAACTAATACAATACAACAAGTGTAGCCGAATTCCCCTTTCGAGGCTCTGGACTAACTCCTCTTGATTCCCCTTGAAATGGGTTGAGGTGCTATGTGAAGCTCTTGTTGGATGAGTATAAGTTAGGCACACACACACAAGCAATTCAAGCAATATAAAATATGTGCACACACAATCAAGCCAAGCAATCAAGGATAAATTACAATATGAAAGATGCAAGGCAACACAAGCAATATATATAATATGAATGCTATGAAAGTATGATGCTTGTATGAAATGATGCTTGCACAAAGTAAAGAGAGTAAGGGTTAGAAAGACAATGGATCAAACGCTAACACAAAGATTTGTTTCGAGGTTCGAGCACCTTGCTCTACATCCCCGCCTACACCACCGTGTAGGATTTCCACTATCTCAACTCCCACCGAGGGAACCTCTACCGAAGAGGATTTCTTACAACCCAAGGAGTACCGAACTCCTCTCTCAATACAAACCACAACACCTCACACTAGAGGTGTCAACCAACAACCACACCTCTACCTAAGAGGCTTACAAACACAATCCCAATCACCTCACACTTGAGGGATCCAAACCAATACCACTCCGATCACCTCTACCGAAGAGGGATTCACAAATAAAAGGAGGGTTACAACACAAGAGGTTTACAACAACAACCTCAAACTCTTCTCTTTCTTTTTCTCTTTTCTTTTTCCACAAAAACAAGATCCTAATAGTTTAGGATAGATGATATGGCTCAAGTGTGGAAACTATGTGTTTTGGAAAACAAGAACTCAAAGAAAACACTTGGGAAATTTCTTGTAAAAGATAAAGAATGAAAGCCAATACAAAAATCCCAAATTCCAATTTCTTTGATTTTTCCAAAACCCAAAAACACAAAGAATAAATCTTGTTAGCACTTAAAACTCTTTTAAAACTCTTTTAAACTCTTCAGAAAACTGGTATTTTTTCTCTTGAAAAACTTAGCCAAAATCCCCAAAGAGATGGGGTTTATATAGCCCCTAGGAAAAACTAGCCGTTAGGCTGATGTGGCAGTCTGACCAACTGCCGGTCGACCGGCCCGGTCGACCGCCAACGGTCAAAAATGTGACCGTTGGGCAGCAGCGGTCGACCGGTCCGGTCGACCGAAAATTCCCGAGAGCAGAGCTCTCAACTCGGTCGACCGGTCCGGTCGACCGACTACATGTGTCGCCAGCGTGCACGATTGTTCACATCGGTCGACCGACCCGGTCGACCGGCCACTTGGTGCGGTCGACCGGTCCGGTCGACCGAACTGGCCTGGCAGGCACAGTGCAGAGTCAGAAAAACAGTGTAAAATATTTTCTAAAAATCTTTTAACACTTCTAAAAAATTCACAAAATTTGTTTTATCATTTTATATTAAAACATACACCTGTGATAAAAATTTCAAGACAATATATCAACATATCAATTTATTTTTGTGTCTTGCAAAATTTATCAAAAACAAAACTTGTATTTTTATCAAACTTGATTTTTCCAAAACATGAATAGGGATATCAAAATAAGTTTGTTTAGCAAGTTAAACCATGTATGTATAACTAGAATACATCTACTATACATATAAAACATGTAAACTTGTTTTGACCTACTATTCATAAAAACCAATTATCAAATCATAAAACGTGTGTGTTTTGTGCACTTGAGCATATCAACTAAACTAAGCTTTACAAATGGATCTAAAACTCTATCTAAACTAGGATACCTAAGTCTTCTTGACGATCTTCATCTTCAAGTAGACTTGCTCCAAACTCCGTGATTCTCCAAGTGCAAAGGTATGAACTTTAAGCTTTGGCACCGGAATCATCATGAATAGCTTCTAAACTCCTTGTTGAAGCTAATCACCAACTAATATCCTGTTAATGATCTGAAACTTAGAAAACACAAGAATATTAGTAAACATAACTACATGAGTGTTGATCATCATCAAAACTAGAGTGGAAGGCCATTGGGCCAACACCTTAGACTAAGGCTTTGTGGTTGTTTTTCTTTCTTTTGTTTGTTTTTTATTATTTTCGATTGTTTGTAGTCGTTACGTTATTTGTGGTGCTGCATGCAAGAGTGGGTGAGAGATCCTGTAACTTTCAGATTAACCAGAAACACTTCTCTACCCTCGCATCCAGAACTGGTAATGGCGTCACTTCAGGACAGATTTTACCCAATCAGAACCTCATTACCATCTTGTATAAAACTGCCTGAGGCAAATGGAAATAACTTTGAATTAAAGCCTCAATTCATCAACACTCTTTCAAGGTTTCATGGTTTAGAATCAGAGGACGCATACTTCTTTGTTAGGGAAGTTAAAGAAGTGTGCCTCATGATGCGTATTCCCAAGACGATGCTGTTAGGTTACGTTTCATCCCCTTTTCCCTAAAGGACCTAACTAAGAAATGGTTGTACAGTTTGGCGGCAGATTCAGTTATAACGTGGGATGATTTCGTCAAGGCCTTCTTGAAAAAAATTTACCCAATTCACAAGACTGCCCTCATCAGAAAGAATATCATGCAGTTTAGGCAAGAACTGAGCGAATTATTTTGGAGATACTTTGAGCGATTCAATGATCTTCTCGCTCAGTGCCCTCATCACAGTGTGGAGAAATGGCGTCAGTTCCAGATTCTCTACGATGGTTTAGATTATCAAACAAAAATCCTATTAGAAACCATGTGTCAGGGAGGGTTCTTGCAAAAGGATGAGAATCAGGGTTGGGATTTATTTGAGGATTTACCTAAGAAAACCCTGCAATGGGAGCCAACCTCAAAAAAATCAAGGAATTCACAGTTCATAGCTTCAAAAGGAGAGCTCCTATCCCTAAAATCATCCATACCTGTAGAAGCTAAGATTGCTACCTTGATGAGGAGAATAGAGGCTCTAGAAATAAAAGAGCCAGTCAATGTCAACCAAATCAACCCACCACCAATTCACAATCCGGGTTGTTCATACTGTCAGGCACCGAACCATATCTTTAAAGAGTGCCCTATTTTTCATACCTAGCAAGTGCCACCGGAACATATGAATGCGGCCTACTCACGGCCGCAACATAATCCGTACTCCCAGACGTACAATCCCGATTGGAGAAATCACCCAAATTTCTCTTGGGCCCAGAATAATTCTCCCAGGCCAAAGTTTTCCAATAATTTTCACCATCCCACTCCTCCACCAAATTTTCCCAGTCAAACCCCATCTTCCTCCTTTCAAAGTTCACCAATGGAAAAGAAATTCAGTAAATTGGAAGAGAACATGGAGGCTTTTATGAAGTCCCAAGCTGCTTTCATGCAAAATCAGGAACAAACACTGAGCAACCATTCACAGGCCATATCGAGATTGGAAATGTAAATGAGCCAATTAGCTAGCTCTCTAAGTGAAAGACCAAAGGGTACTTTACCTAGCCTCTAGTTAACCCAAAAAACTCCAATCAAGCATATAAAATTCAGGATCCTTCAATCAAACTGTGCAATGTTGTTCACACACTTCTATCTGAAAAGAAGGTGGACAACTAGGTCTACCATCAGAAAAATCTTGTCCACATTGATCCTACTCTAGCCTTCACCTCTGCTAGTTCCTCCCAATCTGCTCCACAAACATCTGACGAGGACAAAGCTGCTGAACAAGTTCATAAGCCTACAGTACCCTTTCCCAATTAGCTTAGGAACAACAATAAGAATATGCACATAGAGAAGATGCTTGAGATGTCTAACCAGGTCAAACTGAATGTGCCACTTTTTGACGCTATCCAACAAGTCCCAGCTTATTCCAAATTTCTTAAGGATATGTGTACAAAGAAGAGAAAGACAAATGTGTCCAAGAAAGTATTTTTGGCAACCAACATAAGCGAATATCTGTTTGGTCCCATTTCAGTGAAATACAAAGATCTCAGATGTCCCACAATTTCTTGCACCATAGGACAAATAGAAATTAGCAGAGCACTCCTTAACCTGGGAGCAAGTATCAACTTGCTACCTCTCTCAGTATACCAGCAACTTCTGTTGGGCGAGCTGACCCAACTCGAGTCACCATTCAGTTAACTGACCGATCTGTAAAAATCCCCTCTGTGAAAATCCCTAAGGGGGAAATCACAGATGTCCTTACTCGGGTCAGTGATTTCATCTACCCCGTTGACTTCATTGTGTTTGAGACCCAACCTGTGTCAAATCCGCGGTCTCAAACTCTGGTCATTTTAGGACGCCCATTCCTTGCTACAGTCAATGCCATAATCAACTGTAAGAACGGGTCTATGTGATTGACCGTTGGAGATATGGCAAAGGAAGTCAATGTCTTCAATTTTGGAAGACAACCCAGAGATATCAATGATCAGACTTTTGAGGTCAATTCTATTAAAAATATGACCAGTGAGCATGAGAAAAGCATGGAGATAGAAACAGAGGCAGAGTTTGATCTTGAGTCTGAGGATTTTAATCTAGACCAGATCGTGGATTCGGCAGTGGACTGAGCGTCAAGCCCAAGTGTACCTCATCATAGAATTGAAAAATCTGGAGATTGCCTCCAATGAAGCAACACCTTCCCTAGAGCTAAAAGCCTTACCTAAACACCTCAAGTACGCCTACCTGAGCGGAAGAGAAATCCTGCCAGTCATCATAGTATCCCACCTGACTGAGCAACAAGAGGACAGCTTAATGTCTATTCTGAAAAGACAAAGGGAAGCCATTGGATGGACGATGAAGGATATAAAAGGGATAAGTCCATCAATAGTTCAACATAGAATCCATTTAACCGATGAAGCAACTCCCGGGAGGGACCCACAACGTAGGCTCAACCCACTCATGTAAGAGGCAGTAAAAGCGAAAATTTTGAAACTATTAGATAATGGGATCATTTATCCCATTTCTGATAACCAATGGGTTAGCCCTGTTCATGCGGTCCCGAAGAAAGCTGGCTTTACGGTGGTTGAAAATGAGCAAAAAGAGTTAGTACAAACAAGACTGCCTACCAAGGTTCGTATTTGTATCGGCTATAAAAAATTGAATGCAACTACCCGTAAAGACCACTTCCCGCTATCCTTTGTCGACTAAATGCTTGAACGCCTGGCTGGACACGAGTACTATTGCTTCCTAGATGGGTACTCGGGATACAATCAAATCCCCATAGCTGCAGAAGACTAGGAAAAGATCGCGTTCACCTGCCCATTTGGAACCTTCGCTTATCGATGCATGCCCTTTGGATTATGCAATGCTCCTGCGACATTCCAATGGTGCATGCTCAGTTTGTTCTTCGACATGGTGGAACGTTTTCTTGAGATTTTCATAGATGACTTCTCCATATACGGAGATTCATTTAAGCAATGTCTTCATCATCTTGAGTTGGTTCTGCAAAGATGTAAGGAAAAGAACCTAACTCTGAACTAGGAGAAATGTCACATCCTAGTGAGACTGGGGATTGTCTTAGGTCATGAGATTTCTAGGAGAGGATTGAAGTAGACAAGGTTAAAGTAGAAGTGATTGCTAAGTTTTCACCACCCAAAAGCATCAAGAATATTAGATCCTTTCTAGGGTATGTTGGGTTCTACCGATGGTTCATTAAGAATTTTAGCAAGATTGCTAGGCCCTTAACCAACCTGCTCGCAAAGGACGTGCCCTTTGATTTTGACTATGAATGTTTCAAGTCATGGGAGAAGCTTAAGAAAGAATTTATTTCTGCGCCTATTATTTCTTCTCCTAATTGGGCATAATCGTTTGAAATCATGTGCGATGCCTATGATTTTGCTATTGGCATTGTTCTAGGACAGCGCATCGATAATAGGCAGCATGTGATTTACTACTCAAGTAGGACCTTGAATGACGCCTAACACAATTATATAACAACCGAGAAGGAATTCTTGGTCGTTGTCCTTGCGTTAGAGAAGTTCCAGCCCTACTTGTTAGGATCAAAGACGGAGATTTTCACGGATTACTCGGCACTAAAATACCTCATGACCAAGAAGGAAGCAAATGCCTAACTGATTCGGTGGATCCTTTTGCTTTAAGAATTTAACCTGAAAATTCAAGATAAATGAGGTATAGAAAATGTGGTCACTGATCATCTATCATGAATTCTGAACGCGCCTATCACACAAGCTCCAATCAACGAGGATTTCCCAGACGAGCACATCCTGGCCATTTTCAAGGAACCCTAGTATACGGACATAGTCAATTACCTGGCCACTGGACAATTACCCGCTGACTGTACAAAGTAACACCAGTGTCATTTTTTTCCCAAGTATGGTACTTCTTATGGGATGAGCCATATCTTTTTAAGTATCGTCCCGACCAGATTATTCAACGATGCATCCCAGAGGAAGAACAGAGGAGTTTGCTAAGCTTTTACCATGAACTTGCATGCGGAGGACACTTCGGTCCCCGCAAGACTACAGAAAAAGTTTTACAGAATGGGTTTTACTGGCCCACTTTGTTCAAAGACTCATTCCACTTTTGCAAGACATATGCAAATTGTCAGAAGATTGAAAAATTTTCAAGAAGAGACATGATGCCCCTGAACCCGATTCTTGAAATTGAAATTTTTGATGTTTGGGGTATCGACTTCATGGGACCATTCCCAAATTCCTTCGACAATCAGTTCATTTTGGTTGTTGTGGACTATGTCTCTAAATGGGTAGAAGCTGTCCCTGCAAAGACCAATGACAGTAAAGTGGTTGTCAAATTTCTCAAAGAAGACATCTTCTCCCGATTTGGCACCCCCAAACGATAATTAGTGATAATAGATCACATTTCTGCAATAGAGTTTTTGAAGCTCTGATGCGGAAATATTCCATCAATCACAAGTTATCCACTCTGTATCATCCCCAGACAAATGAAACAGGTCGAATTCACCAATCGACAGATCAAGCTAATTTTGGAAAAGACTGTCGGACAAAACTGAAAGGATTGGTCAATCAAACTCAACGATTCATTATAGGCTTACCGCACTGCTTTTAAGACAATCCTAGGGATGTTTCCTTACAGAATCATATTCAGAAAGCCTATCATATGCCAGTCGAGTTAGAACACTATGCCCTATAGGCCATTAAGCAACTTAATTTTGATCTGACTAAGACCGGTGAGCTAAGGAAACTGCAAATCTCAGAATTAGAGGAGATACGAAATTAAGCCGACGAGAATGCTCGGATCACCAAAAGCAGGACTAAACTTTTTCATGACTAGATCATAAACCAGAAAAACTTTACCTCGGGAGAAACGGTTCTGCTATACAACTCGAGGCTTCACATTTTCGCGGGGAAGCTGAAGACTCATTGGTCTGGACCGTTCATTGTGAGCACCGTTTTTCCACACGGTACTGTGATTATTGTAGATCCTAAGAACGATACGAAATTCAAAGTGAATGGGCAAAGACTGAAGCCCTTTTTGATCACTGAGCCTGCAGCTCAGGCTGAACTTGTGCTGAGTCTTTTCGCTCTGTCGTACACCTAACCATCGCCATCGACACACCACCAAAAAAAAGTAATTAAAAAAAAACTTTTCCTTTATACTTATTGTGTATATGTTCACCCCTTATATACTTGTACATAACCTTTTTGGAAATTTCTTCTTCTCCCTCTCCTTTAGCCTATTCGCACTTGGCCAGTCCAAGTCGACGGAGATGGTTAAATCTTTTTCTCCCCCCACTTACTGCATTTGCATTTACATGACTAAGAATTGAGGACAATGCATTAGATAGATTGGGGGGGTGCTAACATTCTTTCTTTTCTTTGTATTAAATAAAAAAAAAATCTCCTTAACGAAAAAAGAATTTTAGTACTCTTTATAAAAATGCCAAAAGCTTGAAAGAATTAAGGGAACTTTATTAAGGAATCTTTATTTTAGACTAAATAAAAAATGAAACATTGGTTTAACTAAGAGTTCGGAGGAATAAGGAAAATAACTCATATCTTTTATTTAACCTTAGTTGAATATGCATAAACCACACACATATGCTTGGGATTTAGAGACACAACTCTGAAAAAAAAGCTAGATAATTGTGCCTCAAGAAGCACGCCAAAAATATATATATACATAAGTAAATCTTAATTTCATGGCCTACTCTACTTGTATATTCGACCTGAGGGGTATTTTTTCACCTGGTGCCCAAAAACCATCTGGTTTGGGAGTCATCTGTTTGATATGTGTTACATGAGTAAAGTAGAAAGCCTAGTGAAATCAAGAATAAACATATAGATAAATATTAATAAAATTAAAATTACATTCAAAGTTGAGTTAAAAAATCCCAAGCACATCACACTTACATATTATGCATATCTATCTAAAGTAAAATAATAGAATAAAGTTAGAAGTACAAGCTCCTTTCTAAATTTCAAAGAAAAACCATAATTTCTTCTTTTATGAGTGTTGGCCCAGAGGCCTTCCACTCTAGTTTTGATGATGATTAACTCATGTAGTTTTGTTCACTAATAATCTTGTGATTTTAGTTTCAGATCATTAAGCAAGATATTAGTTGGTGATTGCTTCAACAAAAGGAGTTTGAAAGTTTTCACATGGTGATTCCAGAGCCCGAGCACCAAGATCATACGTAGCACGCGTTGGAGTCAAGCTCGGTGGATCACGGTTTGGATCGAGTCGACTTGAAGATGGAAGATCGTCAAGAAGACTTAGGTATCCTAGTTTAGTGTGTTTTAGATCTATGTTGTAAAGATTAGATAGTTGATATGCTCAAGTTCATAATACACACACGTTTTATGTTTTGGATATTGGTTTTTGGTTTTTGGTTTAACTGATATTTGTTTTTATGAATAGTAGATCAAAACAAGTTTAAATGGTTTATGTATAGTAGATTCATTCTATATACATGCATGCTTAACTTCCTAGACAAACTTATTTTGACTTACCTATTCATGTGGTTTAGTGTTTTGTATTTTTAACAAAACATATTTTTGGAATTAAAGTCAAAAACAATGATATATATATATATATATATATATATATATATATATATATATATATATATATATATATATATATATATATATATGTTACATGTATATTGGACCTATGTCCATATGCAACATGCTTAAATGTGTTTAAGTATCATGTTTTTGTATTTGAATGAGTTTTAGGAAAAATCAGAATTCCTATTGAAAAATCCAAGTTTGGAAAATACAAGTTTTGGTTTTTGACAATATTTTTAAGACACAAAAATGGTTCAAAATGTTTGATATTTGTGTTGAAATTTTTATCACATGTTTATATATCAATAAAAAATGATAAAACTATTTTTGTAGATTTTTAGAAGATTTATGGGATTTATTAGAATATTTTTAAACTAGTTTTTCTGACCCAGAACACAGCCTGCCAAGCTCTGGCGGTCGACCGGGCCGGTCGACCGACATGCATAGACGTGTGCACGTTGGCCAGGCACAGGGCACGGTCCACCGGTCGGTCGATCGGCCAGAGAGCTTTGATCTCTGTTTTTGGGCGGTCGACCGGGTTCCTCCAACGGTCATATTTATGACCGTTGGCGGTCGACCGGGCGGTCGACTGCCAGCCGCGCTGGCTGACAAATTCAGCCAATGGCTAGATTTTGGATTGGGGGTATATAAACCCCATTCCTTTGGGATTTTGGTTAAGATTTAATGAGCTAAAATTTCTCTCTTTTTCTTGGTGTTTAAAACAAGTTTTCAAAAGTGTTTAGAGCCAAAAGATCTATCTTTATATTGCTTTAGGGTTTTAGAAAATTCAAAGAAAAATAGGTTTTTGGGATATTGCTTTAGATCTTCATTTCTATCATATTGCAAGTGTTTTCCCAAGGATTTTTCTTTGTTGTTTGATTTCCAAAACACCTAGTTTTTTCACTTGAGCTATATCACTCTATCATATTCTATAGGATCATTTATTTGTGGGAAAAGAGTTTGGTTTGTGGTTAAGATATACCACATTATTGTAAACCCTTTATTTGTGGTTATCCCTCTTTGGTAGAGGTTGATTTGGGTTGTGGTTTACTCCCTCTTTGGTAGAGGTTGAGGTTGTGGTGTACTCCCTCTAGTGTGAGATGGAGTTGGATTTGTATCCCTCAAGTGTGAGGTGATTGGTTGTTTGGCTAAGGGCCTACCCCTCTTGTGTGAGGTAGTGTTTGTATTGCCTCGGTGGAGGTTGTATTGGTTGAGAGAGGAGTTCGGTACTCCTAGTGGATTAGAAATCCTTCTCGGTGAAGGCGGGGACGTAGAGCTAGGGGCTCGAACCTCGGAACATATCTTTGTGTTTGCGTTTGATCCATTGACTCTCTCTCTTTACATTTGTGCCTTGCATCTATTGATATTGCTCATACATATTTTATGCTTGGTTTGTTTGTGTGCGCCTCACTTGTACTTAACCACGAGAGCTTCATATAGCACCTCAACTCTTATTCAGAGGAATCAAGAGGAGTTAGTCCAGAGCCCTTCATGGGGAATTTGGCTACACTCGTTGGTTGTACTAAGTGTAGTTGCAAATTAGTTTTGTAATTCCGCATTTAGTTTTAGATTAGCCATATCACCTATTCACCCCCCCCTCTAGGTGATTTCAATGAGGGCTAAAGTATAGGAGAACTTATGAGGATTGAACCTATATCATTTTGTCATTTCTACTTAGATGATTGAAAGTTCTTTTCTTGAAAGAGATTTCTCTTACAACTAATTTTTTTTCATTTATTGGATTTTATGGGTCTAATTCGCTAAAAACCCTCAGGAGACAACACTCCTCTTCTAGGGAAAACCTAGAGGTTTAAAGGCTTATTGCACATGCTCAGTGCAATCGTGTCACCTGCGAAAGTGGTGTAATAATTCTCTTATTTTTGTTTTGCTCAGGATGAGCAAAAAGATAAGTGTGGGGGTGTGATTAGTCTCTAATTTTGCATAATTTTTATCACATCTGCATATTTATTTGGTATAAAATTCTGCTAATAAAGTTTTGCTTGCTTGATCCTAGGTCCATAGTGTGCAAATGAAGAAGAAGACCCTAATCACAATTTAATGGGCAATTAAAGGCCTACCAAGTAGCCATTGACATTAGGGAGGAGATTTTGTCAGCCCAGGGCATCAAATCAACGAACCAGAAGATCCTGCTGATAGAGAACAGAAGAGACGGCACGCAAGAGGAAGCCAGGCGCTCTCCGCCCTGGCAGGGCCGCAGAAACGCGGCCCGGGCTGCGTTTACGCGGCCGTATGAGTGCGGTCGCGCCCGTGATTTGGGCCAGGGGTTGTCCCCCTGACCCCCTTCCTATGGTGCCTATAAACCCCCCCCCGGGTTCTGAAAAGGGGGATTTCCAGAACTTTAGCAAGTAGTTATTATTTTGTTCCTAAGAGTCGTAGTTGTTTCTTTCTTTCTTCTTCTATTTTTAGTTTTAGCCATTAGAGGGAAAGAGAGAGTGTGTAAAAGTTGTATTTGAAGGGTGACAAGCTAATACAAGTAATTACTTCTCTTTCTTCTTTCCATTTACTTCTGTTTTTCATTTGCTTTTACTTTCTTATTTTAGTGTAACTCCCTTTCTCCTTACTTCTTTTCTTTTGTTATTTCTTTTACTACCATGTCAACTAACTCTTCCATTGCATAGCTAACTAACTACTAACCCACTAATCTCTAACAACTTGATTGATAAACCCAAATGAGTCAATAGTGCCAAAAAAGTCTTGTGCAAACAAGAGCTATGATATCTTAAGACGAAGGTTCTAAATCTAACTTACATACAAGTATTCGCTTTCTTATATTTCATGTTTAACAGTTTTTGATGATCTATGGATTGTATACTTTACTTGTTTTGGTAAGCCAGAGATTTTTCTTTTAACTTTGCCGATACCATTAGTACACTTGTGTCTTCCCTTATTCTCGCCTTCTATTGGATCTTGATAAGGGAATGTCTAAGTTTTACCGTGTGAAGCTAAGTTAAAGGAAGGACTTTCATTTGGTCCCAACGTGAATAGTTCCTATGCATAAAGGTTATACTTGCCTATGATCCATCGTGAGGCTACATCTTCAAGAAGTTAGGGATTAGTGGGAGCACTTATTTGAAAGTTAGCCATGCGTTTTTACCATTAAGAAAACCCAATTTTACAAACTACCAAATCATTCTAAAATAATTTTTGAAACCAACTTGTTTTCATTTTCCAATTCTTTATTTGAAACAAAGAACTTTCTCTTTTCTTAAACAAAGAAGCCGCATCAAGCTTTCATTGCTCTCCCTCCTTGTGGATACGACCCGTATAGCCACTTCGCTACTACGAAAGAATCGCAAAAGCAGTAACATTAACCCACACTCCTTTACTTATATTTGTGCATGCTTTTTACCGATCAATCATCAACATTACAATCTACGGTATTGCGTATATGCTTATGAAAGATCACATTCATGGCGGTCGATATGTCGCACCAGCGTTCTTCAAGCCAAAGGGCAGTACTGTATAGCAGTATATGATTGGTCACATATATTACATACATATTGTCACATTACCATGTTTATTATCTAATAAATCATATTAATAAGTCGTATTTTTTCTTTATTAAATACAGGCCCATCGCTAAAAGAAAAGGAAGAGAAACGAGCCCAAAAGCCTATCAAATTCTGATTTAATTCAGAATAGATTCAAAATTAAGAAATTAGGGCAGATCTTAGCAAATCAGAAAGGTTAAAAACCGGTTAAAATGAATCTTCCCAAATCAAGTGGTTAAATCCAAAAATCAAAGGCCGTTTTGTCAAATCTAGGAGCTATAATGGGAAAACCAGCAGAAGATAAAACCATATCGCTAAAGCAGGGAGTCCCTCCAACCAGGTGTGGCCACCTGGCCACACCATGGCCACGAAAACGCGGCCAAAATCACGTTTCCGCGGCTTCGTTGAAATGGATGGGGGAGCGTTTGCTCCTTCAATCTTCTTACGCCCTCTCCCTTCTGGTTTTCCCTATAAATACCATTTTCGACAGAGAAGAAGGGAGCGAAGATGAGGATTAGAATTATTATTCATTTTTTTAGGGTTTTTGGAGTATTGATAGATAGTTTGGAGAAGTTGTATCTTCTCTTTATTTTTTAGTTTAGACCAGCAAAGAAGAAGGGTGGAATTGAGTGTGTAATTCATCTTTGAAGTGACAATCAAAGGAGCTTCAACTCGCTTATTCAAGTCGACTCAAATTCGCTATGTTTGTATTTGATTTTTATTCTCTTGTTTGTTTTCCTTTCATCATGAGTAGCTAAATCATCTTCTGGACTCACTAATTAATCTCTTCTACCTCCTTGCTCTTGATTGATTTTTATGAAAGCAAATCTTTTGAATCAGAAAAATACTCGAGTCAAACTTCATTCTTGAAAGCACATGAGGATGTCTTTATTTTAAACCTGGACTTTCAAAGTACAAATCTTTTTTAAACTATTTTTATTCCATACTTGCTTCTTCGCGCTTGATGGTTTAACATTCTCTTTTTAATGATGTGTTAAGAAAGGGCTTAAGATTTAAACTAAACCATCTTATTTGTTTTACTTGGACATTAAAAGAAACTAAAGGTTTTTGCCTGTGACAAAAGTGATGCACCCAAATGTTCTTTAGATAATTACATAGTTGAGTAAAAAATTAGTGAGCCTGGATCCTTTTTTATAATTTAAATCACATCATTCTCAAATCATTTTCTAAAAGATCATCTTCTTCGAAGCCTTTTCCAAATTTTAAATTTTTCTTTAAATCAGTTTCCTTCTCTCCATTCTCTTTTCAACTAAAAAACAAACATCATTCTTTACTTTCTAAACAAAAACACCAAAAAGCTTTCATCGCATTCCTCCTCATGGACACGACCTGTTAGCCCAAAGCTAGATGGTAATTCTTATCACTTTCATTTTACAATTAATTTTTGGCGTCGTTGCCGGAGAGGCAACAGTGTAATTGTTTTCTAACAAGTTTGGTGTCTTATTTTAGGTACGTCAAGATTCAAATTTAGTACTCAAGCTTTGCAAGAGAAGACTTGCTATTTTGTGCCCCTACTTTCGAAAGTAGGAAACAGAATTTTAAGAAATTGCAGCACAAGTTTGAAAATTTGTGGACTACTAAAACACTCTTTTTGCAGGACATATTTCTTATAAAAATTAAGTTTTTGTGTGTTATTATTTTTACTATATCTGATATTCACACTCCCTATTTTTAATCCAATAGTAATCTGAGTGATTGTTAATTGCTTAAAAAACGTTTAGACTTGCATTCTAGGCATTTGTCTAATTACGTTTATTTTATAATTACTGTTGAAGATAGCTAGAGACAAGGTACGTATGCATAACATATAGTTTAGGAAACATTCTTGGGTGATATTTACTATTGAATGTTACTTTTTTATATCTTGCATACTCTGCACAATCAATTCTAAGGGCAAAACCCAAATCAAGATAAGGTGGGGGAGTCATTATCCTTCCTTAGCCCACAAACCATCTCCAAGCATGCACAACCTAAGCCTAAGTAAAATCTGATAGACGTTGGCCTCAGGGACATCTCAAACTCACTAGGAGATTATCCTAAGCGGAAAAGTGTTAGAATTTGACTCCTGCCAAATCAGTATTTAGGAAAGGGATTGAGGGGCGAAAGCCCGAAGGCTGCTGGCTTGGCTTAATTAGGCCCGTCGTTTTTGCGCGGATACCTCCCACCAATCTTGCCCTGACCTGACTGATTAGCTTGTGGTCAAAGTCTGCATTATACCTCCTGTGGACAATCAACCAGGTAGGAGTTGTCTAGGTTAAGATTACCTTAAACTAGGCGTGGTTGTTTTCTCTTTTTTGTGATTGTGTTTGTGTATGCAAGTGTGGTCGAGAGACCCTAATTCATCTAGGTTGATTAGAAACACATCACCACCCAAATTTGAACCAAGAACAAATCCAGTTATGGCTCAACCGACATCTTTGTAGGATAGGTTCTATCCCATTAGAACCTCACTTCCATCTTGCATCCAACTTTCAACGGTTGGTGAATACAATTTTGAGCTCAAGCCTCAGTTCATCAACACACTCCCCAAGTTTCATGGCTTAGAGTCCGAAGATGCTTATTTCTTCATAAGAGAATTTGAGGAAGTATGTCTAATGATAAAAATCCTACACCTTGTAGATGATGCTATTAGGTTGAGATTTGTCCCTTTCGCACTTAAGGACTTGGCCAAGAAATAGCTTTATAGCTTAACGGTCGGCTCTATCACATCTTGGGATGGTTTCATTAAGGTCTTCTTGAAGAAATTCTATCTAATTCATAAGATCGCTCTCATTAGGAAGAACATCATGCAATTCAAGCAAGAACCTAGTGAACTATTTTGGAGGTACTTTGAACGCTTTAAAGACCTCCTTGTCCAATGTCCTCATCATGGAATTGAGAAATGACAACAATGCCAAATTCTTTATGACGGTTTAGACTACTCAACCAAGACCTTCTTAGAAAGCATGTGCCAAGGGGGATTCTTGCAGAAGGATGAAAATAAAGAATGGGATTTATATGAGAATCTAGCTGAAAAAACTATCCAATGGGAACATACTAGTGAAACCTCGAGGAACTCAAACTCCATCTCTTCAAAAGGAGGTCTCCATTCTATTGAATCATCCATAGCTAACGAGGCTAAGTTAGCTAACATAGCGAGAAGACTGGAAGTTTTAGAAACTATGGAACCAAGTCCAGTCAATCAAATCAGCCCAAACTAATTTTCAACTCCAGGTTGTACTTACTGTCAAGCCATGAATCATGTGTTTGAGGAGTGTCCTGTGTTTCAAGCTCAACAACACTTTTCAGAACCGATGAATGCGGCCTTTTCAAGGCCGAACAATAATCCTTACGCATCAATGTACAATCATGGCTGGAGAAATCACCCGAATTTCTTATGGAGCCAAAATAACAATGACCACTCATGGTCAAATCATACAAGTCACTTCCATCATACAAATAATTCTCCCAACCATCCACCTAGCTTTTCAAACTATCAATAAAACTTTCCCAACCAAGCTCCATAATCTTCCTTCTAGAATCCTCAACTAAAAAGGAGAATGACTGACTTTGAGAGAAACATAAAAAAATACATAAAGAACCAAGATACTCTCATGCAAACTATACAGAAGCTAGAGGTTCAAATGAGCCAATTAGCCACTCAACAGAATGAGAGACAAAAGGGTACCTTGCCTAGTCAGCCAATAATGAATCCTAGGAATTCTCAACAAGCCCATTTGGCTGAGGATCAATCATTGAATCAACATAATGTTGTTCATACATTGAGGTTGGGAAAGAAAGTTGATAATCAAGTGTCAACACCATCTAATCCCATTCAGCACAACTACAATCAAGCATCCACCTCATCTAATCCCAATCCTTTCAAATCTGACGAATCTGAAACAGATAAGTCAACCAGTCAGGTGCACCAGCTTATAGTACCATTTTCTAATAGGCTGAAAAACAACAAGCAAAATCCACACATGGATAAGATAATTAAGATCTTCAATCAAGTGAAGATAAATGTGCCACTTCTTGATTCCATCCAATAAGTCCCATCCTAGGCTAAGTTTCTTAATGACATGTGCACCAAGAAGAGAAAGACTAATATATCCAAAAAGGTCTTCTTAGCCACTAACATTAGTGAGCTACTGTCGGGTCCGATCCCTGTCATGTACAAGGATCCAGGTTGTCCCACCATTGCCTGCACCATAGGACAAGCCGAGATTAGTCGTGCACTTCTTGACTTGGGGGCAAGTATCAACTTGCTCCCATTCTTAGTTTATCAACAACTCGGGTTAGGTAATCTTAGTCCAACTCCAGTCACTATCCAGCTAGCTGACCGTTCAGTAAAAGTTCCAAAGGGGAAAATTAATGATGTCCTTATCCTGGTCGGAGAGTTTATTTACCCCGTTGATTCATGGTTCTAGAGACTCTACCTGTGTCCAATCCTAGGGCTCAAATTCCTGTTATCCTCGAGCGACCATTCCTTACTACAGCCAATGCCATCATCAATTATAGGAATGGGTCCATGTGGTTAACCTTTGGGGACATGACTAGAGAAGTCAATCTCTTCAACCTAGGAAAACAACCCTATGATGTTGAAGACCAGACATTTGAAGTCAACCTCATTGAGAACTTAACAAGTGAACACAGGGAAGAATTGGAACTAAAAACTGAGTGTGACTTCGGGTTAGAGTCTGACAACTTTAATCTTGATCAGGTTGTTGAGTCTGCTGTGAATTGGGCCTCGAACCCTATTTCACCAATTATGGAGTCAACAAATTTGACTCATCCTTCCAGTGAGCCTTCCTTAACATAATGGAAAACACCTTTTCCTTAGAATTGAAAGCCTTATCTGTGCATCTCAAATACGTCTATCTAGTCGAACAAGAGACCTTTCCTGTCATCATTGCCTCCCATTTAAATGACGGGCAAGAAGAAGATCTTAAAGCAATTCTAAGAAAACATAGGGAAGCCATTGGTTGGACTATGACCAATATAAAGGGATTGAGTCCAACCATAGTTCAACATCGCATTCATCTCAATGAAGATGCAACACCTAAAAGAGACCCGCAGCGTAGATTAAACCCTATAAGGCAAGAGGCTGTTCATGCTGAAATTATGAAACTCTTAGACAATGGGATAATCTATCCCATTTTTGATAGTCAATGGGTCAGTCCTGTCCAAGCGGTTCCAAAGAAATCCGATTTCACCGTAATGGAAAATGAGAACAAAGAGTTGGTCCGAACTCGACTTCCCACGAAGATTCGAGTTTGCATTGACTATCGGAAGCTTAATGCTGCAACTCCTAAGGACCATTTTTCACTTCCCTTCATTAATCAAATGCTTGAACGTTTGGCGAGCCACGAGTATTGCTATTTCTTGGACGGTTACTCGGGGTATAATCAGATTCCTATTGCTCCTGAGGACCAAGAAAAGACTACGTTCACATGTCCATTTGGGACATTTGCTTATCGTCGAATGCCTTTTGTCTTATACAATGCCCCAACAATGTTTCAACGTTGCATGTTGAGTCTTTTTTTAATATGGTAGAACGATTGTTAGAAATCTTCATGGATGATTTCTCCATCTATGGAGATTCGTTCACTCAATGTCTCCACCATTTAGAACTTGTCCTCCAACGTTGTGCTGAGAAAAATCTGACACTGAACTGGGAGAAATGTCACTTCATGGTAAAACATGGAATTGTCTTGGGTCATGAAATCTCCAAGAAAGGAATTGAAATGGATAGAACCAAGATTGAGGTCATTGCTAAACTTCGCATCCCCAAATGCGTGAAAAATATTCGATCCTTCTTAGGACATGTCGGCTTTTACCGAAGATTTATCAAGGATTTTAGCAAGATTGCTATACCCTTGACTAATCTGTTAGCTAAGGACGTGTCTTTCACTTTCGATGCTAAATGTACGAATTTTTTGGAGAAGCTTAAGAGAGAGCTTATTTCTGCACCAATCATATCTGCAACGGATTGGTCTAAGCTGCTCGAAATCATGTGCGACGCTTCTGATTTTGTCATAAACGCTGTCCTAGGATAACGCATTGATAACAAGCAGCATGTGATTTACTACTCTAGTAGGACTCTCAGCGATGCTCAATTAACTACACTACTACTGAGAAGGAATTCTTCGTAGTAGTGTTTGCCTTAGAAAAATTCGTCCCTACCTATTAGGGTCCAAAATCACCATTTTCACCGATCATTCTGCTCTTAGGTACCTCATGATAAAGAAGATGCAAAGGTCCGACTCATTCGTTGGATCCTCCTTCTTCAAGAATTCGATCTCAAGATTCGAGACAAGAAAGGCGTAGAAAATGTCGTTGCTTACCATCTCTCACGAATCCCAAATTCTCCATGCAATGAACTGCCCATAAATGAGGACTTTCCTGATAAAAATCTCTTAGCTATCTTTAGGGGACCTTGTTTTGTTGATATAGTGAATTACTTAGTCACAAACCAAACTCCATCTCATTGGTCCAAAAAATGATATATACTGGTGCCTATTTCAAGTCCTATATTTCTTTTGGGAGGAACCGTATCTTTTTAAGTACTATTCTGACCAAATTATTAGGAGATGCATTCCCAATGAAGAGGTTAAGAGTGTTTTATCCTTTTGTCACGAACTTGCATGTAGTGGACACTTTGGTCCCTGCAAGACTGCTAAAAAAGTGCTACAAAGTGGGTTCTATTGGCCCACTTTGTTCAAAGATGCTTATGAATTTTGCAAGATGTACCCTATATGCCAGATGGTTGGAAGGATCTCAAAACGAGATATTATGCCCCTCAGCCCAATTCTAGAAATAGACTCCTTGATGTTTGGGGCATCGACTTTATGGGTCCATTTCCTAACTCATTTGGAAACCAATACATATTGGTTGCTGTGGACAATGTGTCCAAGTGGGTAGAAGCCATTCCTAGTAGAACTAATGATAACAAAGTTGTCATAAAGTTTTTGAAAGAGAACATTTTCTCACGCTTCAGAACCCTCGTGCTATCATCAGTGATAATGGTACTCACTTTTGCAATAGATCCTTTGAAGCTCTTATGCGAAAGTATGTCATAACTCATAAGTTATCCACATCTTATCATCCTCAAACCTGTGGGCAGATTGAGGTCTCCAATAGACAAATCAAGCTTATTTTGAAGAAGACTGTGAATCAAAATCGAAAAGATTGGTCCACCAAACTTGTAGACGCCCTATGGGCCTACAGGACCGCTTTCAAGACGATTTTAGGGATGCCTCCTTATAAGTTAGTCTTTGGGAAGGCTCGCCCTCTACCCGTTGAGTTAGAGCACCGGGCCTTATGGGCAATCAAGTAGTTAAATTTCGACTTGACTAAGGCCGATGACCTTCGAAAATTACAAATTTCTGAATTAGAGGAGTTGAGAAATGAGGCCTATGAAAATACTAAGATCACTAACGATAGAGTTAAGATTTTTCATGATAAACACATCATAAGAAAAACTTTTATCCCTGGACAAAAAGTCTTACTCTATAATTCTAGGCTTCATCTTTTTCTAGGAAAATTGAAATCAAGATGGACTGAGTCATTCACTGTAAAAATCGTGTTTCCACACAGTGTTGTAGAGATCAATGACACCAAGAATGGAAGCGACTTTAAAGTAAATGGTCAACGCCTTAAAACTTTTTGGAATCAGTGCCGATAAATAAAATGGCTATGGGTCTTTTCGATCCAGTGTATCGGTAACTTTTCTTTTTTCCATTTTATTTCATGCATCTATACATTTCTTTTATACATTAGGGACAATGCATGAGATAAGTGTGGGGGAGGGCTCTAACATGACTAATATATAAAAAAGGAAGAAAACAAAGAAAAATATTATATATATACATATATAAAAAAAACTTTTTGAAAGGTAAGAACAATATTTTGATATATTTTTTGTAAGAAATTAAGTCAATTTTAAGGAATAGGAAAATCATAATTAGGATTTCTTATACTTGGTCAAAATAAGATAACTTGTTTGATTCTCAGGGTTAGGAAAAAATTGATGAAAGTAATTTAGTCTTGATTTTTACCTTAAAAAAATATGCACACTTTACACAATTACACACTTAGGGTTCAAAGACAAAAATTCTTATGCCTTATAAAAATATATATATATATATATATATATATATATATATATATGCAAATCTAATTATTGATTAGCTAGGTGCTTTGGCCTAAGCAAGCCTTGGTATTTATGCAAAAGATAATTAAATAATTTTGAAAATATATATATATAAAAATCCTCTGATTAAGCTGGGTATTTGTGCCACACGAAGCATAAGTATTCATGCCAAAAGGGTACATTTTATAAATATGAACTCTTAGTTTCGTGGCCTTGTCTGCTCGAGTGTTTAAGTCCTTAGGGGTGTTTTCTCACCTGGTGCCCTAAGACTGTCCGGTTTGGGTGTCACCGACTAAAGGCTCGTTACATGGGCAGATTAGAAAGCCAAATGGAATTGAGAAATAAATACCACCAAAAATAAATATAAATAATGCATAGGAGTTGATGTTAAAGAACCTTTAGTCAAACTTCACGGTCACGATGGTGCATACGACTCAGGGTAAAGTAATAGAGTAGATGAGAAATACAATTTGACTCCTTACTTTGATTGATGACATGTTTTTGAATAGAGACTAATTTTAGGAATGAAAAGTTTGATATTCCTATAACTTATAGATTACTTGAACTCTTATAAATATACTTCAAATATTTTCTCTCTTTTCAAAATGCTTTTTGAAAATACTAACATTTTTTTTTTTCTTTATGGATTTTGTGGGTACAATCTACTGAAAACCCTCACGAGACAAAACTCGTCCTCTAGGGGTAACCTAGAGGTTTAACGGCTTGTTGCACATGTTCAGTGCGATCGAGTGACCTGCGAAAGTGGTCTATTAATTGATTAGGATTAGTTTTGCTCGAGGGCGAGCAAAAGATATGTGTGGGGGTGTGATTGGTCACATATAATGCATACATATTGTCACATTACCATGTTTATTATTCAATAAATCCTATTAATAAGTCTTATTTTTATTTATTAAATATAGGCCCGTCGCTAAAAGAAAAGGAAGAGAAATAAGCCAAAATCCCATCAAATTTTGATTTAATTCAGAATAAATTTGAAATCAAGAAATCAGGCCAGATCTTGACAAATCAGAGAGGCTGAAAATCGATTAAAATAAATCTTCCCAAATCAAGTGGTTAAAGCCAAAAATCAAAGGACGTTTTGTCAAATCCAGGAGCTGCAACGAGAAAACCAACAGAAGATAAAACCGTATCGCTGAAGCAGGGAGTCCCTCCAACCAGGTATGGCAACCTGGCCACACCATGGCCACAGAAACGCAGCCAAAGCCGTGTTTTGGCGGCTTGGTTGAAATGGTTGGGGGAGCGTTTGCTCTCCCAAACTTCTTACGCCCTCTCCCTTCTGGTTTTTTGCTATAAATACCATTTTCGACAGAGAAGAAGGGAGCGAAGACGAGGATTAGAATTATTGTTCATTTTTTAGGGTTTTAGAAGTATTATTAGATAGTTCGGAGAAATTGTATCTCCTCTTTATTTTTCAGTTTAGACCAGTAAAGAGAGAAGAGTGGAATTGAGTGTGTAATTCATCTTTGAAGTGACAATCAAAGGAGCTTCAACTCGCTTATTCAACTCGACTCAAATTCGGTACGTTTATGTTTAATTTTCATTCTCTTGTTTGTTTTCCTTTCATCATGAGTTGCTAAATCATCTTCTGGGCTCACTAATTAATCTCTTCTACCTTCTCTCTCTTAATTGATTTTTATGAAAGCAAATCTTTTGAATCAGAAAAATACCTGAGTTATCCTATTATGGGGATCAACAGGAATGTAATATCAGGAGTCACCCTTTTACAGGGGTTCAGGAATACAGGAGTTCAGGAGTACAGGAGTTCAGGAGTGCCAAATATCTGGTAACAATATAATAATCAAGTCCCCGTAAAAGTGATAATCATGAATATGCAAAGAAATACAGGTGTCTGGTGTAATAGTATCCAGTCAGGTGTCACAATATCAGGTCAAATATACTAGTACCAGGTGAAAGCATGTCAAATGAGTGATAGCACGTCAACCGTCAAGTATAGCATGGCAAGACCGGTGTCAGATATCAAGTGATAAGTGTAGTATGGTAAGTATCGGTGTCAGATATCAAGTGATAATGTAGCATGACAAGAACCGGCGTCAGATATCAAGTGATAAGTGTAGCATGGCAAGTACCGGTATCAGATATCAAGTGATAAGTATAGGATGGCAAGTACCAGTGTATATATATCAGGGTCAGGTAACTAACATGTCAGTGAGAGTCACAACATCAAATATCAGGTATCAACCGGTCACATAACATGGTACAAGAGAATGGTATAAACATTTTGAACTCTTTACAACCATTTTTATAACAATAATAATTTAGTCTATAATTTAGCTATGCGGAGCCGAGTAAAGCGGGAGCAGATCTAGACATACTCAGTATAATATCGATCCAACAAAGTATAATAACAGTTGGAAGCTATTTATAAAACATAATAAATTTTAGAAATCATTTATATAACACTTACCAACTTGCATAACGAGACATCATATATTAAAAGCCAGATAATAATTATTAGTCATGAAACGATGGTAATAAAGCAGGAAATGTCAAAAAAAATGTACTCACCTAACACCAAAATGAAAATACCGAGAAAAAGTCCGAGAAATCCGCTAACACGTGTGAGCAAGCCACTAGCCCATAAAATATATAAATATATATATAATAAATATTATAAATATATTAGAGAGGGAATGAGAGAGAGGAGAGAGAGGAGAGAGAGTACAGGATTATTAAAAGAGAGTAAGTAAGAATTAATGGGGAGGGGAATTGAAATTATGGGGATGTAAATAGGGGGTTAAGGAGGGGGCAAAAATGGAAAGGGAGAAAAGGAAAGAATTAAAAGAAAGAAAGAAAGAAGAAAGAAAGGAAGAAGAAAAGGAAAAAGAAAAGGAGGGGAAGGGGGCGTGCGCGCGGCCTATCCCAGGGGAGAGGGGGTGGTAGACTTGGGGTTGTGGGTTGTTGTTTGGGGTTGGTGGAGGTGGTGGTGGTAGTTGGTGGTGGTGTTGGTTTTGGTGGTTGTGGTGATTGTTGGAGGTGGTGGAGAGTTAGAGGAGGAGGAGGAGGTGATGGTTGAGGGGTTGAAAGTGGTGGAGGAGGTGATTTGGTGGGGAATTTTTGGGAGGTGAAGTGGTGGTGGGTTTGAATGAAATTAAGGAGAAGGAGTAGTGTTTTGGGGTTATTAAAAGTGGATAAGGAAGTGGGGGGTGGAGTGGCGCCGGCCTAGGGTGGAGGTGGTGGCAGCTCAAGTGGTGGAGGTGGCCGGTGGTGAAGGTGGAGTTGGGTTTGTTTTGAAGGAGATGGAGTTTGAAATTTGAAATAAAAATGAAAAGGAGAAGGAAGGAGGAGTTTTTAATGGAGAAGGAGGAAGGATATAATGAATGGGGATGGGGGAGAGGGACTGCAGCACCCATCATGGCCTGGCTGCTACTGCAGGCAGCTGCGGCTGTGGCAGGGGAGCAGGGCATAGAGGTGGAGTGTGGGGGAAGAAAAGAAAAGAAGAAAAAAAATAAAGGAAAAGGAAGAAAATAAGGAAAATAATAAAAAAATTATTATTAAATAATAAATTTATTAGAATATCCTAGGAGTATAAAGTAGGGGAGCAGAGAAGGAAAAAGTAAGAAAAGAAAACGTCGGTAAATAATATTATTATTTTAATAAGACGAAAATTTGATTGTTTCAGAAACATTACGAAAAATTCTCAAAAATAGAAAATATTATTTTATAATGCCTGGTGAAATTGGATTCGAGAAAATCAATCTAGTTTTTAAATAAAAAATCCTAAAATCTTCCGGCGATACCGGCCAACACCAGAATCGGTCAAATTTTGATAAATTTAGAAAAATTTCAAATAAAGTATTTAGATAGAAAATAAAATTTTAAAAAGTAACGTGAAAGTTATTTTTAAAAATTTAATCCTGTTTGAAAACTTAAAAACTAGGAATCGATCAGCGATGCCGACCGACACCGATTTTGCAGATTTTGCAGAAAAATTCTGAAAAATTCTAAAAATCAGAAAAAATCTAAAATATTGGAAAATAGTGTTTAAAACTAAAATCGGTCAAATTGGACTAGCAGAAAGGTTAAATCAAGTGGTATGCCGATATCGGGTTCCCGGTCCGGGTCAGGGCTGATTCTAAGACTGAGAATCCATATCCGATACAAAAAATATGAGAAATCACAACTTAAAAATAAATACTGGAAGAAAATTGCAATAATACGGTCGAAAAAGTCAGGACACGTATCTGGGCACGCATCGCGGGAACGGGGTGCTACAGTATGTTTTGAAATCAAGAGTTAAAAGTGCATGCTTTGGCTTTCTCTATACTTCTGTTATAGCATAGAGGCTAAACTGGCTGAATCCATAAGGACGGGAAGCGATAGAATTTTTACCGGTATGTTCATGTGTGTATTAACGATTTTTCTATGTTTTAAAGAATGAAAAGAAAAGAAAACAAAGAATAAAAAGAGAAGGATACGGTGAAAACAAAGAAGTGAGAAACATAGAAAAGAATATATTTGTAATTTTTGAGATATATCTAAAACAAAGTGAAAAAGAAAGAAAACTCATGGCTACTAACTGCTAATGGCTCCACTAACCAAGCTAACCTCTTAGTGATAATTGCCTCACATGTATCCTTGGCCATCACTAGTCCTCAGTTCAAGAGGATTTCAAAGAGTGACCCATAAGATAACTCATCACATCAAAACTCAACAAACAAGTGCAATCTGCACTTAAACCATCAACACTAAATAAGAGCAAGCATGGAATAAAATAATGTTAGCTTTTTTAAGGAGTTAGAGTGTTAGTGTTAGAATCCATCATCATGAGCCATCAATGGCTCTTGCAAGAGCAAGGCCAAGTAGAGGCTATTAGATTCATGTGGATTATCAAGTAAAGAGTAAGCAAGTTAGTGGTACAGGAGTAATAGGAGTACATAAGTAATTACAATAGCACAAAAATAGTATCGTACAAGTGGCGAGTGAGATAACTTAATCTTATAATAATAGTACTAATCAGTATTACTTGTTATTTGATTCATTCCCCTTTAGTGTTCTATACCATAGCAGTTCATACCAGAGTCCCTACTCCAGTAGAACTCATCCGAACTATGGCACGCATATACCATTATTCGAATGAGGAGTGACCGAATAATATCCACTCCTGACATTTTTATTATTCGATAATTAAATTATACAGATGCTGGGTGATAGTTGCCTCACATGTATCCTTGGCCATCACTAGACCTTGGTTCAAGAGCGTTTCAAAGTATGACCCGTAAGATAACTCATCACATCCAAACTCAACAAACAAGTGCAAGCTACACTTAAACCATTGATCAGGGTAAAACCGCGCACAAAAGTATATGTTTTGAAATGGATATTTAAAGTGTGCGAGCTTTGGCTTTCTCGATACTTCCGTTATAGCATAGAGGCTAAAATGAGTCAAATCCACAAGGATGGGAGGCGATAGAAACTTTACCGGTTGATTCACGTGTTTGTTAAAGATTCTTCAAAGTTTTAAAGAATGAAAAGAAAAGAAAGAAAAGAATGAAAAGAGAAGTACGGTGAAACACAAAGAATTGAAAAACATAGAAAAGAATATGTTTGCGGTTATTGTTGTATTTTTAAAACAAAGTGAAAAAGAAAGAAAACTCATGGCAATAACTACTAATGACTCCGCCAACATGCTAACCTCTTAGTGATAGTTGCCTCACATGTATCATTGGCCATCACTAGTCCTTGGTTCAAGAGCGATTCAAAGTATTACCCATATGTAACTCATCATAACCCAACTCTACAAAACAAGTTCAAGCTACACTTAAATCATCAAAACCCGATAAGAGCACGCATGAAGTAAAGTAATGTTAGCTTGTTAGTGGTTAGGAAGTTAGAGTTAGATCCATCATCATGAGCCATTAATGGCTCTTGCAAGAGCAAGGCCAAAACGAGGCTATTAGATTCATGTGGATTATCATAAAAGAAGTTAGCAAGTTGGTGGTTAGTAGTTAGTTGCTATGAGAGAAAAGACTAGCTACACATGTAAAAGAGATTAGAGAGAAGAAAACATACAGAGGTAAAGAGAGCACCTTTCATAGATTGTCACCTTCTATTACAAGCACTCTTACATTCCAAGCATGAACCACTCTCTCTCCCTATTACAAGATCTACAAAATGGAAAATACAAAGAGGAAGAGGAACTAACCTAAGCTAAACTACCCTAAACTACAACATGGAATGAAAACTACTCCTAAAACTCTGCATATCTTACTTCTCTGGAACCCAGGGGGTATTTATAGCCACCAGGGAAGAGGGGGGCCAGGGGACAGGCCCTGGCCCAAAACGCGGTCGGGACCGCGGCCTTACTGGGGCTGCGCGCGGTCCCATCAGTCCCCTGTCAGACCCTATGCCTGGTTTCGTCTTTGCAGCCTCTGGTTTTCACAGAATCAGCTCTCTAGGTCAATGGCTACTTTAATAGGCTTTTAATCACTAATTAAATGGTGATTTAGGGTCTTCTTCATTGCACACCATGGACCTAGAATCAAGCAAGCAAAGCTTTATTAGCAGAATTTAATATGAAATTAATGTGAAGATGTGATACAAATTATGTAAAATTAGAGGCTAATCACACCCCTACACTTATCTTTTGCTCGTCCCGAGCAAAACAAAAAACTAAGAAATTATTACACCACTTCGCAGGTGACGCGATTGCACTGAGCATGTGCAACAAGCCGTTAAACCTCTAAGTTTCCCCTAGAGGAGGAGTTTTGTCTCCTGAGGGTTTTCAGCGGATTACACCCACAAAATTCATAAAGAAAAAAATCAAATGTTAGTATTTTGAAAATACATTTTGAAATAGAGAAAAGTGTTGAAATATTTTTTGCGAAAATATAAGTGATCTAAGGTCATTGGTTAACCAGAAATTGTTCTTTCTTAAACTAAGTCAAAATGTAAAAAAAATCTTGTTATAAATTAAATGTAAGAATTTAAAATTGAATTGACTCTTTGATCTTTCATAAAACTCTTAGAAAAATATGCACTTTGTGAACTGTGAAGATTTTTGGGATATCGACTCAAACTTTCATGCCATTTATTTAATATATTTTTTTTATTTTTATTTTTTCTTTTTTCTTCCCTTAGTTTTCTTATTTACCCGGGTAGTGAGCCTTTAGCCGGTGACTCCCAAACCAGATGGTCTTAGGGCACCAGATGAGAAAACATCCCTCAGACTTAAGGACTCGAGTAAATAAGGCCACAAAACTAAAGGGGGTTATTTTATTTTTATCCACCATTTTAGGTATGAATAATCATGCTTCCTGAGGCATAATTACCCAACTTCAATAAGTGATTTTTATTATCATAATTTTTTGTAATATATATATTTTATGGCATTTTCAGTCTTTGTTTCACTCCCAAAAATTGTGTAAGTGTGGAGTGTATAAATCTAAGGCAAAAAATTCAAGATCAAATTATCTTTCAATCTTACTTTCTTATCCTATAATTTAGACAAGATCTATTATTTTGACTCAGTTTAAAATTTCATAATTTGAGGTCTTCCTAATTCCTAAGATAATCTTAATTTTCTTAAAAATAAATCAAAAACTATTTCTCTTGTTTCAAAAAGTTTTGTAAAAAGAAAAGAAAAGTTTTTTTTTTGAAAAGAAGTGTAAAAGAAAGAAAATGTAAAACTAACTATGTTAGTAAACCCTCCCCCACACTTATCTCACGCATTATCCTCAATGCATCGTGAATGTGTATATACATGAAATAAATGGGAGAGAAGGAAAATTACCTTAAGGGGGTGGCTCTAGTGGTGGTCGGATTGGGCCAAGCGTTGCGACCCAATCAAGATATCGTGGATCATCCAGAAACCCACCAAGGACCTCTCTAATATGACCCCAGAAAGGAATTATGGATTGAATGGTCTTATTTAAAAATTTATCCCCATCTAATGGCTAATTTTCAAAAATAATGACTGAGTCATTTTCTTCAACATTCTTGTCCAACAATGAAGTGTGATTTTGAGAGATGATTGATTTGGACTCAAATGGAACAGGAACAAAAATCGATACTGACTCGGTAAGTTGACTCAGATCAAGTCGAGAGTCAACAATGAGAGTCGAAATTAGTTCAAAAATAGGGTCCAAACCAAAGAATTGATGTTCACACACTTTCCCCAACAATGAAGTATGATCATTAGAGATTGGTGATTCTATTTCACGGTGTACTGGTACAGGAATGTTGACTCTGGAATAGAGAAAAAAAATCTGGTAAGGATACCGGGGTCATTATTGAATCAAAAAGTGAAATAGAGTTCCCAACAGGAAGTTCAGGATCACATTCAGGTTCGATTTCAATTTCAGGGAAGGGATAACTTGCCAAAATGTCCAGGCGAATTTCATAACTTGGAGATTGGTCAAGTTCAAATGTATGTTCTGAAATTGAAGCTGGATTTCCAAAATGACATGATTCATGGGTCCAATCAGTAGAGTTAGGGATATAAGAATCGGTCAAAGGTTGACAAGAAAGGCTTTCCTCGCTCTCATTGATCAATTCGCTCAAAAGTGAATCTAACCCACTGATAGGCCGTGTAACAGAATTTGGATTCGGAATCATGTCTTCCATACTCTTTGTAATTGGTTCTTGAAAATATGAGTATGGAAGTTGATTGGAAATTGTGGTGAAATTGTGAGTCCATAGGATTTTGCGGTTGCTTCTCGGACTCACGCAAGGGTTCCACACTCAAGTCCAATATTGAAGTTTGTTCATTTTGAATTGATGAGACTGGAAAAGATGAGTGGGACTCTTGAAAATTTGGTTGAGATGATGAGTCCAACATGTTTTGCATTCTTTCACAAAAGACTTTCAAACGCTTTTCTAGTTCAGATTCTTCTTCAATGGGATGCTCTAGAAAAGGAGTATGTGGAGTTTGATATGGGAAGGATTGTGAATTGAGCAAATTTTGCATTTGTTGTAGGGACTCTTCTATACTCCTTTCCAATGATGATTTTTCTTCAATTGGTGGTTCAGAAAAATGAGTATATGAATCAAAATTAGGGAACGAATATTGTGAAAATTGGACTCGGGGTAGGAGAATCCCCATGAACTCTGTGAAGAGTTGAAATTATTTTGAAAATTATGGTCATATGGTTGGGGATATGGGTCATATTGATTCGGATAATCCCAACCCGGTGATTAAGCTTGAACCTGCACATAAGAATACAAAATTCAGATTTGGAATGAAGAATGCAAGTGCTCAATTCTACCGCAATAGCAAGTGGCTATGCGGGTCGTGATCCACAAGGAGGGTTAGCGATAGAAGCGTTCAAGGTTTGTATTGAAATCTTTGTGAAGAAAAACGAAGGTTCTTCTTTGTTTTAAGAAATGAAAATGAAAAAGAGTTAGGTTAAGTTAGAAAGAAAGCGGTAGAAGGAGAAGGTGAAGAAAAATGGAGAATGATTATTTACAAAGAAATGGGAAAGGAGTGATGAAAGAAATCGTGTTGGTGATCTAAACTAAGAAATAAAAGAAAAGAAAGAAGATTAAAGAAATACTTACCTAGTTTGGTTGATGACTTACTTGGAACCCTTTGCATGTTCTACCTTGCTTCGGAGGCGTTCAAAGCATAAGCCATAGGATCGAGCTCAGTCCCCATTCGCATTATATCATCAAGACGAACAAGGATTAAGTGATACAGAGTCTTGAGGAGGAGAACATCACCATGAATTATCGTTGACACTCACACAACATTGTTATACTTATGCTTATGGATTCACTTGCACGCTCATCAAAACCAAAAGAGGTAAAGTAGAAAGAAGAAGAAGAAAACAAAGTAAAGACGAACATAAAACTAATTACCTTTTATTGCTTGCAGAAACGATGGAAGAAAGGAGGAGGGTACATCGGTGTCACTCTCAACATAAGCCTCTCTCTCTTACTTACATGAATCTCAATCTAACCTAAGTTTACATACAAATTAAAATTACATAAAAAGAAAACAAAGACCTATACTACGAAAGAGGGAAAAACTGGACTAATTCCTATCTCTGCATGGTCGTCCCCTGGAGGCTCTGAAAATCCCAGTATTTATAGGCCACACACTACAGGAGCGTATGAAGATAGGGGGAGCAAACGCTCCCCCTAACTCTCTAACCACGCTGCGAAAACGCGGCTTTGGCCGCGTTTCGGCGGCCAGGGTGTGGCCAGGTGGCCACACCCTGTTGGTGGAGCTTCTCGGCTTCTTGTTCTGGCTTTATCTTCAGTTGGATTTGCAGTTTAAGTCCGGGATTTTGACGAAATGGCCTTTGATCTTTGCTTCAACCGATCGATTCTGGGAGGATTCTTCTCAACCGGTTTTCAACTTCTCTGATTTTGCCCTGATTCACTGAGTTCGAATTAATTCTGATTTAATTCAGAATTTGGTGGGCTTTTGGGCTCATTTCCCTTCACTCTCCTTTAGGAATGGGCCTGCAAATAAATTAAACATTTAATTGGGACAATGCAGAGTTTATTCTATAATAAATATGGGAATATGATAATAAATGTGCAACATTAGCGACCAATCATGTGGACTTCTGCAATGCTAAAATTTAACCTGCACACCCAAAAAAAAAAAAGAAAAGTTAACAAACTTGTGAAATCAAACCGTTCCCATCCCCGGCAACGGCGCCAAAATTTGATCGAGGTAAAACCGCGCACAAAAGTATATGTTTTGAAATGGATATTTAAAGTGTGTGTGCTTTGGCTTCCTCGATACTTCCGTTATAGCATAGAGGTTAAAACGAGTCGAATCCATAAGGATGGGAGGCGATAGAAGCTTTACCGGTTGATTCACGTGTTTGTTAAAGATTCTTCAAAGTTTTAAAGAATGAAAAGAAAAGAAAGAAAAGAATAAAAAGAGAAGTACGGTGAAACACAAAGAAGTGGGAAACATAGAAAAAAATATGTTTGCGGTTTTTGTTGTATTTTTAGAACAAAGTGAAAAAGAAAGAAAACTCATCGCACTAACTACTAATGACTCCACCAACATGCTAACCTCTTAGTGATAGTTGCCTCACATGTATCATTGGCCATCACTAGTCCTTGGTTCAAGAGTGATTCAAAGTATGACCCATATGTAACTCATCACAACCCAACTCTACAAAACAAGTTCAAGGTACACTTAAATCATCAAAACCCGATAAGAGCAAGCATGAAGTAAAGTAATGTTAGCTTGTTAGTAGTTAGGAAGTTAGAGTTAGATCCATCATCATGAGCCATCAATGGCTCTTGCAAGAGCAATGCCAAAATGAGGCTATTAGATTCATGTGGATTATCATAAAAGTTAGCAAGTTGGTGGTTAGTAGTTAGTTGCCATTAGAGAAAAGACTAGCTACACATGTAAAAGAGATTAGAGAGAAGAAAACATAGAGAGGTAAAGAGAGCACCTTTCATAGATTGTCACCTTCTATTACAAGCACTCTTACATTCCAAGCATGAACCACTCTCTCTCCCTATTACAAGATCTACAAAATGAAAAATACAAAGAGGAAGAGGAACTAACCTAAGATAAACTACTCTAACTACAACATGGAATGAAAACTACTCCTAAAACTCTGCATATCTTGCTTCGCTGGAACCCAGGGGGTATTTATAGCCACCAGGGAAGAGGGGGGCCAGGGGACAGGCCCTGGCCCAAAATGCAGCCGGGGCCGCGGGCCGCGTTTTCGCGGCCATACTGGGGCCGCGCGCGCGGCGCTTCGAGCCGCGCGCGGTCCCGTCTGTCCCCTGTCAGACCCTGTGCCTGGTTTCGTCTTTGCAGCCTCTGGTTTTCACAGAATCAGCTCTCTAGGTCAATGGCTATCTTTAATAGGCTTTTAATCACCAATTAAATGGTGATTTAGGGTCTTCTTCTTCATTGCACACCATGGACCCAGAATCAAGCAAGCAAAGCTTTATTAGTAGAATTTAATATGAAATTAATGTGAAGATGTAATACAAATTATGCAAAATTAGAGGCTAATCAACCATCAAAACTAAATAAGAGCAAGCATGGAATAAAATAATGTTAGCTTTTCTAGAGAGTTAGGATGTTATCGTGTTAGAATCCATCATCATGAGTCATCAATGGCTCTTGCAAAAGCAAGACCAAGTAGAGACTATTAGATTCATGTGGATTGTAAGGTAAGGAGTAAGCAAGTTAGTAGTATAGGAGTAATAGGATTACATAAGTAATTACAATAGCACAAAATTAGTATCACACAAGTGGCGAGTGAGATAAGTTAACCTTATAACAATAGTAATAATCAATATCACTTGTTATTTGATTCATTCCCCTTCAGTATCCTATACCACTGGCAGTTCATACCAGAGTCCCTACTCCAGTGGAACTTATCCGAACTATGGCACATGTATACCATTATCCGAATGAGGAATGACCAAATAACATCCAATCCTGACATTTTTATTGTTCGGTAATTAAGTTATATCAGATGGCAGGGTGATATGTTGTATTTCAAGTTATTCAATAATAATAATTATATCGTCTGATATTTCAATCATCCCCCTACCAGTATCTCACATCACTGGCAGTCCATACTAGAGCTCGTATTCTAGTAGAACTCATCCAGATGACGGACATGCATAGATGATTGCTCTGTCTCGGTTAACCGATTTTGAACGAACATGCACAAGTGTAGCTTGTGCACATCGGTCGACCACCCGATCGACTGATCAGGGAAAACCGCGCACGAAAAGTGTATATTTGAAATCAAAACTTAAAAGTGTGTAATTTGGCTTCCTCGATACTTCATAGCATAGAGGCTAAACGGGTAGAATTCATAAGGACAGAATGCGATGGAAGCTTTACCGATATGTTCACGTGTGTGTTAAAGGTTCTTCTATGTTTTAAAGAATGAAAACAAAACAAAACAAAGAATGAAAAGAGAAGGATATGGTGAAAACAAAGAAGTGGGAAACATAGAAAAGAATATATTTGTGATTTTTGAGATATATCTAAAACAAAGTGAAAATGAAAGAAAACTCATGGCTACTAACTACTAATGGCTCCACTAACCATACTAACCTCTTAATGATAGTTGCCTCTCATATATCCTTGGCCATCACTAGTCCTTAGTTCAAGAGCATTTCAAAGCATGACCCATAAGATAACTCATCACATCCAAACTAAACAAACAAGTGCAAGGTACACTTAAACCATCAAAATTAAACAGAAGCAAGCATGGAATAAAGTAATGTTAGCTTTTTTTAGAGAGTTAGGATGTTAGAGTTAGAATCCATTATCATGAGTCATCAATGGCTTTTGCAAGAGCAAGGCTAAGTAGAGGCTATTAGATTCATGCGGAGAATCAAGTAAGGAGTAAGCAACTTAGTAGTTATTAGCTAGTTGCCATGAGAGAAAATTAGCTAAGCATGTAAAATGAGTTAGATAGAAGAAAACAAGCAGAGATAAAGAGAACCTTTTATAGATTGCCACCTTTCATTACATGAACTCTTTCATAGATTGTCACTCTTCCCTATTACAAGATCTACAAGAAATGAAAAATACAAAAGAGGAAGAAGAAGAAGAACTAACCTAAACTACCCTAAAAGCTACATACATGGAGAAGAAAACCCTAAAACTCTCCTCAAAACTCTCTCCTTGAAAATCTGCTCAACATGGGGTATTTATAGGCAAAACAGGGCATCATGGGAGCTGTACGGAGTCGTGCGTCGAGGAAACTAGACGCATGACTCCATAGTATGTCCGTGGAAACGCGGCCATGGTTGTGTTTTCGTGGCCATACTGTGGCCAGGCGCGCAGTACCAGGGCGTGGGTCTGGTACTAGAGGTATGGGCTATGTATTGACTTCTGATTTTTTATTTTCTGCTCCCTGCAGCAGCAGAATGGGCTTCCAAAGTCAATGGCCCTATTAGGATCTAAAAATCACCAAATAAATGGAATTTTTGATCTTCTTCTTCATCCCACACCATGGACCTAGGAACACACAACAAAATCATTATTTAGCAGAATTTTATAAAGAATAAGTATGAAAGTGTAGTATGAAATATGCACTATTGGAGACTAATCACACCCTCACACTTATCTTTTACTCATCCCGAGAAAAATAAAAAAACTAAGAAAATTATTACACCATTTTCGCAGGTGACGCGACTGCAATGAGTATGTGCAATAAGTCATTAAATCTCTAAGTTTCCCCTAGAGGAGGAGTTTTTTCTCCTGAGGGTTTTCAGCAGATTACACCCACAAAATTCATAAAGAAAGAAATCAAATGTTAGTGGTTTTAAAGCGTATTTTGAATAGAGAAAAGTGTTGAAATATTTTTGCGAAAATTTAAGTGATCCAAGGTCATAAGTTAATCAGAAATTATTCTTCTTTAAACTAAGTTTAAATACAAAATCTTGTTATAAATTAAATGTAAATATGTAAAATCGAATTGATTCTTTGATCTTTCATAAAACTCTCAGAAAAATATGCACTCTGTGAACTGTGAAGATTTTTGGGATATTGACTCTAACTTTCATGCCATTTATTTGTATTTTTTTATTTTTTCTTCCCTTAGTTTTCTTAGACTTTCTTATTTACCCTGATAGTGAGGCTTTAGCCGGTGACTCCCAAACCAGATGGTTTTACAGAACCAGATGAGAAAATATTCCTTAAGCTTAAGAACTCGGGTTAATAAGGTCACAAAACTAAAGGGGATTATTTTGATTTTGTCTATCTATTTAGGCATGAATAATCATGCTTTTTAAGACATAATTACCTAACTTCAATAAAGCTTCAATAAGAGGTTTTTATTATCATCATTTTTTAATATTTTTTATGGCATTTTCATTTTTGTTTCAATTCCAAAAAAGTTGTGTAAGTGTGAAGTGCATATATCTAAGGCAAAAAATTTAAGATCAAATTATCTTTTCAATCTTACTTTCTTATCCTAAACTTTAAATAAGATCTATTATTTTGACTCAGTTTAAAAATTCATAATTTTAGGTCTTCCTAATTCTTAAGATAATCTTAATTTTCTTAAAAATAAATCAAAACTATTTCTCTTATTTCAAAAAGTTTTGTAAAAGAAAAGAAAAGAGTTTTTTATACAAAAGAAAATTTAAAATTTTCCTAAAAATAAGTGTAAAAGAAAGAAAATTTAAAACAACATACGTTAGTAAACCCTCCCCCACACTTTTCTCATGCATTGTCCTCAATGCATCGTGAATGTGTATATACATGAAACAAATGGAAAGGAAAGGAAAATTACCTCATGGTGCTGATTTCGGTAGTGGTCTGATTGGACCAAGTATTACTACATAATCAAGATAATGTGATGGTTCACGAAACCCACCTTTATTGACCTTTTTTCTATCTACACATCTACAATCCCAAATATAAATAGGATCATACAAGATCCTATCATGAAAATTATTCCCTTTACATGACCAATCTTGGAAGATCATCACTGAGTCATTATGGTCAATACCTTGGTCAATAATAGAGTGTGATTTTGTGAAATGAATGATTTGGGCATTGAAATAAAAAGTTTGGGAACCAATACTAACTCGAGAAAATCAACTTGGGTTCGAGAGTCAGTTTAGGTTCAAGAGTTAAGTCCAAATCAAAGAATTTAATTTCACATTCTATTCTCATCAATGAAATGTGACTATCCAAAAGAAGCGGTTCAATTTCAAAGTCCATGGATAAAAGATCAATGTTGGCTCAGGAAATGGGTCCAACTTGGGTAAGGATGCCGGAGTCAACATAGATTTAAAGATTGGAATTAAATCACAAAGTTGTGGGTCGGTTTCACACTCATATTCAAGTTCAATTTCATTGAAATAAAAACTTGTCAATTTGTTAATGGGTTGATATTGGTCAAGTTCAAGATTTTGTGATAAAATTGAATCTTGGTCAAAGTCTTCAAGATTCCATGATTCTTGATTTTTTCATCAATATTATTAAAAGTGTTAGAAATAGTTAAAGATTAGGTAGGGAGAGTTTTCTTATTCCTAGACATATTTTCCAATCGACTAAGTCTAGCTTCTATCATATTTAATCGTTTTGGAATTGAATCATGGATTTCGTACTCTTTTCTAAGTCAGTATGTTCTTCTTTCTGTGGGACTTGAAAAATAAAATAAGGATTTTAAATTTGAAAACTTTGATGGGATTTTGAGTCTTCTAGATCTTGAATTCGTCGCTCGAGTTCCTCTAAGGCTTCCATCCTTTTTTCCAGTCAATTGGTTCTTCTAATGGTTGTTCGGGAGAAGGAGTATATGAAGCTGGATGTTGGTAAGGTGGTTGACCATATGACTCGGGAGAGTTGTGTCCCCACTGACTCTGTGAAGAGTGGCGATTATTCCAGTCTTGTTCATAGTATTGGGGCTGAGGCACATATTGAGTCGGATAAAACTAATCTGACGTACTTAGTTGGTTAGAGTTATGAAATGTCGGGTTGGTAATATCTAAGTCAAAAGAGGCCAGAGTAAAGTATGGATCACTATATGCGCTGGAATAATATAGATGTAATCCATAACACAAAGATGTCATAAAAGACAAAAAAACAAAGATAAGCAAACAAACAATCACAAAAAAAAGAAAGAAAATTTCAAAAACAAGCCTATACTATGGTTGACCTAGACCTAGATGACTCCTAACTGGTTAGACTGTCCACTGGGGGTACCTTATAGAAATTTGACCATAAGTTAATCGGCTAGGTAGGGGCAATACTAGTGGGAGGTATCCGTGTCAGAGTAGCGGGCCTAATTATGCCAAACCACTGTTCTTCGAGGTTTCGCCTCTCAATCCCCAACCTTTGATACCGATTTGACAAGAGTCAAACTCTAACAACTTTCCCCTTAGGTCAATCTCTTAAATAAGTCCGAGATGTCCCTAGGGGCCAACGTCTAGCAAATTTTATTTAGGCTTGGGTTGTGCGAGTGGGGAGGTGATTTTTGGGCTAAGGAAGGGTAATGACTTCCCCAACTTCTCTTGTATTGGGTTTTGTCCTTAAGTCTGATTCGTGCAAGTGTGCAATATAGAAAAGAATGAAAACATAAAGCAAGTAAATTACCCACGTGTTTGTCCTATACTATATGCAATGTCATATGTACACCTCGATCTAGATCACAACACCAGAAGAATAAAATACAGTATATTGGAATGAAAATTGACACGTGCCTAGATGCAAATATCTAAACCATTTTAAAATATCCAATTATCGTATTTTAGTTCTTAAAATTATTATAATGCATAGGTAATATAAATAGAAACTAGCAGCAAAATATAGCAATATACAAGAATTTACCCAACCACATAAAAGCAAGTGTGGACTTCTACAATGCTAAAAATTTGACCTGCACACCAAAAACAAAAAGAAAAGTTAACAAAAATGTGAATCAAACTTTTCCCATCCCCAACAATGGCGCCAAAATTTATTGGGGGAAACCGCGCACGAAAAGTGTATGTTTTGAAATCAAGAGTTAAAAGTATGTGCTTTGACTTCATCAATACTTCCATTATAGCATAGAGGCTGAACGGGTCGAATCCACAAGGACAGAAAGTGATAGAATCTTTACCAATATGTTCAAGTATATGTTAATTGTTCTTTTATGTTTTAAAGAATGAAAAGAAAAGAAAAGAAAAGAAAGAATTGAAAGATAACGATACCGTGAAAACAAAGAAGTGGGAACATAGAAAAGAATATATTTGTGATTTTTTAGGCATATCTAAAATAAAGTGAAAAAGAAAGAAAACTCATAACTACTAACTACTAATGACTCCACTAACCGTGCTAACCTCTTAGTGATAGTTGCCTCATATGTATCCTTGTCCATCACTAGTCCTAGGTTCAAGAGCGTTTCAAAGCATGATCCATAAGATAACTCATCACATCCAAACTCAACAAACAAGTGCAAGCTACACTTAAACCATCAAAACTAAATAAGAGCAAGCATGAAATAAAGTAATGTTAGCTTGTTAGAGAGATAGGATGTTAGATTGTTGAATCCATCATCGTGACCCATCAATGGCACTTGCAAGAGAAAGGCTAAGTAGAGGCTATTAGATTCATGTGATTATCAAGTAGGAAGTAAGTAAGTTAGTGGTTAGTAGTTAGTTGCCATGAGAAAAAATTAGCTAAGCATGTAAAATGAGTTAGAGAGAAGAAAACAAGAAGAGATAAAGAGAACCTTTCATACATTGTCACCTTCCATTACAAGAACTTATACCTTCATTATGTACGACTCTTTTCCTTATTACAGGATCTACAAGAAATGAAAAATACAAAAGTGGAAGAAGAAAAATAACTAACCTAAACTACCCTAAAAACTACATACATGGAGAAGAAAACCCTAAAACACTCCTCAAAACTTCTCTCCCTGAAAATCTGCTCAACACTGGGTATTTATAGGCAAAACAGGGCATCATGGGAGCTGTACGGAGTCGTGTGTGGAAGCTCGGCACATGACTCCACAATATGGCTGCGTTCCACGGCCATACTGTGGCCAGGCGCGCATCGCCAGGGCGTGGGGTTGGTACTAGAGGTATGGGCTATGTATTGACTTCTAGTTTCTTATTCTCTGTTCCCTGCAGCAGCAGAATGGGCTTTAAAGTCAATAGCTCTATTAGGATCTAAAAATCACCAAATAAATAGGATTTTTGATCTTCTTCTTCATCCCACACTATGGACCTAGGAACACACAAGAAAACTATTATTTAACAGAATTTTATAAAGAATAAGTGTGAAAGTATGGTATGAAATATTGGAGACTAATTATCAACCACATGTAAGGGCAATATTCTATATTTGTCAAAATTGGCGACCGTCGACTGACTAAGACATCAGAGTTCATTGTTAGATTTGATCGACCACCCGATCACCCGATATCCCCAACGGTCAAAAATATGACCATTGGCAGTCGACCAGCTGGTCGACCGACAGGCTTATTAAAGCTTGATTAACCCCAAATGGCTATATTTTAATTCTATCTTTTCTAGATTATTCAATAACATCTATTTTGAGTTTTTCTCTTCTATTTTGACCCTCTATAAATAGGAGTGTTGTAGAAAAACCCTAAGAATTTTTGCTAAGTATTTTGTTTAAGATTTTCAAGAGATTTAGACAAAATTTTCAAAAGAGATCATTTTTTAGCCATAATTCCAAATACAAGTTTCTACCTTTGAGCTATCAATCCATATACTTCAAAAGCTTTTCTCACACGCACAATCTCAGAGCTTTAATTCCTCTACCTTGGTTAGGATTGTATTATGAGCCATTTGTGATGTAGGAGAGATCAATTATTGTATTCAAAGAGTTGTAGAGGTTGCGGCCTCGAACGAGCTTGCGGGTTCGTGATTGTAGGTGTTACGGCACTGAGTGAGAGAACTTGCGAGTTCGATTGTTCTTGCAGAAACGTGTAGAGTTAGTGATCTTGCAGGATTAAAGAATAGTCAAAATCTTTCATTGTGATGAAGGTGGGACATATAGCAGTAGCTCAAACCTTGAAATATATTCTCGTGTTTGCGATTACCTTCTCTCTATTTCTCAACTGAACTCACTTATCTTATATCTTGTGCTATATTGTTTTGATTGCGTGAGTTTGTCAGTTGCTCATAGTATTACTAGATAGCATTAGATTTTTTAATTTCCATTATTTGCCATTATTTTTAGCCATGTAATATCTCTAAATTGTAATACAAGATTTAATACATATTTTAATATTTTAATATGTATATGTAATTTTTATTAATTATTATTTATTATCTGAGGTGATTTATTAGTATAAATCCTTATTAATTACTATTATCTGTAATTATTTATTAATATGTAATTGTAATTGATTAACATTGTTTAGATTAATATCATTTTCCTTTTATCTTTTCTTCTTTTTTTCAATTGAGCCCATGAATCCAAGCCCTAGAGCCAAACCCAATAACCCACAAAACCCATAACCCATTAGCAATTATTCCTATATAATCTTTCTTATCATTAACCGTAATCCTAACCCTAACCCTAATCCATCTTCTTCTTCTCCATCTTCCCCAACAACAGTCGTGCCCACCTACTCTTCCTGCACACCTGCACCATCTCCTCCCTCCGCACTGCCCTCCGCCATGCCCTCTTCGGTAACACACCACGAGGCCTCCTCCACTAAGCTACAGTGCCATCGAACCACACCCCCCAGCCATGGAACCTGCCACCACAACCATCTCATCATCATCTCCACCCTTTCTGACATCCCCAGCAACCCTAGGATCCACCCCGACCTCATCCCTCCACCGTTGGCTAGCTCTGACATCTGCATCAGCAACCCAAGCCTCGTGGTAGCTCCGCATGTAGCCATCATCGTCGTGCTTCCCACGCCCCGCCGGAGTCCCCTCCACTAGAACCCTCCTCCACGCAAGCCCCTTTCCTCTCTACCGCCACCATCAGCATAACCCACCACTGTGCCCATGCAGCAGCCTTGTTCGGCCTCCAACCTCCGCCGGAACTCCTCCACCAAGCCCCGTGGCCGCTTCCCTCCCCCACATATGTGCGTTTCCTCCCTCTCCTTCTCTTTATTTCTCTCTCCCCCTCTGTGTGCATGTATGTGTTAGGTGTGTGTTGGTGTGTGTTGGTGTGTATTTGATGTGTATATGTGAGAGAGAGAGAGTGTGTGTGTGTGTGTGTGTGTGTGTGTGTGTGTGTGTTTGTGTGTGTGTGTTAATCTCTTTCTGCATGTGCATGTGTGTGGGTGTAAGTATATGGTTGTGTGTACATGTGTGTGTTCACGTGTGCATATGTGCATGCACATGTGTTGTGCATTTGTGTGTGAATGCATACATGTGAGTGTGTACGTGTGAGTGTATGTGTAAATGTGCATTTCTATCTCTCAGTATATCCCTGTTTATGTGTGTGTTCCTCAGTCTCTCTCTCTCTCTCTCTCTGAGAGTGTGTTATAGTTGTATCACCGAACTATTTGTGTGACCCATTCCTGTACTAGTACCTGGAGTCGTGTTACAATGGGCACGATATGCGAGACGATTTGAAGAGCTGAACCAGTTCGTGCAGTGCAGACCCGATGGTAATTCAGATTCGCGTTATTTCATATGAGTGTTCATTTTATCCGTTTTATTTATTTGATCGGTTATCGGTAATATTTCATGTGATTGTTATTTTATTGGCATATTATAACTGTATGTTTTATATTATTTCATGTGTGTTATTCTTTTTATAATATCTCTAAATTGTAATACATGATTTAATATATATTTTAATATTTTAATATATATGTAATTTGTATTAATTATTATTTATTTTCTAAGGTGATTTATTAGCATTAATCCTTATTAATTACTATTATCTTTAATTATTTATTAATATGCAATTGCAATTAATTAACATTGTTTAGATTAATATCATTTTCCTTTTATCTTTTCTTTTGTTTTTTTTTTCATTGAGCCCATGAAACCAAGCCCTAGAGCCAAACCCAACAGCCCACAGAACCCACAACCAATTATCATTTATCCCTATATAATCTCTTTTATCATTAACCCTAAGCCGAACCCTAACCCTAACCTATCTTCTTCTTCTCCATCTCCCCCGGCAACCATCCTACCACCTCCTCTTCCTGTACAGCCCGCCACGAGGTCCCCTCCACCAAGCCGCTCTGCCATCGAACCAGATCCAGCCACGCAACCTGACACCACCACCATCTCATCATCATCTCCACCCTTTCTGACGTCCCCGGCAGTCTCGAATCCACCCCGACCTCATCACTCCACTATCGGTTACCTCCGATCTCCGCCATCAGCAATCCTCTGTGGTTTCTCCGCCTACAGCCATCACTGTTGTGTTTCCCACTCTTCGCCGGAGTCCCCTCCACCTGAAGCCTCCTCCATGCAAGCCCCCTCCCCCTTGACCGCAACCATCAGCATGACCCACCACTGCGACCATGCAAGAGCCTTGTCGGCCTCCAACCTTCGTCAAAGCTTCTCCACCAAGCCCCGCAACCGCTTCCCTCCTCCCACCTGCGTGCATGAGTTTCCTCCCTCTCCCTCTCTTTATTTCTCTCTCCTTGTGTGTGTTGGTGTGTATTTGATATCTATGTGTAAGGGTTTGTATGTTAATATCTCCTTGCAAGTTCATGTGTGTGTGGGGGGGGATATATGGTTGTGTGTACGTGTGTGTTCACGTGTGCATGTGTGTGTGTACGTGCGCGTACGTATGTGTTGTGAATTTGTATGTGAATGCATACGTGTGTGTGTGTGTGTGTGTGTGTGTGTGTGTGTGTGTGTGTGTGTGTGTGTGAAATGCCCCACCCCATTGGGTACAGAGATGCTACTGTAACGTACATATGCAGGGTGAAAATACCCTCGTATATGTACACTAAGCATATCAGTAAAGTCAGAAATCAGAGTACAGAAGCACATTATATTATACATTTTAACATTACAGTCTAAGTACTTTGCTATCACAGTATATAATCCAATATTACAGGAATATTACATCACTAGAAGGTACAAAAGTATGATTTACAAGAGATTTATAAGAGATAATACTAAAAGATGCTCCTAAGCTGGAAAGAGAGATCTCAAGATCCAAAAAAAAGTGATAGGTTTGGAGAATCTGCTATTACATCTCCAAGCTTCCGCTGCATACTCCAATCAGCAACAGGAAGCTCTAATACTCCAAGAGCCGATATCTGGACATGCAGGTCCAGGGTTGTCAGAATGCAACCCAACGAGCACATAAAAGAAGCCAAATGGCGTGCAAAATGGAATGCAAGTGTACTGAAATATGATAAATGTAAACAGTATGCAGCTATATAATCATCCTAGTGTATGTGTTAACCATTGAGTTTGTATCTATAGATGTTGGCAAGCCTAATTGTATATACTTAATTGCCTGATCCATAGGACTAGTAAGCCAAGCGGATAACTCAAACAAAAAAACCCTCATCCATATACCATCTACCCTACTTCACCATTAACTAAACATATCCAACTAGAGTTGCTAAGGATTGGTATATCAGTAGTGTTATCATGTCATGTCAGTGAAATTATGATCAATATTATTGCCAAGTCAGTATATATTTCAGTGGTACATGTATCGGTCAGTATCAGGAGTATCAGTATCAGAAATAAGGTGAAGCATAGGAACAGAATTGATAACAAGAACTGGAAACATGAACTTCCCAAATAGTGGACAAGGTATTGGATTGTTATGCTTTAAGTATAATAGTAGTAGTAATAGCAATAACAATAATCAATATCATTTGTTATTCTAATCGGTCCCCACCAGTGTCCCATACCACTGGCAGTTCACACTGGAACTCGTACTTCTAGTAGAACACATTCAAACTTCAATATACGGTTTACAATTATTCGAACAAGAGAGTGACTGGATAACATATGCTCCTGACATTATTATTGTTAGGATATTATATATAATATACTGTGTTCAATTCAACAGTTGTGTCAGGAGAACCGTGGCCATGATGTAATGGACCCTAGACGCACCCCCACAGACTCTAGAGGCACCCCCACCATGTATGTATATGGTGTGATACTTAATTCCGTGTGATACTTAGCTCCATACACCATTTTTCCTACCAGGTAGGATACTGCTTATGGACTCAAGAGGTACTCCCACGGACCCTAAAGGTGCCCCCATCACATGTGTAATGTGACACTTAGCTCCGTGTGATATTTTGCTCCATTCACCGTCCCTTATACAATAAAACAGGAGTGGTATCATGAGTATATCAGTATTCAGGAATATATCTGTAGTATGCGAACATCCTTGTCCAGAATTCAAGAATTCATAAATACCAGTTTTTCTAGTAATAGTAGGTATTATAATCAGTCCAGTGTCATAGTATCGGGTTCAATATATCAGAAATCCGATGTCAGGTTAGCATCCAGTGCCAATATCAAGTAGTTTGTAGTAGGTGATAATATGTTAAATGAAATTATCTAGTAATAGTTTAAAAGCAACACTATAACTATGCACATACAAGTGGAACAAAGCAGTGTTGGAGGCACAAATAGCGAATAGTTAGTCATTAAAGCGCTTGGCGGGGCTACACGAATGACTCAGCTTAAGCTGCGAGTCTGAAATCTGGCAGAGTTCCGCCTAGGCGAGTCTAGTGATAAAGCGTTGAGTGCTAAATACGCCAACAAAGCGAAATCGAGAGACGCGAATGGTCTAAGCGCACCCCCTTTCATGGAAGTGGGTTGTAGAAAGACCATAAGGTCTAATAGGGCCAGAATGCTAACTGGGCACCTGCATAAAATGATGTTAGTACACACAAGCACACATATAAATCATATATAAATAACAGTTCATGGCACTGGGCGTCAAAAGAGAGACTGTAAGATCTATGCGCCCTGAGGGCTATAGGGCTATAAGGCCTAGCGGATACCTGCAGAAGATGTTATGACCAAAATATATAAAAATATAGATAATTCCTAAAAATACACAATAATTTCAAACAAAATACAGGAAATTTCTAAAAATATGCAGAAAATTCATAAATACTCAAAATTTCTAAAATACACAGAAAATTCCTAAAAATGTATAGTTAAATTCTAAAATACAAGAAAATTCCTAAAATATACAGAAAATTTCTAAAATACATAAAAAATTTAAAAATGCACGGTTAATTCCTAAAATTGCAAAAAAAATCTAGAAATGCCTAGAATATAAAATATGCATGCACGTGTACAAATATACGTGTACAAATATTTAAGAGTGCCTATACATCAAGGATAGAGTACTCGCCTATATCGAGAAATACTCGATACCACGTGCACGTGCGCACGTGTAGGGAATGGTGTGTGTGGAATGTGTGTTATCCTTAGGGCTACCTGAACCCTAGAGAGAGAAAGAGGCGGTGGAAGAGAGAGGTTCTAGAGAGAAACTAGTGTTTTGTATTTAGAGGAGAGAGAGTTTTTGGGAGTGGGGTTAATGGATTTGGATGGTGGAGAGGGAGTGGAGTAGAGGCGGACAAGTGGCCTGAAGGAGAAAGTATGAGGAGTGAGATTTTTAAAGAAAGTATGTATTGTAAAATGGGAAAATTGGTTTTTTAGAGTTTTAGAGAGAGAAAAGAAGTTTGGGGTTTTGGATGGAGTATGGTAGAAGATAGGGTGGTATGTGGTGGAGCTGGCGACCTTGAGGAGTAAGAGGGGCTAGAGAGAAAAAGTAAAAATAGTAGAAATAGGAGAGCGAAAGTGAGTTTTTAGGGGGTTTTGGAGGGAAAAAAGTTTGGAAAATATAGGAGGTGTGGCTAGGCTAGGGAAGGAGGGTAGGGTGTTATGGTGGTGATGGTGATGGTAGTATTGTGGTGGAGGAATTTTTAGATTGAAAAAGTGTTATTTTTACAGAGAGATTGAAGGGAAATAGAAGAGAGAGGGGGGGAGGTGGTCGGCCATCCTTTAGGGCGATGAGGGAAAGTGGATTAGGAGAGGGAGGAGCCTTGTGGAGGAAGCCAAAGCCTTTACTTCTTAGAAAAGCCAGAGAAATTTCTAGATAAATAGGGAAAGAAAAGAAAAGGAAAAAGAAGAAGAAATGGAAATCAAAATATTAGATTATTAGGGGTTATGTGCAAATGTCTCTTAAGAAAATAATATAAAAATAAAATGAAGAAAATTAGAAAAAAAATGAATTTAGAGAAGAAAGAAAAGGAAAATAAAGGGAAGAGAAATATTTAATTAAATAATAATTAAATAGAAAATGTTTTGAAATTTCTAGGGTAGAGTCTAGGACTAGTGCAGAGTCTCGCACAAAAATCTCAGGTCAAACGGAAGAAAATACATATATGAAATGACACGTGTACAATTAAAACATTAAAAATCGTAAAAGAATACATATTTTGGAATTGGGGTATTACATTTTCCCACCTCGCAAAAAATTGCATCCTTGCAATTTTGTTAAGGAGGGAGATGTACATGGAAGGATCAAAGTAACGATCAGAGCAAGATTCAATGGTAATTGATCAGAAATAGTAACCGATAGCACTCGACGGAGCTATAGGAATGACTCGGTTTAAGCTACGAGTCTGAAATCCGGCAAGGCTCCATCTAGACAAGTCTAGTGATACAGCGATGAGCGCTAAATACGCAAACTACGCGAAGCCGAGAGTTTTGCGGTCTAAGAGCACCCCTTTTCGGGGAAGTGGGGTGTAGAAACATCATAAGGTCTAATTGGGCCAGAAGGCCAATTGGATACTTATATAAAATGACGTTAGTACACACAAGCATACACATAACTCGTATATAAATAACAATCAATGGCGTTGGGCACTAAAAGAGAGATTGTAAAATCTATGCGCCCTGAGGGTTATAGGGCCATAAGACTTAGTGGGTACCCGCAAAAGTTGTTAGTACCAAAAAATATAAAAATATAGATACTTCCGAAAAATACACAGTAATTCCAGAAAAATATAGAAAATTCCTAAAAATATGCAAAAAAATCTTAAATACTCAAAAAATTTCTAAAAATATACACAGATAATTTTTAAATACACAAAAAATTCCTAAAAATATACAATTAAAGTCTAAAATGCAGGAAATTTCCTAAAAATATGCAAAAAATTCTATAATACATAGAAATCTTAAAAATGCACGGTTAATGTCTAAAAATTATAGAAAAATTATAAAAATGCCCAGAATATAAAATATGCATCCACATTTACAAATATACATGTACAAATGTGTAAGAGTGCTTATGCATCAAGGATAGAGTACTCGCCTTTACCGAGAAATACCTGATATCGCGTGCACGTGCGCACTGTAGAGATGGGGGTGTGTACAGAATATGTGCTACCCCTAGGGCTGGCCGAACCCTAGAGAAAGAAAGAGGGGGTGGTAGAGAGAAGTTCTAGAGAGAGAAAACTAGAGGGAGAAATTAGGGTTTTGTATTTAGAGGAGAGAGAAAGAGTTTTTGGGAGTGGGGTTTGGGGATTTGGTGGGTGGGAGGGAGGTGGAGTGGAGGAGGGCAGCCGGCCTGAAGGAGGAAGTATGGGGAGTGAGATTTTTAGGGAGAGTGTGTAGGGTAGAGAGAGAAAATGGGTTTTTTGGAGTTTTAGATAGAAGGGAAGTTTGGGGTTTTGGATGGTGGAGTATGTGGAGCATAGGGTGGTGAGTGGTGGTGGAGCTAGCAGCCTTGAGGAGGAAGAGGGGCTAGAGAGAAAAGTAGAGAGAGTAGAAAGAGGAGAGAGAAAGTGAGTTTCCAGGGGGTTGTGGAGGGAGAAAAAGGTGGGAAAATATGGAAAGTGCGGCTAGGCTAGGGGAGGAGGGTAGACTGCTATGATGGTGATGGTGATGGTAGTATGGTTTCTAGATAAATGGAGAAAAGAAAATAAAAGGAAAAGGAAAAAGAAAAAAATGGAAATGAAAGTATTGAATTGTTGAGGGTTATATGCAAATGTCTCTTAAGAAAATAATATATAAATAAATGAAGAAAATTGGGAAAAAGATGAATTTAGAGAAGAAAGAAAAGGATAATAGAAGGGGAGAGAAAATATTTAATTAAATAATAATTAAAAAGAAAAAGTTTTGAAATTTCTTGGGTTGAGTGTAGGACCAACGTAGAGTCTCGTATAAAAATCTCAAGTCAAACAGAAAAAATACGTACACGAAATGACACGTGTACAATCAAAACATCAAAAATCATAAAAGAATATGTACTCTGAAATTGGGGTATTACAGTATTTCTATCTCTCAGTGTATCCCTGTATATATGTGTGTTCCTCAGTATCTCCCTTTCTCTCTCTATGAGTATGTTATAGTTGTTGCACCCAGACTGTTCGTGTGATCCATTCCTGTACTAGTACTCAGAGTCGAATTGCAATAGGCCTGACACGCAAGACGATTCAGAGATCTGAATCAGTTCGTGCAGTGCACACCTAATGGTAATTCACGCCCAGTTTCACGTCATTTCATGTGAATATTCACTTTATCCATTTTATTTATTTAATCGGTTATCGGTAACATTTCTTGTGACTATTGTTTTATTGGTCTATTACAATTGTACGTTTTATTGTATTATTTCATGTGTGTTATTCTTTTTATAAATCGACTATGCTAATTGATTATTTAATGTTTGCTATTCATGTTCTATCTGGAATCTCCAGTTTGTTTCTATATACTTTGTTACATGTATATTTTTGAAGTAAATAATTCTTGACCCTTGCTGATTAAATTAGAGATATTAGTATACTTGATTGGAGTGGAGGTTGATTTATGATTGGGACGCATATCAGTTTGGTGGAATAATAGATCTTAAAGATATGTAATGGACCTTCAGACTTGTATTATTATACCGAGGGAGAGTCTAGTTACTTATGGATATTGGATCAGGTAGATACTAGACATATATGAACTCGGCATTTGTTACGGAGGTATTAGTATTTCACTTGTCACAATTTGATTATTTACATTTTGATTTAGATCTGGTGGTGATACATTTAAAACTGTAATCTGATTTGGCTTTGTGATTGGTTAGTTCGTGATAATAGTTAAATGTGTGAATTTCTTATTAAATGGATCTTCCTTATTTGAGGATAGTTTAGATGGGATTGACGATGATTATATTCTGATTGTACGGGTGAATATTGTACTATAAATATCGATGTGCATTATGATATTGATTTTAGGCTGTTAGAAGTAAGGATTTTTGCATTCACTCACTTATTAGTTTATTAGAGGATTGATATTTTTTATTGATGTCGAGGATTAAATGTAGAGACAGATCTAGATTTCATATTGTTTGAGGAATAAGTATAGATCGGATTGGCCTAAATCAATAGATAAACTATTTATGCAGTTGAGTTGTTGTTTTGATTCTCGGATTGGTGTTTGAGTTCGATTAAAGTGAGAATGGATTGAAGATCTTGATCAGATCGGATAGTAATAATTGATTAGATGTAGCTGAGCATGTATTTTATTATGTTGGGACTTGGTACACCAGTGACTTAGATGATTAAAGTAAATTGATAGAAGGAGAGAACTGATTTATTAGTCTACTGAATGTGATTTGTTCTATCAGATTACTTTGATATGGACTTAATGTTTGTTGTTTACGATGACTATATGGAGATTATGAGTTATGATCAGTTACCGATATATCTTAGTACAGATGGATGAGTTCTAGATTCGTTCTAGATGAGATTGTATATAGACAAATTATTATATGTCATATTACTGGTATTATTTCCTATTACTGAAAATTACTGGGAAAATATTATTAGACCGTAACACATGTATTGTTCAACTGCTTTACCGTTTACACGGTGATATTGTTTACATTGTTATTGTTACCATCATTGATATTATTACTGTCACTGTATTATTTCAGTAATCGAGGTAGCATAGGTATTTAGTGACTGATATAAGTAAATTAAATAATAATGTGAATAGATAACTTACACTGGATTGAGAAAATTAATAAAGGAGACAACATCTGTATTTTGGGTGGACCTAGAATATAGGTTGCGCAACCGAGATACGATTCCACTGCAGGGTTCCAATGATGACTGACATCCCATCTGTTATTATTCCACTGTCTATAGTGAGTTACTATTTACTGTTATTGACTATCCAGTAGTAGGGCCTGGTTCAGTACCAGGCATCTAGGTCATGGTTTAAAGTATGTACGAAACTCACCTAAAGTATGGGCAATGTCTCCAACCAACTAATCTCAATAATATAGGACCCCGATTGATGTGTGTAGTTGGTATAATATAGGATGTGTTTATTGCATGTGACAATTAGTATTTACTGAGATAATTAATAATAATAAATTGTTCATAATATACTGTAAATTGACTGTGTTTGCCTGATACATACATGACATGATAGACATCTAACTATACACATAATCTGACTTGACATATGATTTAATACAGCCTTATTCCTTACTTTTTATCCATACATTATATTATTGTTTCATGTTTTCACCATAGTATAATCGTATGCTTACACATGATATGCACGTGCACTGATAATTGTGATTATCATCTATATTTTATACCACTTTTATACCTCTTTTGTTACACATTTAATATTGCATGGGTGTTTTTATTTATGTTTATGCAGAAATTAGGTCAAGAACACAAATTAGAGAAAAGAGATGAAAAAAAACAAAAAATTGATGTTAAAGAGATGATTGCAGCAGTATATTTCAAGATACATAAATTTAGCAACATAAAAGACTTACCAACAGGGACTACACAATATATAGAAGCATCTACCAAAATTTGATGTCAAATTCACCTAAAAATTAAGGTGCACGGTTGACTTTTTGGCTGAGCAGCCAAACGCTATTCAATAGAGAACATAAATCAGATTTAGCCTGGACAACTTTAGTATTTTAATCATAACTTTCGCTACAGAAATCTAAATTTGATGATTTAAGATGTTCCAAAAAGAGAACAAAAAGGTTACAATCTATATGTTGATAATTTTTCAGTCAGTCCTTTGATAAGTCGTATCTAGCAATCAACGCCAGCTGGCTGCAGTCCAATTCAGAATTAAATTTCCAAATTAAATTGAAGTTAGATGAGAAGTCCTATAATGTGTTTCTTATTATAATTGGCTTTGAAGTCTATATAAAGGGCTGTATTCTCTTGTAAATTTATCAAAATCAATTAAACATAAAAACAAGCTTTATAATTTAGGTTTTAGTTTCTCTCTTTCTTATATAAATTTCTGATTTTTGAAGAAGAAATTCTAGTGCTTTAGAATAAGAGGATCACAGGAGAAGTAGCGATTGAGGATTAGACGTGATCCTCAAATTTGTGTTATCCTTTCCCTTTCTCTTTTAATTTACTATATGGAGATAAAAAATCATGTTTATTATTTTGCTTTACAATTTCTTTGTCATGAACTAAATCTCTATAACAAGGGCATTGATGCAGGCAATTTTATATGAAAATTTAACCTTATTATGTTAGTTCTATTTTACTACTTTGTTTTTCATGTTGGATTCTTATCATGTTAAGGTTCTATTTTTAGTCCTCAAGTAATTAGATTGATGGTTTGATTTGACACCGAGAGAAGATGATCTAGTATAGCATCATAAAAATAGAAATCACAACTTTGAACGTTGAGATGGAGAAGCTGTGCAATCATATTAGAAAGATCCACTGTGGTTAATGCTTCCTCTAAGTTGTAAATCTACTAGATCGAGAGATTGTCTGTTTTTAAAGGTCAGAATTAGTATTCCTCGAGAGAGAATATTAGTTAAGATAGGTACTTTCGATTGTTAACATGAGTAGCATGTAGTTTCTAACACAATCAACTTGTTAATTAAGTTTATTAATTATTGAATCAATTGCCCTAGTGTTTTTTCCTATCCATAGCCAACATCTTTCTTGTTTATTTCACTCATCTATTTCTATCTTTCTTTCAAATAAAACTTTGAGTCAATGCACCTTTGATACTTAATAAGATAACAATTCTCATGGGTTCGACACTTTACGCTATCACTTTATTACTTGTAAACAATTGGTGCACTTGCCAATTCGCAACATCAAGTTTTAGTGTCGTTGCCGGGAATTATTTTATTTTTATAAATATCAATACCGTTTGACTCTAGTTTTACTTTGAAAAATTATCTTTATCTTTATCTTTATTTCTTTATTTTTCTTTTATTTTCAGGGCTATGCATTACAATTATCAATGGTCCTCACAAAAATTCTAGCCAATACAAGCATGCGAGTTGTATGGAGAAAATCAGGTTAGTTTTGGTTGTCAACATTATGCCAACGCCTACACCTACAAATCGCCTTGGGGAGATCATCAAAACCTTCCTTGGAATTATAACAATTATGCCTTCGGACCTCAATACTTTCAGCCTCATGAGGAGAAGTCCGAAGTGGAAGGAGCTCTCGAACAACTCAATCAAAATCTCAAAACTTTTATGACAAAAACTGAGACCATATTTAAAAGTTCAGAAGCTTCCCTTAGAAATCTGGAAGTACGAGTGGGCCAAAAAGCAAATTTTCTCTCAAGTAATATCGGGCAAGATCTCGAAGAGCAAGATGAGGCAACTATCATAGAGCAGCAGTAAGAAATTAATGTAGAGGCCGAAGCACATGACGAGAAAGAAGAAAGCTGCATATAGGATCTCAAGGGGTTGATTAATTATTATGAGAAAACACTTGTCTCAGATTCCGCAGTACAAAAGACACAATAGATATCAACAAATACACATATCAGAAGGAGGAGGAGAAGGAGGACTCAAAAACATTCAGGAAAAATTTCAAGATCAACTGCTCAAAAAGTTCGGCTAAGCAGCCGAATGTTCGGCTGGACAGCCGACCACCTGTTGAACCAGAGCCCGATCTTGAGTCAACAGTAAGCACTAAAGAGCCTGAAGTTGTGCTCAGGTTTAAAGTTCCTTTCGAAAGAAGAAACCTTAATTTGAGTATCTACATATTTGATGAGATAGCAATGGAACAATTTATTGAAGATATCGTACTTGATGAATCACCAAGTTTGAATAATTGCAAGTTTTCAGCTAATAATTTTAGGTGTTTTTTTGTGCAGGTTGATGATTCTTTTCCAAGTGATGGTGAAGGTGTTACGATGATCCAATACTTGAAATATTCAAAGAGGACTAAGCTAAAAGAGTATAGACTGAAATTGAAGGGAAAAAAATAATAGTGGAGAGACTCAATGCGAAGTTGACAAAGAATTTGAGCTCATACAAATCTCCCGTGAAGAGAACGCATTGGAAGAGTGGCAAGTGTTCTCGTAGGCAGAGTTGATGAATTAAGATAAGAAGATAATTTGTTGTAAATATATATACTAGCTTTTTTCTTTTTCTTTTTCTTTTTCTTTTTCTTTTTCTGTACCTCAGCCCAGAACTAGAGCTGCAAATTAGAATCAGAATTACATGATGAACAAATTTAATGAAACAAAGGAGCGACAAAAATTTGAGGATCAAAAGAGTACAAAGTACGGTAGGACAACTGAATTTACGGCTGCGTAGCTGAACAATTTCAGAATTACAGGTTAAATTTTTTCTCAGATAAGTATTTCTCCAATTGGTTATTTATGAACATGACTATTATTGCAAATTAATATACATTATTTTTCATTGCTTTTACAAGTTTCAATTAGCATACGTTGATTTTTTGGGGGTGATATTTATTTCTTATTTTACATGTGATATGGATTCATCTTATACTACATGAGGACGTGCCAACATTTAGGTATAGGGAGGGGTCTAGGATTTTCTTTTTATTTTACTTTTTCTTTATTTTTAGGTTAGAATTTTTTATTTCTTTCTTTTTAGGATTTTTTTTCTAGATTTTCTTTTTCTTTTACTAACTAAAAAAATTAAAAATTTTAGTATGTTTAAATAGTTTTAAGAGATTTAGTGACCATATAGTTTGAATTTGATAGAAATATCAATTTGATAGATTTCTTATTTCTTTGAGAAGAGATGAAAAATCTGAAAATTTATTGCCATCTACAATTCATCTATGTGAATATACATCTTATCTACACTTATACATTGGTTTAAACTTGGGATGATGAGGATTACTAAATACTTAAAAAATAAAAAATAAAAAATAAAAGTATAAAAAATCTAAATTATTGATTAGCTAGATATTTTGGCCTCAAGAAGCCTTGGTATTTACGTGAAAATAAATCGGTAAGTTGAAAAAAGTTATATGTATTAACAAGTCTAATGATCAATTAGTTAGGTATCTTGGCCTCAAGAAGTCTTGATATTTATACGAAAGAGAGTTAGACGGGTTATATGTGTTAAAAAAAGAGAGAAAAGAAAGAAGTGCTTAAAGGATAATGAAGTGATAATGCTTCAAAACTTCTTTATTGTGAAATATATTTAAGTATAAAAGTTTAAATCAAAGTTCCAAGTCAAGAGCTATCACATGTTCACAAAGATGCATAGGATCAGAAAACTTAGGAAGGATGGTGGGATATGCTAGGATTTGAGGTCTCGAGGATGAAAAGATGGGATTTCTTGATAGGAGATTAAACTTGAAGATGATTGGTTATGAAAATTATTGAACATATTTCTAGTGATGCTTATTGACTAAAAATATTTTTCTTTTTCTTTCTTCTTATTTTTCTCTTTCTTTATTTTTCAGTTATCCTTATTTTTCTTTATCCTTATTTCGTAATTTCTTTATATTCTTTTCACAGAATTTTGTGGGTATATTCATTATAAAACCCTCACGAGAAAAAACTCGTACACTAGGGTAACCTAGGTTTAACAGATTGTTACAAGTACTAAGTGCAACCGTGATTCCTACGAAAATGAGTTAAGATTTTTATTTTATTTTTAAGATTTTTTTTTACTTTTTTATTTTTAGATTAGAATTTTGCTCGACGACTAACAAAAGTTAGGTATAGGGGTGTGATAATTGTGATTATCATCTATCTTTTGTACCACTTTTGTACCTCTTTTATTACACATTTAATACTGCACGAGTGCTTTTATTTATTTTTATGCAGAAATTAGGTTAGGAGTACATATTAGAGAAAAGAAATGAAAAAACAGAACATATAAAAGCATCTAGAGACATATGATAAAGAATATAGTTGCAGCAGTATATTTCAAGATACAGACATCTAGAGACATAAAAGACTTACCAATAGAGACCGCACAATATATAAAAGCATCTACCAAAATTTGACATCAAATCCAGCCAAAAATTTTGCTGCCTAGCTGAATTTTCAGCTGAGCAGTCAAATAATGTTCAACAAAGAACACAAATTAGATTCAGACTGAACATTAACACAAATCAGATTCAGACTGAACATCTTTTAGTATTTTGATAATAAATTTTGCTATAAAAATCTAAATCTGATGATTCAAGATATTCCAGAAAGAGAACTAAAAGCGTTACAACTTTTATGTTGATAACTTTTTCCACTTCAGATATTTGATGAGTTATATTCAGCAATCAATATTAGGTGGCTGTAGTTCAATTTAGAATTGCATATCAAATTGAAGTTGCATGAGAAGTCCCAATATGTTTCTTATTAAAACTGGTTCTGAGGTCTTTATAAAGGGTTGCAATCTCTTATAGATATATCAAAATCAATTAAACATAGAAACAAGCTTTGCAATTTAGGATTTAGTTTTTCTCTTTCTTATATAAATTTTTGACTTTTGAAGACGAAATTTTAGTACTTTAGAAGAAGATAATCAGAGGAGAAGCGATGATTAAAGATTAGACGTGATCCTAAAATTTGTGTTATCCTTTCCCTTTCTCTTTTAATTTACTATATGAAGATAGAAATCATGTTTATTGTTTTGCTTCGTAATTTCTTTATCATGTACTGAATCTCCATAGTTAGGGTATTGATGTAGGCAATTTTATATGAACATTTAATTTTGTTACTTTATGTTAGTTTTATTTTACTACTTTGCTCTTCATGTTGGATACTTATCATGCTAAGTTTCTATTTTCGTTCCTCAAGTAATCAGTTAATGTACACAACTATATTGATGGATAGAATTAAGAACGAGAGGAGATGATCTTGTATAGCATCATAAAAATAGGAACCACAACTTGGCACGTTGAGATGGAGAAGTTGTGCAATCATATTAGAAAGATCCACCGTGCTTAATATTTTCTCTAACTTGTAAATCTACTATATCGAGAGATTGTAGATTCTTTTATTAGAGGTTAAAATTAATATTGCTCGAGAAAAAATTAGTTAAGATAGGGACTTTTGATTGTTAACTTGAGTAGTATGTAGTTACTAGCACAATCAACTTGTTAATTCAATTATTAATTGTTGAAATCAAATGCCCTAGTATTTTTTCTATCTATAACCAACATCTTTCTTATTTATTTCACTCATTTATTTTTATCTTTCTTTCAAATAAAACATTGAGTCAATACACTTTTGATACTTAATAAGATAACAATTCTCTTAGGCTCGACACTCTACTCTATCACTTTATTACTTGTAAATGATTGGTGCACTTGTTAATTCACACATCATGCACCTTCCTTCATTTTACACACTTACTGGGATTTTTTTTAACTCCCCTGAATTTGCACATCTAGGTGTACAGATATTTCACTTTGTTAATCAGATACTTGGGAAGAATTACATGGATTAGGAGGGGCCGAAGTTTCTTTCACCTGCTCATCTGATCTTTATATTATTCATATCTTCTCAGTTGAATCTTTTGATTCTCTATATCTTAGACTCCATATTATTCTATTTGATTTATTCATAGAATAATATTATCATGTATGAGAGTTGTATACATTATTGCAGTGATTATTGTTGTTATTATAGTTGATTTATATAACTTGTCTATGTCATTTGTTATCTTAGCGTGTATGCGCGGGATATTCTCCTCGCGTATATACATCGTCGACTTTCATCGCATCTCCGCTCCAGCGTATTTTGGGAAGCGGGACATGACAAGCCATCACCTGTTTACTCCCTCGAGGTGATTTTACAACTTTATCTAACCGATGAAGTTTTGTGGGAGGTTACCGATGAAGATATCGCTGCCAGTTTGTGGCTCAAATTAGAGAGATTGCATATGACTAAGTCTCTAACAAACAAGCTCTACATGAAGCAATGCCTCTTCACCCTTCGCATAAAAGAAAGGTATTCCAATTAAAGACCACTTAGATAAACTCAATAAATTCTCATGATTTGAAAAATATTGATGTTAGAATAAATGAAGAAGATCAAGCTCTCATCTTATTATGCTCATTACCTCCTTCCTTTGAAACTTTTGTTAATATTATGCTCTACAATAGAGATACACTTTCTTTAGAAGACGTTAAGTCAACCATATCATAAAATCTCTATTTCAAAATAAATTACTTAATAATATATAATAGTATTTTATATGCATGTATATAATTTGTATTAATTATAATTTATTACCTTATGTGAGTCTCTATTATTAATTGCTATTAATTACTATTGCTATTAATTATCGTAAATTGTTATTAATAGTAGTAGTTATTGTTGTTGTTGTTGTTGTTCTTATTATTATTTCATTATGACTATTATTATTTTTCTAATTTCCCAAGCCCAAGTCTAACGCCCATTTTTTTCTCTTCTCTATTTTCTTTCTTTTTCTCTCTTCATTTCATGAAGCCCAACACACCTAAGTCTTACTCCATATATTTTCTCTCTCTCCCAGCCCAATTCCTAAGCCTAACAATCCAACTCCCTTATATTAATATCATCTTAACATCACCTTATCCTTTCTCTCATCAAAATTGTACCCTAATCCTAATCCATGCTATCCGCCACCCCGCTCTCTCTTTCTCTCTCTCTCTCTCTCTCTCACCATCTTCTTCTCCTTTCCTTCTTCTCCAACTCAGTGCGCAAACTCCTATCTCATGCCCAAGCTCCATCGTCGCCATCTTCGGGACTCCCCTGCACCACCATCTCACCATCCTCCATCATGAGCCAATCCCCTCCAAAACCTTCCTCCCCTCTCTCCTCTGAAAGCATAACCACCGTCTCCTCCCTTCACGCCAATCGCGTGTCGCATGCCTCCGAAAGACTCATGCCATCACCATCCATCACCTTCGTCCACCCTCTCTGCTATCTCCACATCGAGCCCCCTTCCCTCTTCCGTGAGACGCCGCCAGCATCCACCCAAATCCCCTTTCTCCTCTTCCCTCCATGTTGAGACACCTGCAAACCACTCACTGTTAACACACCAAAAAGACAAACTCTCAGATAGCTCTTCAATTAGTCTGAACGATGTCTAACTTGTCAATATTTAAAAAAAACAAGTTGCAGACAAGATGATGACCAATTTCTGTCACCCCCTGAGGGATAAAACAACAATTTGGACTCTACTGATCCGCTAAAGCAGCCAGTAGGAGGCTAGCCTCGCCTGAAAAGCTGAAGAGCTGCCTCGGCTAAAGAGCTGCCTCACCTGAGGAGGCTAGCCTCGCCTGAAGAGACTCGCTTCACCTCACCTCAACTGGCTAACCTTACTTGAGGAGGCTAGCCTTGCCTCAACTAGCTAGCCTCGCCTGAGAAGGCTAAACTTGCCTCCACTGGCTAGCCTTGACTCCACTGGCTAGCCTTGCACGAGGAGGGTAGCCTCGCCTCAACTGGCTAGCCTTTCCTGAGGAGGTTAGCCTCGCTTGAGAAGGGTAACGCACCTCAATTGGTTTGCCTCACCTGAGTTAAAATACACCTAGAGGGGGGTGAATAGGTGTATAGCTAATCAATTAAAAATTCAATGCAATATAAAATGAGATGATGCAACCGATCACTCAAAACAAGATTAGAAGCCGAATTCCCTGTGAAGGGCTTTGAACTTCTCCTCGTGATTCCTCTAAATAAGAGTTTGATGTGCTTAATTGCTATCTTGTTGTGATAAGTATAGATCGACAATAATGAATGAATAAAAAGTAAATAAATAAAGACAAGAAAGCAATCACAAACAAGAAGATTTATTTCGAGGTTCGAGCCACTGCTCTACGTCTCCGCCTTCACCACCGTGAAAGATTTCCCAATCCACTATAGGATCTTCCTCTGAGAGACCTTATACTAAGGAATTATAACCACTCAGAGTACATAACTTCCTAGAACACTCCTTTACTCCAGAGGTTGCATAACGACAATGGAACAATCTCTGGGTGATCAAAAGACCACAAACTTTCTCTTGAAACTCTCTTACAAAACCCTATAGAATAAAATATAAATTTGAAGCTCAAAGATTTTTAAGTGAGAGTAAAATTAGAAGAGAGGTTTTGAGAACCAAAAACTTAAAGAAGATTTCTGAAAATAAAAACACGAAACTGAAACTTGAAAGCTCTTTCTCTTAAAACCCTAAACTTGATTTTTCAAATAAATTGTTGTTGTGATTTTAATCCATCCTAATGACCCTTTATATAGGTTTTAGAAAAATAAATTTAGAATCCTTTTACCAGGTTTAAATAAAATAAATTGACTCTAAAATTCAGCAAAATACGTTTTAAAAACATGTTAAAAATCAGCCTCCTGAAAATTAGACTGTTGGTCAACTTGGAGCACAATTTTCAGGCCTAAAACATTAGAATAGAGAAATAAATATATAGGAATAATTTGTAAATATTGAAGTCTTCTTTCTAGTGCAAAGTGAATGAACTCAATATCATTTCAGACTAGAAAGTTATCAATAAAATACTGAAAGGTGTTAAATCAGAAACTGTAAACTATTTTCAGAACAATAACAGACTTCAACCTAATATTTGACATCTTTAACATCTGAATCAAAAAATAATTATTTAATAAGAAATGTAGCCCTAAATGTTATCTTTGAAATGCAATTTAAATCATGTTATTTGAATATATGAATAAAACGTTATGATAAGAAATCTAAAAGGGTGTCGAACAGATCAGCAGAACTAAAACTGGTTAAAATCCAAAACTCGATATATGTGTCTTGAAATCCAAAACTGGTTAAACTGAAAATCAAATATATTGAACTTGTGTGTGTATGTGTGAACTTGAGCTTCAAAAATATATTCTACTCTTTAACATACTGAACTAAATACAAACCGAAGTCTTCTTGTAGAACTCCTTCTCCAAGTCGACTTGATCCAAACACGATCCAATAAGCTTGACTCCAACTGAGTGCTACATATGATCTTGACGCGCGAGCTCCTGAATAAACATATGTTACCTCCAAAACTCATTTGTTGAAGCTAAGCACCTATTAAGATCTTGATCAATAAACTGAAACTATATAAACACAAGATGACTAGTACTATCACTACTTGAGTTAATCCTCATCAAAACTAGAGTGATGGGCCTTGGGCCAACACTGAGGAGGCTAGCCTTGTCTCAACTGGTTAGCCTTGCCTGAGGAGGATAGCCTCACCTCCACTGGCTAGCCTTGCATGAGAAGGGTAGCCTCGCCTGAGAAGGCTAGCCTCGCCTCCACTTGTTAGCCTTGCCTGAGGAGGCTAGCCTCGCATCTACTTACTGGCCTCACCTCCATTGGCTAGGCTCGCCTGAGGAGGTTAGCCTCGTCTTAACTGAATAGCCTTGCATGAGGAGGCTAGCCTCGCCTCCGTTGAATTGAAGGTAACCACCACACTAAGTTAGTGGGGAGATTTATTGGGTAGTTACACCCATAATCCCTCATTAAGAGGAGACAATCAAGGGGATCATGACTCCCTATTGAGCCTATAAATAACCCACTAGTAGGCTAGACTCAGGGTCTTGATGAAATTCAAGTCCAAGAGGCTTTTTAAAGAGCATAAAGTTTCTTTGGTGGCTTCAAAGCTTAAGCTAATAAGAAATCTACTCTCTCTCGCTTTCAAGAATTCAGAGAATCACTTCTCTAATCCTACAAGGATAATTTCAGGATACTAATACTCTAAGACTCTCCTCTCTTAAGGAATCTTCGGAACCAGGTGAGAAAGAATTCCTAAGCAGTAGCATTCAAAGATTGATCGCTCGCATCATTAACGGGACAAAGTGATTGCGTGCTGATCAGACCCACACTGGCATACTTCCCCATAAATCTCAGAGGAAAGTTCTACTCGTAATTTTTTATTTTTTGTTCAATTACTTGTCATCTTCTCCTCAATTTTATATGTTTTCCCCTTTGAATATCAATGAAAAACAAGATGGCGACTCCGCTGGAGAATACATCCTTCACTGCTGAGAATCAAGTGTCACAATGCGACGATTCAATTCTCAGGTCTATTGCTGAGATATTAGTCATTCACTTTGACCAAGAGAGGTTTGAACAATTTTTCTCTGGGGGTAGCACAAGCCCCCTACATGTGCGCAAGCACAGGAAGGTCAGTGTAGCCAGATCCCCTCTGGCTACCTCTTGGAAGCAAGTCTCTGTTGAGACAAATAAGGCTCTCTGTAAGCCTATTAAAGTTTTAAGTGAGACTAAACAGACTCTATGCAAGTCTAGTATAGTCTCAACAGAGACCAACATTGCCTCGTGCTAGCATGTTAACATTATGTGTGAAGTTATAAAGGTTCCTCGTAAACCTATACAGCCTCTGGTAAGGCTATGTGGTTTGCAAAATCCATAGTCTCATGCATGGCTAGAGATAGATCTCTTCATTTAGCTTCCTGCGAAGCTAAAATACTCTCTGACTGTAAGACTATTTTAGCTCTTCACAGAGCTAAAGATTAAAGCACTTTGTGCTAACATCGAGGCTACTGCAGCCCCACTTACATCATCAACATTGTTGGGCAGTGCTAGGATCGCCGTTAATGGCAAAATCAAAGCACTAAGTGCTCAGATAGCTTCATCTTGTGAAACTAATTCAACTCTCTGTAGAGTTCAGTCTCGCCTATCACACGAGGTTAAGGCTAAAGCACCTTCTAGCATTGCTGATTTAGCGTCGCTCTCATTGTCAGCACCTAGTGCTAAAGTTCATAGCCGCGAAGATAGAACTAAAGCACTAGATGTTAAGAATCTTAGCCGGAGGCTAAAGATGAAGCACCATTGAGTGCTAACAGCGAGACTATTTTATTCTCGCTCAAGGGAAGAACTTTGTGTAGCAAGGCTAAGCTCGCCTCCAAAGGTAGAGCTAAAATAAGTAATTTCACCTTGCAAAGCTAATCTTTCAGGCGAAGCTATCCTACCTTCCCCTATAGCCAAAAAAAAAAAGCCTTTTTGGTTAAGCCAAGGGCTTCTTAGCCCAAGAGGGCTAACTTTCAGTCTCTGTAACGGATCGGTTAGATCTAGCAGACATAGACTTGAGAGACTATCTGAGCAACAAGCGAAAACTTCGCTCCGAAGAGCCAGTTCACATCTCACCATCCCAGTGCGGATAAGCGGGATATCAACTAGTGACAACGCATTCTATTTACTATTCCTTGGGGTCATTCTCCATTGCATCTTCTTCAAATTAGCAATCAGTTTTTAACTGATTATTAGTCTAATCTTTTGAGAAGCTCATGTCTCGAAAGAAGAAGACAATGAAGGTGCCTCACCTCGTAACTGCCTCTGTTAACATGATAGACAGAGGAAGGGATCTGCTACAATTTCGCAGAAGGAGACAAGAGGTTCGCACTCCCTCATTCAGTTCTCCAAATTCTGACTATAGCCCTGGCTTAGGTTAGGTTCTGGTCAAACAAAAGAGTGCTTTTCAAGGTACTCATTCCAGGGTAGCAATATCCTATAATTATGGATAACCTTTTTCCTCATAAATTATGTTGCCAGAACAATTGAGACGCCACTGTTGGCCCGGAGGCCTTCCACTCTAGTTTTGATGATGATTAACTCATGTAGTTATGTTTACTAATAATCTTGTGTTGTCTAAGTTTCAGATTATTAACCAAGATATTAGTTGGTGATTAGCTTCAACAAGGTGTTTAGAAGCTTTTCATGATGATTCCAGGGCCAAAGCTTCAAGATCACACATTGCCTAGCCCATGGATGGAGTTTTGGAGCAAGTCTTCTTGATGACACAAAGACTTAGGTATCCATAGTTTAGTTAGTGTGTTTAGATCCAATTTGTAAAGCTTAGTATAGTTGATATGCTCAAGTGCACAAACACACACGTTTTCATGATTTGGATTTTGGTTTTCATGAATAGTTTGATCAAAACAAGTTTACTTTATTTCTATGTATATTAGATATGTTCTAGATATACATACATGCGTATATGACTTATACAAACTTAGTTTGACATACCTATTCATGTAGTTTTATGTTTTGGTATAAAACATATTTTTGAAATTAAAGACAAAAACTATGATATATTTGTTGAATGTATATTAGACCTATGTCCATATGCATCATGCTTAATAATGTTCAAATATCAAGTTTTTGTATTTCTATAAGTTTTAGGAAAATCAGATTTCCTATTGAAAAATCAAGTTTGATAAAAATACAAGTTTTGTTTTTGATAAAATTGGCAAGACACAAAAATGAATTGATATGTTGATATATTGTCTTGGAATTTTTATCACTTGTTTGAGTTTCAATATAAAATGATAAAACAATTTTTATGGTATTTTTAAAAAGAGATAAAAGATTTTTTAGAAAATATTTTTCCCAAATTTTCTGTCTTTTTTGTGCTGACAGGCTGGTCGGTCGACCCGGACGGTCGACCGCACCAAGAGCCGGTCGACCTGTAGGGTCGACCGACGTGCACAGATGTGCACGTCTGGGCAGACACAAAAACGGTCGACCGAGCCGGTCGACCGGGTCGAGAGCTCTGCTCTCTGTTTTTCTGGGTCGACCGGGCCGGTCGACCGCAGTTGCCCAACGGTCATATTTCTGACCGTTGGCGGTCGACCGGGCCGGTCGACCGGCAGCCTGTCAGGCTGCCAGCTCAGCCTAACGGCTATTTTTCTGATGGGCCTATATAAACCCCATCTCTTTGGGGATTTTGGCCAAGTTTTTGAAGAGAAAAAATTCTGGTTTTCTGAAGTGTTTAAAACAAGTTTTTCAAAAGTGTTTGGGGCTTTAATCTTTCAATCTTTATTGTTTTAGGTTTTTAGAAAAATCAAAGAAAAGAATATTTTGGGAGATTTGTCTTGGTTTTCATTCTATATCTTTTGCAAGAATTTTCCCAAGTGTTTTTCTTTGTTGCTTGTTTTCCAAACACCTAGTTTTCCACACTTGAGCTATCATACTATCCTAATCTATTAGGATCTTATTTTTGTGGAAAAGAAAAGAGAAAAAGAAAGAGATTTTGAGTTTGTGGTTTTTGGAACCACTTGTTGTAAACACCCTTATTCTTATTGTATCCCTCTTTGGTAGAGGTGATCGGGTGATTGGTTTGCTCCCTCTAGTGAGAGGTGGAGATTTGGTTGTAACCCTCTTCGGTAGAGGTGTTGTTGTTGTTGTGTTTGGCTACGGGCCTACCCCTCGGTTGTGAGGTGGTTGTTTGAGAGAGGAGTTAGGTACTCCATTGTTGTAAAAATCCTTCTCGGTGAAGGTTCCCTCGGTGGGAGTCCTCGGTGGACGGTATAGTGGATTGAAAATCCTACACGGTGGTATAGGCGGGGATGTAGAGCAAGGGTGCTCGAACCTCGAAACATATCTTTGTGTTTGCGTTTGATCCATTTGTCTCTAAACTCTCTCTCTTTTACATTTGTGCAAAGCATCATACTTCATTCATATCATATTTGCTTGTGTTGAGCATAATTCATCTTGTCATATCATATTTATTTGCTTGTGTTGTGCCTTGCATAATCCATATTGCTATATCCTTGATTGCTTGGCTTGATTGTGTGTGCACATTGCTTGGATTGCTTGTGTGTGTGTGCCCAACTTATACTCATCCAACAAGAGCTTCACATAGCGCCTCAACCCATTTCAAGGGGAATCAAGGGGAGTTAGTCCAGAGCCTCGCAAGGGGAATTCGGCTACACTTGTTGTATTGTATTAGTTTGTGCATAATTTGCATTAGCTTCCGCATTTAGCGCACTTAGTTTTGCATTAAGTTTTAGATTAGCACTAACACCTATTCACCCCCCCTCTAGGTGTTTTTCAATTGGTATCAGAGCTAGTGCTCCTGATACTTAGGCTTAACATCCTAGGAGTGAGATCCATTTGCTTGCTAATCTATTGTTTGCATTTGCTTGTTTGCACACATTTAGTTTACCATGGCCTTCATGACCCCACCTATGTATGACCCTTCCAACATTCATGTTTGGAAGATTAGGATGACCGTTTATTTACAAACCCTAGGTCATAAAGTTTATCTTGCTATTACCAAGGAATCCTTCCTTAGTGGTCGCAATCATATAGGGGCCAATGCACAAGCCCTAGAGGCCATTAGAAGCACATTACCTAAAGATTATCTCATGTGTGTTTCTAACATTGATTCCGCCTTTGCAGTGTGGAACAAATTGACAACAACAACCACCACCTTGGAGCTTCAAGTGCAAATTCAAGAAGAGGAATCTAGTGGAGAATCCGACTCACAATGCTTCATGGTCCAAGGGAATGACTCCCTTGAGGTACATTCGGAACCCCACTTAGATAGTGATGATTGCTCTAGTTCTTCATGTGATAATTTTGATGCCCATGCTTTAAATGAAGAACTTTCTATTGTTTGTGAAAAATTAATTGAAAATTATAAGATTTTGAAAAAGAAAAGTCTAGAAATTGAAAAAGAAAATAAGAGTTTGCATTCTAGACTTGATTGTGTTTTGCAAGAGAAGGTTGAGGTTTATAATGAAAGGGATTCATTGAGATCTCAATTGGAACTTGCACTAAAAGAAAATGAATTTTTAAAAACTAAAAATGATTGCCATGCTATTTTGAAGAAAAATGAAAATTTATCTTCTAAAGTTGATTTTGTTGTAAAAGAAAATAATTCTTTGAAAATAAAAATTGATTCTATTTCAAAGGATTTAGAAATTTGTTTAAAGAAAAATGAAGTTTTGCAAAATACAATTGATGCACATGTTTGCCATGCTAGTGTAGCTTCATCTAGTCTACCTAATGCATGTACCTCTTCTTCTAGGATTAATGATGATATTTGTATGTTAAAGAAGAGAGTAGATTGTTTGGGCTCCACTATGAGCAAATGTACCATGAACCACGCTCGCTTGGAAACTTTGGTTCGTAAGAAACAAGTTTCAACTTTTATGCATGCACACCCTCCACGGCATACACATGCTCCACACGGACACCATCAACATATGTATGCTCATGTGTACACATGTACACATTGTGGCCGAAAAGGTCATCTTGCTAAATTTTGCTATGATCGTTTACATGTTGAGAATTTAGCAAAGAAGTTTGTTTGGGTTAGAGAAGGGACTAACTCCCATGGACCCAACAAGATGTGGGTACCAAAGACCACCCCTCCTATTATTTTTGATATAGGTGTGGGCTCTCACATGACGTGAGAGTGATGACACCTTGGAGTGGATGCGTTCCGGACTTAAAGGAAATCAATTGGATGCATCACTTTCAAGGGAAGATTTGGTGGAGATGACCACCATGTTTTGGAGACAAGGAGAGTTGCCTTCTAGGTTTTGGTAACAATTCTTAACTCCTTATTATTCTTTACATGCTTTCATATTAATGTTTTATAGCATGTTTTCATTGTCTATGGATTAGTATGTAAACGCCATGATTATTAGATCCTTGACATACATATATAGTATTTGAGACACACATGCTTGTATGAACCCATTCTTAGTGTTCTCACTTTTGTTTAAACTATAATGTACATCATGAATCTAATGCATGTGAATTTACATAGTAATCATGTTTTAGTTTTATCATGATGACTTCTATATTGTGTTTTGATGCTTCTTGTTAAGATTACTTGTTTAGATGTTAGTTTTCATTAAAACTAGGATTTATACTTGTACATATAGTGGGCCACAAATAAATTTATATATGTTTGGGCTTGATTGCTTATTTGAGCCCATTAGTTGTGCTAGCATAGTCTAGTTTTGATGATTCATACATTTTAAACTTGTATTCCCATTTTGGATTTGTTTTATGAGTTTTTCACTTCATGTATATGTTTGTATTGCCAAACTTTAAGATATACATGTATACCCCTTGAGTCATTTGCCTTTCATGCAACTCTATATATAAGGACTCAATTGTGTTTAGGGATATGTATGTATACTTATTGTGTTGACAATTCATACATATACCATGAAATGAAATTTTATTTGATGAAGATTTAGTTTTTCTTGATTTTGTGTTTAATTGTTTAACTTCATGTATATGTCTATCTTGTCCAAACAATTAGATATACATGTTCATCCTTTTGAGCCACGTGCCTTAATGCATATATTTTGTGGACTCGTTTGAATTTTGGATATGTATGTATACTTTAGTTTGTATAAGACATACATATGCCTTGAAGATTAAATAGTTTAGATGATTTTTATGTTTTCATGTTTTCAATGTTTTAAAGGAATAATTGAGCTTAATTGAAAATTTCATGATTATGATATTCACACCTTATTTGTACACTCACATTTATTGGTTGCTCATGTTTTGTTTTCATGAGTCATATTTATGCCTAATTGAATTAGAGTGTTGATTATCATGTGGATTTCATGTTTTATGAAAATTATTTTTAGTTTATTCCTTACTTGAAGGATTTCACACTAGTTAACAAGTTTTTCCTATAACTAGTTCGTATTCTTCAATTTGGTAGTGATTTTCAAACAAAACTACATTTTCAAATCTATTTTTGAAAACCCCTACCATCGATGGGAGGTTGGATGGGAGATCATGTTCATGTATGCTTTAAAATGAAAATCATTTAAAACTTGAATCTTGATTGGGAGGTATTGTAATATGATGTATACATTTGAACTCATTGCTATGTCAATTGGTATCATTGAACTCTTTCAATTGGTATCATTTTGATCTTTTTGTATACTCATATGTTTATTGTGTATGTATATTTTCAATTGGTATCATCTATTGGTGATTGGTACTCATTCTATTTCATACACTTTCATTGGTGCTTAAGATAAAAATTTTTCACAAAATCTTGTTTATGCTAGTGCTTGAGTTTCAATTTGTTTCAACTGATTACTTTTAAATTGTTTTGATTTGTATTGACTATATGCATATAGATTCATGATGAGTGTATCTTGTATTGAAGAGCTTAACATCTCTTCGTTATGTGGTACACGTGTGTAGGGGGAGCTTCACATCTCCTCTTATGCATTACATAATGTGTGTTATGTGAATTAGGGCTTAACATCCCTCTTTCATGTAATGCATATGTGTAGGGAAGCTAACTTAGCGTCTTCCTCTTCATGAATGTATATAGCATATAACATCTATTGATCTTTGTTTATTTTCAATTGATATCAAGTTGCTTCATTGACATATTTATCTATTGATATCATGTTGTTTATAGTCACCCCTTCTTGATCTTTTTGATTGACAAAAGGGGAGAAAAATTTGTTTGATTTGATTTTACTTTGAACCCTTTGTTGATGATTGACAAAAAGGGGGAGAAGTATTTGAGTTTATATGCATGTTTTTTTGCTTAAGGGGGAGAAGTATTTGTCTTCCTTGTTACTTATGCAGATATGTTTTTATATTGCAAATAGGAGAAAAAGATTTTGATTTATACTTGTTGCATGTTTTATCTCCATACTTGCATACATATTCATGTGCTTCATTTCCATATCTTATTATTTATGTCTATGCATGAGTTAAGGGGGAGCTTCTTTGAAGCTTAACTTTAATCCATGCATATATAACTCCATGAGTTTTGTCATCATCAAAAAGGGGGAGATTGTTGGCCCGGAGGCCTTCCACTCTAGTTTTGATGATGATTAACTCATGTAGTTATGTTTACTAATAATCTTGTGTTGTTTAAGTTTCAGATCATTAACCAAGATATTAGTTGGTGATTAGCTTCAACAAGGTGTTTAGAAGCTTTTCATGATGATTCCAGGGCCAAAGCTTCAAGATCACACATTGCCTAGCCCATGGATGGAGTTTTGGAGCAAGTCTTCTTGATGACACAAAGACTTAGGTATCCATAGTTTAGTTAGTGTGTTTAGATCCAATTTGTAAAGCTTAGTATAGTTGATATGCTCAAGTGCACAAACACACACGTTTTCATGATTTGGATTTTGGTTTTCATGAATAGTTTGATCAAAACAAGTTTACTTTATTTCTATGTATATTAGATATGTTCTAGATATACATACATGCGTATATGACTTATACAAACTTAGTTTGACATACCTATTCATGTAGTTTTATGTTTTGGTATAAAACATATTTTTGAAATTAAAGACAAAAACTATGATATATTTGTTGAATGTATATTAGACCTATGTCCATATGCATCATGCTTAATAATGTTCAAATATCATGTTTTTTTATTTCTATAAGTTTTAGGAAAATCAGATTTCCTATTGAAAAATCAAGTTTGATAAAAATACAAGTTTTGTTTTTGATAAAATTGGCAAGACACAAAAATGAATTGATATGTTGATATATTGTCTTGGAATTTTTATCACTTGTTTGAGTTTCAATATAAAATGATAAAACAATTTTTATGGTATTTTTAAAAAGAGATAAAAGATTTTTTAGAAAATATTTTTCCCAAATTTTCTGTCTTTTTTGTGCTGACAGGCTGGTCGGTCGACCCGGACGGTCGACCGCACCAAGAGCCGGTCGACCCGTAGGGTCGACCGACGTGCACAGATGTGCACGTCTGGGCAGACACAAAAACGGTCGACCGAGCCGGTCGACCGGGTCGAGAGCTCTGCTCTCTGTTTTTCTGGGTCGACCGGGCCGGTCGACCGCAGTTGCCCAACGGTCATATTTCTGACCGTTGGCGGTCGACCGGGCCGGTCGACCGGCAGCCTGTCAGGCTGCCAGCTCAGCCTAACGGCTATTTTTCTGATGGGCCTATATAAACCCCATCTCTTTGGGGATTTTGGCCAAGTTTTTGAAGAGAAAAAATTCTGGTTTTCTGAAGTGTTTAAAACAAGTTTTTCAAAAGTGTTTGGGGCTTTAATCTTTCAATCTTTATTGTTTTAGGTTTTTGGAAAAATCAAAGAAAAGAATATTTTGGGAGATTTGTCTTGGTTTTCATTCTATATCTTTTGCAAGAATTTTCCCAAGTGTTTTTCTTTGTTGCTTGTTTTCCAAACACCTAGTTTTCCACACTTGAGCTATCATACTATCCTAATCTATTAGGATCTTGTTTTTGTGAAAAAGAAAAGAGAAAAAGAAAAAGAGTTTGAGTTTGTGGTTTTTGGAACCACTTGTTGTAAACACCCTTATTCTTGTTGTATCCCTCTTTGGTAGAGGTGATCGGGTGATTGGTTTGCTCCCTCTAGTGAGAGGTGGAGATTTGGTTGTAACCCTCTTCGGTAGAGGTGTTGTTGTTGTTGTGTTTGGCTACGGGCCTACCCCTCGGTTGTGAGGTGGTTGTTTGAGAGAGGAGTTAGGTACTCCATTGTTGTAAAAATCCTTCTCGGTGAAGGTTCCCTCGGTGGGAGTCCTCGGTGGACGGTATAGTGGATTGGAAATCCTACACGGTGGTGTAGGCGGGGATGTAGAGCAAGGGTGCTCGAACCTCGAAACATATCTTTGTGTTTGCGTTTGATCCACTTGTCTCTAAACTCTCTCTCTTTACATTTGTGCAAAGCATCATACTTCATTCATATCATATTTGCTTGTGTTGAGCATAATTCATCTTGTCATATCATATTTATTTGCTTGTGTTGTGCCTTGCATAATCCATATTGCTATATCCTTGATTGCTTGGCTTGATTGTGTGTGCACATTGCTTGGATTGCTTGTGTGTGTGTGTGCCCAACTTATACTCATCCAACAAGAGCTTCACATAGCGCCTCAACCCATTTCAAGGGGAATCAAGGGGAGTTAGTCCAGAGCCTCGCAAGGGGAATTCGGCTACACTTGTTGTATTGTATTAGTTTGTGCATAATTTGCATTAGCTTCCGCATTTAGCGCACTTAGTTTTGCATTAAGTTTTAGATTAGCACTAACACCTATTCACCCCCCCCCCTCTAGGTGTTTTCAGCCACTTCTAATGGTCCGATGATGATGAAGAAGCCGGCGGCTACGCTTCCTCCACCACCATCAGCTCTGTGCAGGTAGGGTTCGTATCAGCCAATATAGCTGATAATAACAATGATGATGATCTCTGTCACCACATGGAGGCACTGGAGCAGACTTCCAAGGCCCAGCAAGAAGCCTTGGACAACATCCAGCAAGTGTTGGCTAAGCTAATGACAAACTGGAATAATGATAACACAACTGGTAGTAATAACGAAAATGTGGAGAACAACAACAATGAACTGCCTAAGGCTGAGCATTCAAAGGAGGGATCTTCAATCGATGCCGAAGTGATCAAAGGTATCCAAGCTCAGATCGCATCCCTGGTAGAATGAACTGAAGAAAATAGGGGCAGTTCGCCCTTACCCTCGGAATGGAATTCAATCCCCATATCCGCCAAAGTTCAAGTCACTAACGCTGTACTCGTATGATGCCAAGAGCTCGCCAAATCAGCAAATTTACTATTTTCGATCACAAACCGGTAATGTAGTAGGTAATGATGATACCATGGCCAGACTAGTCATTGGCACCCTCAATGTGGTAACCTTTGATTGGTTCAAGAGTCTTCCCGCGAACTCTGTCAATTCCTAGATCGACTAGGAAACCTATTCCTCTCTTGATTTTATGACGATGATACCAAGGTGACCACAGACACACTCCTTTCGACAGTCCAGAAAGGAGGAGAATCTGTACGGTATTATATAGAGAGGTTCTGTAACCTCTCTCTCATGTGCCCTGCAAGCTTGCCTTTGACCATGTTGTTTCAAACATGTAGACATAACTTCTTTATCAAGGTGAAAGTCCTCATGGGAGCCGTCAAGGGCTCATACATGGAAAGAGCTTGTTAAAAAAGCTGAAATAGCTGAGAAATCATGTAAAAAGTTTGAGACCCCTAAAAGTAGGTGGGGAATCAATAGAAAAAGCTATGACACGGCTGAATCTTCTAATACATCAGCATTGAAAGTATACGAGGAACTCAATCGAAGAAGGATAACTCCAACAGAACTTCAGAGTATCAGCGACTTAGACCCTAATGATCCAATAAAGCAGCCGGTAGGCCAAGTATTGCCTTTAAAGAGACTTAGGCAGGCCTATGATGCTAGTTATCTTAACACTTAACCTTGCATGAGCCCAAGAGGCTAGCCTCTCCTGAGAGGCTAAGTTTGTCTAGCTTCACCTTGAAGCTCTTCATAACTTCACAGAGAGCTAAGTGTTAGCTTCGCCTGAAGCTCTATACAACCGCGCAGAAGGCTAACTCCTAACTTCGCCTAAAACCAAGCATCTCTCTACTGAGAGCTTATTTCTAACTTCACCTGAAGCTTTACACAGCTCTGTTGAGAGCTATGGTGTGAACTCGATCAGACATTTCACATGCAGTTAGTGTCAAGAATCAATATATGGACAGGCCTGAAAAAGGCCATTGGAAGGTTATGAAATGGATTCTTTAATATTTAAAAAGATCTACTAATATTGGTCTGTGTTTTGATAGGAGATCTAATTCTGATTGCAAAATTATTGGATATTCAGATTCATATTTTGCGAGCGATCTGGATAGAAGGAGATCTCTAACAGGTTATGTTTTCACTCTTTCAGGTTATGCCATTAGTTGGAAGGTGATCTTATAGTCGATAGCTGCTTTGTCTACTACAGGGGTAGAGTATATGGCAGTTATAGAGGCAATGAAAGAAGCAATTTGATTAAGAGGTTCGGTTGAAAATCTCAACTTACACCTAGGTGTAACTACGGTATTTTGTGATAGCTAAAGTGTTATACATCTGACGAAGCACCCAATGTATCATAAGAGAACCAAATAAATTGATATCAGGTATCACTTTATTCGAGAAATTGAAGTCATCAAAGTTAAGAAAATTGGTATTACAGATAATCTAGCATATATGTGACATAGCTTGTACCTTCATGTAAGTTCGAGCACTGTCTTGAATTGCTTGGTGTTCAAAGTGATGAAAGTTAAGCCCATCAGGGCTAGAGAAGGCAGTGAGGACCGAAAGGAGCTTGATGATATTCAAGCTAAGATAGAGAAATTTATTGTGTATTCAAGTCAAGGTGGAGATTTGTTGACAATGACTTCACATACACATCTCCTCACATGAAGTAGCCCACATTTGTTGACTTAACACACCACTTGCCAGCCTATGATTTTTTCATGTTTGATCTTTTCAGCTACCCTAATGGATTAGTACCCACCCTAAAGATTCAACCACCAAAACAGATGTTATGGCCACCCTAAATATTTATTAATTTGTTTTTTTATGTGATGTTGATTAGTGAGTTCTTTCTATATTACGGGATGTTGAAGTGAGCTGAAAATTAGTAAGCAGCAGAAGAAAAGAGAGTCTTCTTAAATCCTATTTATTTGTTCTTATTTGTATATTGGGTTTTGTGAATTTCGGTGAGTGTGATTAGAGTTGTAATATCTTTGTATTCTCCTTTTTTATTAGTGGATTCCTCTTGTTGTCTTCTTCTGTTGACGTAGATCACATTGACCGAACAACGTTAATACCGGTGTGCTGTCATCTCGTCTCTATTAGCCTATAGTTGCTATCTGTTTAATCTCTCTTTGCACTTGTCATCTCTCGTATTAGAAGCACACTTCTACAACAATTATTCCATGTGCTTTATATACATTAAGTCTGATAAAAAAACTAGGAAAATTAATCTACAACCTTACCTTTCCTTAGCATAAACCCTCTAACACTTCATCTATATTCTTCATGTCCAAATACCATAAACTTTTATCTTTTTTGTGAGGTACTCACTTGTTGCCTCTCTAATTGACAATTTCAGAATATTTTCAAACTCAACACTTATCATTCAATAACTTGTTTGATTAATTCTTTTCAACAATTTTCTTTTAAGATGAAAGATACTTCATTCTATTTGCCTACTAGATTGTAGTGGTCAATTTCTGACCTACACTGAGATCAATACACGTGCCCTCGCCAACAGAATCTCTCGAGGACACCGACAATAAAAGCCATCCGAGCATCTCCTCTGAGCATCTCCTCGCAGAGCATTATTCGATTATTTTCGAGACTGTTCCTTCTCCCGAGGAATTGATTGTCCTGAGGATACATTTCTTTCCGAGAACATCGTCGACCAAGACTAATTTTTCCATCTTGAGTAGGGCGGCCACTGCAACCAACTCTATTGATTTCTACCTTCGTTTATGGAGTTCATTACGCCGCCAAATCATCCCATGTTTCACATGTTACAAGAACCCCTACTTCAACATAGACTATTACAAAAAGTGACAGCAATCGCTCTCGCAATTAAGGGCAGAATCCCAGCCATTATGAAAGAATCTCAACTTACAGATCATGTGATTATTGAAACCCACATGACCCACACTGTCAATGAGAGCTCCCCGGGTATATATACGTTGGGAGGGGGATAAGAAAGAGGACAGGCGACAACCAAGAAAAAAGAGAAGGAAAAAAATCCACAATCAGGCTTCCCACTGAGTGCAGAAAATAGCCTTCCCCAAATCAAATTTCACTGTATCCTATGGTGATTTCAGAGTTTTAGCTCCGTTATCTTCACTGTAATCCTTTACAAATAGTGAGTTCTCTCTTCCTCCTCGTGGTTTTTTCCATATTGAGTTTTCACGTAAAAACTTATGTCTTTGAGTTGTCCTTTTGCTCACTCTTAGATCCAGGGTACAAATTGAAGTGTAAATAAATTTCTTCTTAAAATTTACCCCTTTATTTTTGATGCTTTCATTGAGATCTGAGTTGCTACGCTCAAGATATCACCACGTTCAACATTCCTCAAACAGCCTCTTCCAGATGGGCGAGGTCCCACGCAAGTGACTTAACGGCAGCATAAATTCCAAAGGTAAGGCCAAAGCGACCACCGGGGCACGGCCTCCAAGCCGATTAACAATCAGCCACTCGCGGAGGGTACTACCTCCATCTCATCACGGGAGTGACTGTCAGCTCTCAACCTTCTCAACAGCAAGAAGACCAGTTATTTTAGATGCTCCGAAAGATGAAAGAAGATATGAAGGAATAACAACTACAGTCAGGTCGCGAGCGGGCACAGATGATGCTCGATCGCGATAACATCCTTCGCGAATAAGAAGACTAAAGCAGCTCAATCAACAGCTCTAAGCTCAAGTCGATACCCTTAAGAATAACTCTGCGTGAACAGAAGGCGACACCGAGTACAAGGGGTCCTCGAATCTTCACGTCCTTAATGAACTGATAGCAAATCATGGTGGCCAAGTTGCCTCAGCACCTGATACCACCACCCACTTCCATGACTCCCCACTTTTCAAGGATATCTAAGAATGTGAACTTTCAAGGAAAGTCTCGACTCCCACCTTTCACAACTACACCATAGTGAGTGATCCAATTCAACACATCTAATATTTTTAAGACAATATGATGCTCTATTACCGTAATAATCTGATAATTTATCTTACTTTTCCTTCCAGTCTAAGAGGCGCAGCATCAGAGTGGTTCTACTCCTTATCACCCCTATCCCTCCACAATTTCACAGAGGTCACCGAGGGCTTCCTCAATCAAAATGCTAGTCGCCATGAATCTAAGAAGAGTAGCCACCACCACCTCTCCATCAAAATGAGACCAAGAGATAGCCTGAATTCCTACATCAATTTCATCCAGGGCCAGCTCACCAAGGTCTCCAATTACAGTGAGGACGTATCTACGCTCGCGTTTATCAGCAGGCTGCAAGTCATTCACCCTTTGTGCAAACACCTCTTGAAGCACAACGTCGTCAAGATGAGTGAGGCTCTCTCTTAAGCGCAATCCTACATCCAACTAGAGGAGAGGATGAAGACTTCCTCCAATTACTCCGCAAATCCTAGCGATGACGGAACAAAATAAAAGTATGCTAGCGAAGCTCTCTACCATGCTCCAAATCGACATAAGGGGCAACTTCCTTACAATAAGCAGATGCTCTCTATACTCCTGTCAAGTCCAATCCAGAGCTACAGGCCTACAGAGCGATTCACTCCATTGAAACTTTCAATCAATGAAGCATTCAATACCTTTAAAGATCAACCGTGAGTCAGACGCTTGAAGTCGATCAAGCCCAATCCTTTATTGCTTGGGTTGGAGAATATTGCTCCTACCATGACTGCAGGGGCAGCAAAGCATCCATTTGTTGGGTCCTCTAAGGATTCCTGGAAGAACTCATCTAACAAACCTTCCTCAAGGAGTACGTTCTCACTCCTTAGGCAATTTCTCAGTAACGAAACACAAGTCTTCCCAGAAGCTGAATGCGATCGTCCAGTACAAGACGATCGACTGATTTTCTGACTTCCATGCAAACAGCGTACTCCCTTCTAAATTATCCCTTTACATATTGCATTCATAAGAATAAAATAACTACTCATTGTTTTACATTTTGCAAAGCAGCCTTCCAGTCATGCACGATGATGATGGGATTTCTCCCACTCGCAGACAGCCGTTAGAACCCCTCATGGATGGAGTATGCCCCACACGGAGGTAGTTCCACATGCATCCAGTCATACGCCCCATTGGAGGGATTTACCCCACTCGGAGGCTGCCAATAAAACCTCCCGGGGATGGGGTGTACCCCACACGGAGACAGTTCTGACATTCGTCTACCCCAATGATGGGATTTCCCCCACTCGAAGGCTGACAAGCGACTCTTCGCTGCTGGGATGTGCCCGCACTTGGAGGATCTCATATATACACTCCAAGATGGGATGTGCCCCCGCGTAGAAGTGTTCACGTAGACATTGACGTTCATCTATTCATACACCCCGATAATGGGATTTCCCTCACTCGGGAGCGGATTTGTGATTCTCCGCTGATGGGTTGTGCCCCACTTGAAAGATCGCGCCTATAAACTCCTAGACGGGATGTGCTTCCGCGTGAAAATGTTAATGCAGACATGCCTATGGGCTTTCTCGGTTATCTTACGAGAGCCGAAACCCTTGATTGTGGGATTTCCCCCACTCGGAGTCCCCATTTTGCTGCGGGATTTCTCTCTCTTAGAACATTCGATCATCTAATGTTAGGACGTGCCCCACTCGAAGGATCGTGTCATACACTCCTAGACAGGATGTGCCCCCGCGTGGAAGTGTTAACGCAGACATGCCTACGGGCCTTTCCTGATAGTCCTACGGGAGCCGAAACCCCCAGATGTGGGATTTTTCCCACTCGAAGTCCCCCACTCTGCTATAAAAATGTGTTCCCTCTCAGAGTCCCTGTCTGTTCCGCTGATGGCATGTGCCCCTACTCAAACAGGCAAGCATATGGGCTCCCCTCATCTGAACCCACAGGCGGATGATCACCCGGTAGTTTTCCTCTAGCGGATTCCTTTCATATTCTGATATTGTGATATGCCCCTACTCAAGAGACAACTCTGTTGACTGGATATCCCCCGCACGAGAAGACAACTTAGCTGTTGGGCTTGCTCCCACATTGGAAGTACCAGATCATCGGCCGGGTAGGGGCCCCTACTCAAGATAGACGCATCCAATCTATTAATGAGATTTTGTTGCGGCTCAAATATTGTGAAATTTTTCAGTATTGTTTGCACCGTTTACAAATTATAAAAAGAAAAATCTTGCTTTGAAATCTTTTTAGAAGAATAGCATGTGACAATAAAACGATCGAATCCACAGAGACTTGTGTAAAAACCACAGTTTTAAAATCTGAACATTAATTTTAACCTAGTTGGGAATTAATGAATGGTCTTGAATTTTGAATTTGTTTAGAAACTAAAATTCCAGGTAAATTAAAAAAAGAGGGAAAACAAATTTAAGAATTAAAAACTAATTGTTCTTCTAGATGCATTACTTGGAAATGAACAAAAATAAGAAAAGAAAATTGAGAGAAAGTGATAGGAAAATTGAAACTCGAAATTAATACAGAGCTTTGGTTCTCTTCAAGTTGATCGTGAAGAGATCAGCTACCGAGCTCTCTTCTCTGCATCACAAAGTTACTAAAAGGAGACAAAAGCATGAAAACAAATAAAACTCAATCATCAAGTTCTAATTGATTTAAAATTAATTGATGCTCAAAAGAAATTTATATGAGATTATGTTTTTTGAGCTAAAGAATGAGTAATCAATCCCTACCTTATGTGAGGGGGACAGTTCATACGATTTGTATGCAAAAATGCATTAATGCACCATAATTTAATCAAAAGCACTTCAAAAACTCCACTGACATGAGATGCATTGGTAGAGTTAAAAAGATATAAACCTTTTCGATGGCTCTGAAGGAAGCAATATTTTTTTAATGTAGCGCAATTAATAAGCCAGCAAGCAAGTGTCCCTCCTATTTGTGCAACTTTCTTATTGTCTAGTGGAATATTCCTGCAAAACAAGTTTAAAAATTAGATCGCAGGGATGATAAAGAAAAAGAAAAAATTTACTAATTTTATTAGATTTTTTTATTTTTAATTTTTAAATTTTTAAAATTTTCTTTTTACAACCAAAAAAAATTTAAATGTTGGTTTTTAAAAATAATGTTTTTTTTTTTTTTTACAAATCTCGTGTAACAACGTGAAAATTTTGTTGCAGCTTGAATAATGTGAAATTTTCTGCCGTTTGCACCACACACAAATTATAAAAAAATCAAATCTAGCTTTGAAAACTTTTAAAAGAATAGCATAGTGACAAGAAAAAGATCGAATCCACGGAGACTTGTATAAACACCACAGCTTTAAAATCTAAACTTTAATTTTAATCTAACTGGGAATTAATGAATGATCTTGAATTTGGAATTTGTTTAGGAATTAAAACTCAAGGTAAATTAAAGAGAGAAAAAAATTTAAGAATTAAAAATTAATTGTTCTTCTAGATGCGTTACTTGGAAATGAACGAAAATAAGAAAAAAAAATTGAGAAAGAGATAACAAATTTGAAACTCGGAATTAACACAGTGCCTTGGTTCTTGTCAAGTTGATCGTGAAGAAATAAGCTACCTAAGCCCTCTTTCCTACATCACTAAGTTATTAAAACGAGACAGAAGCAAGAAAACAACTATAACTCAATCATAAAAAAGAAATTGAAATTAGTGTTGTGCGCAGGACAACACCCTGTCTGAGGAATTCGCCAACCAGGTAGAGACAGATGCCGCCGGAGACGTACCAACACGACAAGAACAGAGAAACAAATAGAGAAAAATAATCAACACAGTATTTAACGAGGTTCGGCAACGTGCCTACGTCCTCGGGGCAAGGGAGAGAGAGATTTTATTGATTCAGTAATCAATACAAACTAATACAGAGGGATACTTGAGGGAACTTTCAGGTATACAATACATGAGGGCTCTAGCCCATATTTATAGCCATAGAGTCCCTGGGTTTTAGGAAACCCCAACTGGATTCAATCCCAAACAAAAAAGGAATCTGAATCCCAAAAGGAAAGCCAAAACGCATCTGACGGTCGACTAGCCGGTCGACCGACCCATGCCTCGGTCGACCGCGCGGTCGACCGGACCCAAACTGAGAGCAGCCTGCTTTCAGTCGGTCGACCGTTCCATGCCACGGTCGACCAGGCGGTCGACCGGGCTAACCCTGTGCACGTCGTGCACACCGGTCGACCAGGCGGTCGACCAACCTTCTCCACCGGTCGACCATGCGGTCGACCGGGAGCTATCCTGGCCTGCTCCAATGCGTCGTCTTGCTCCTTTGTCTTCCGATCTCTGTGCTACCTTCTTCCATCTCCTCTCTCCCTACAATTCTCCACCTCGGTGAAGATTTTTCAAATCTGAGCCGATCTCCAACGAACTCCAGTCTATCACCTGGCGAAATCGACACACGATCTCGGCGAAATAGACACACGATCTCGGCTTGAGCGCTTCGAACGAAATCGACACACGATCTCGGCAAAATTGACAGACAATCTCGACTTGGAACCTTTAGCTCAGCTATCAACTGGGATGCACCACACATGCGTTCCCATCACTTCACCTTAGGAGAAATATCATACGAGCCTTTCAACGAACGTGCTTTCCACTCAGCAACTTCATGACTTTAAGAAGAACCCATCATGAGCCAACCATAACTCTCCAACTGACTGGCTCTATCCAACCAAGTTTAAGTAGAGCCAGTCAGTTGACGGTCCAACCAAGTTTAAGTAGAGCACACCGAACACCATCATCGGTTTCAACAAACTGGATGCACATCCCTCTTATACAAGCTTAACCATCTTCTCACCAGAAGATCAACTGTTCATCGAGATCACAATACTTCACCTCTACGTGAAGTCCAACTCTCCACCTCTACGTGAAGTCCCAATCAGCTTCTCGAGAACCCAAATAGCTTCATATAGGTTGCATCACCAAATGTGGCTGCGCCTTTACGGCTGCTACGTACCTTGCGCAAAGGATCAAGCCAACCGTAGTTCATTTGAAATGAGCTTCATCAAGCTCAAGTACTTGTACCTGAATCTTCAGCAGCGAACCTATCTGGCTGAGTCATATGAACCTCCTCACTGCTATCATGGAGAACAATGGCCTTCAACTTGATCTTGTCGCGGTCACAAGCTTGAGATTCATGCTTCTTCAACCACGTGCGTGGTTTTACCTTGGTTCCAATGGCTGCAAATAATTCGACATTCTCATCAATATCTTCAACCTTTTAGTATCAACCCTGGCTACATGATCACCACCCGGTGTCACATCCGGCGAAGTCTTCATTGATACCGAACCAACTGGAGATTGTGGAGTAGCATCAACCTCCACCCGCTGCGATACTTCCTTGGTCTCTATTCTCTCCACCTCCTGAGAGACGGTAGACTTCAACACTGAAGTCTCATCAAACATGACATGCCGACTCAACACGATCCTCTTATTTTAGGGGTCCCATAACCTATAGCCTTTATTATTTCTCTTGACACTCAAAAACACAAACTTCTTTGCTTGAGGATTCACCTTGCCATCTTTGGCACTGAAGTAGGTCGAACTTCCAAATTCCCGCAGCAAACCATGATCTTGGGCAGCTTTCCCAGACCAAATTTTCAATGGAGTTTTACCTCCTATCGCAGTCAATCCATTTATGAGATGGCTAGCATACACAATCGCCTCAGCCCAAAACGATTTGTCTAATCTTGCATTAGACAACAAGCACCGAACCTTCTCCAGTAAGGAACAGTTTACTTCCTTAGCCAACCTATGTATACCTTCTGTGAAGTGAGTTCCAATACTAGTATTCTGGCCATATCGTAGGAATTGGTTCATGTCTCTTTCAACATTACCAATCTATAGCTTCTTGATCTTCCTACCTTTCTGCTTCTCCATTCTTCCTTTCCACTTCACCAACATATCTAGGGCTTCACACCTTTGTCTCATGGGATATATCTAATAATGCCTAGATAAATTATCAATAAAAGACACAAAGTACCTGTGACCTCCAAGCGATGCAGTCTTAGCAGGTCCCCAAATGCTTACGTGAACACAATCAAGAAGACCTTCTGAGCAGTGAGTACTGGTACTGAATTTCACCTTCTTCTTGTCCAGAACGCCGTGTTCATCCTCCAAGTTGCAGGAAGCAGCACCTTCCGATGATCCCTTCTTTGCAGGAGCTTGCAAAGACCTTTTACCTCCTTGTCCGACCTTCAGCTGCCAGACCTTTGTGCAACCATCATATGAAGAACTGAAAGTCTCCACCTGACCTGTAACCGTTCTTCCCTTCAAGTAGTAGAGATTGTTCTGGCGGACGCCCTTCATCACCACCATTGAGCCTTTTATCATCTTGAGAACACCATCTCGTATAGATACCACAAGACCCAATGTTTTAAAATGCCAACAGAGATAAGATTCTTTTTGAGTTGAGGTACATACCTCACCTCCTTCAATTCTCATACTATCCCATCAAACATCTTAATATGGACTGTACCTATCCCTTATATATTACACGGATGATCATCGTCCATGACTGTGTAACATCCATCTAACTTCTCAAAGCTAGAAAACAAGACCCTGTTTGGGTACACGTGATAGGTGGCTCCGGTATCTAAAATCTACTCAGCATTATCTGAGTAATCAATAGTAGGAGTAGTAAAGAGAGAGAGAATACCGATGAGTCTGAATCTGATCCATCCGCTTGTGCGAGATTCGCCTCAGTGTTTGACTCCATCTTTTTACCTTTGGACTTTGGGCAATCAACTTTTCAGTGCCCTAATTCCTTGCACAAGGTGCACTGATTCCTCTTCAGATCTCTGAAGCCTGATCTGGACTTCGATCTTCCCTAATCATCTCTTCCCTTCCTATTGGAACTTCTGCCTCTTACCGCCAATGCCTCTGCTGTTGTGTTCATCGAAGAAGACAATCTGTCTTATCTCCTTACTTCATAACTCACAAGAGTAGCAAACACCTCACTGTAGTTAAGGAATTTTCTTCCATTGATCAATGTAAGAGTAAAGGTCTCATACTCTTCCCTAAGAAGAGAGTTCAAAAGAATTACCACCTTATCCTCTTCATTGGTCTCCACATCCACGTTAACTAGATCTGTAAGAAGCTTCGTGTAGCGATTCAAGTGTTCATTCATGGAGCATCCTCTCCGCATCTGAAAATGATAAAGCTTACTCTTCAACTGCAACTGCTATTCAACGCTTTTCGTCAGATATTCTTCTCCAGGATCTCCCACAGCTGACTCGCAGATGTTTCATACAACACATGATACTTGATATCTTGTGTCAAACAAGACTTGATCAAGCCACACGCCATACGGTTCATCTTATCCCAATCTTCTTCAGTTGTTGATGCGCGCTTCTTCTCCAACCATAGAGTGTCTTCGAGGTTTTATGTCATCAGCGCATCTATCACCTCACACTTTACCGAAGTTGTTCTTGCCATCGAACTTCACCACATCAATCCGCAACGGATGTGGATTTAATGTACTTTCTCTAGCCATCTTCTCAACTGATTCCTCAAAGTAATGCGGAAACAAATGGAGTTAGATAAAACAAACTAGATAAAGATAGGATCTTTACCTCCACGAAAAACCCTTGATGAGTTTCCGAAGCAATATATTCCTCCAAATTGATTCCTCGAGCAATCTACACGCTGTTTTGAGATCGACACACGATCCCACAAATAGTCCCAATGCCACTTCGAGATCGACACAAGATCTCTGCCAAACAGCAACTGATGCCCTTGAAATCAACACACGATCCCACGACTAACGTGGGATGCTCTGATACCAATTTGTTGTGCGCAGGACAATACCCTCTCTGAGGAATCCGCCAACCAGGTGGAGACAGATGCCGCCGGAGACGTACCAACACGATAAGAACAGAGAAACGAATAGAGAAAAGCAATCAACACAGTATTTAACGAGGTTCGGCAACGTGCCTACGTCCTCGGGGCAAGGGAGAGAGAGATTTTATTGATTCAGCAATCAATACAAACTAATATAGAGGGAAACTTGAAGTAACTTTTAGAGATACAATACATGAGGGCTCTAGCCCTTATTTATAGCCATAGAGTCCCTAGGTTTTAGGAAATCCCAGCTGGATTCAATCCCAAATAGAAAAGGAATCCGAATCCTAAAAGGAAAGCCAAAACGCATCTGTCGGTCGACCGGCCGGTTTGACCGACCCATGCCTCGGTCAACCACGCGGTCGACCGGCCCCAAACCGAGAGCAGCCTGCTTTCAGTCGGTCGACCGAGCGGTCGACCGTTCCATGCCACGGTCGACCGGGCGATCGACCGGGCTAACCCTGTGCACGTCGTGCACACCGGTCGACCGGGCAGTCGACCAGCCTTCTCCACCGGTCGACCGTGCGGTCGACCGAGAGCTATCCTGGCTGCTCCAATGCGTCGTCTTGCTCCTTTGTCTTCCGATCTCTGTGCTACCTTCTTCTATCTCCTCTATCTCCTCTCTCCCTAGAATTAGAAGAAAGAATCTCTCTGTTATATTAAACTTGCAGCTGACGACCTTTGAAGTACAAAAGAATTACATAAGCTCTCTCTAAAGAGAACAAAAATTACATCATCTCTCCTTAAACAAAATACTCCGTTGAGCTCTTAATTTATGTGCTAATTAATTTCCTCCTCTCTAAATTATAACACACAGCCAGAGAGAGCCATAATCCCCTCCTCTTTAGTTGTCTGTCGATGCCTATAGCCTCAACCCGAACAACCTCTACCGAATTAGGATTCGTTCTCATCCCAACCTCACATTGAAATCAAATCCCCAGCTTCTCTCTTTGATTAAATCTCAATTGCTTAATATCCAAATCAAATCTCAAGCTCATCAAATCCCAAGATGCCACATTATCAAATCCAATCCCAACTTCACTTTTAAATCAAAAAATCAAATCCCAACTGCCACAAGCTGCCATAGTTTTCCAGTTGATACATCTTTTATAAGAAATTACGAAAAAGACCCTCAGCCAAAATTTATTACAAATTAATTTAATTTTAACTGGGGGCATATTTTGTAAATGGTCGATGCGGCCTGTCAAATGAATGAATTAGCAGAAGCACTCAACATAAAAGTTGTAGATCTTCGAATTCTCTTTTTGTAGACACCCTTAATGACCTCATTTGGAATTTGGTAGAAATTATGGTCAAAATATCACATCTTGTTCGAAAAACACCTTTCGATCTTAATTTTGTGCGAAATCAGCCCATTTCCACAGGCTTTTTCTCCTTTCTTGTCGATTGGGCACATGCACTGCAAATACACTAATGAATACCCGAGTAGCATTATTTTGATACATAAAATAGATAACTGAGAACATAAAAGTAACATAAAATAATGCTCATCAATTTTCCCCACTTCAGACCAATTTTTGCAGGTATCACCAGACTATGGTGATACGTGAAGTCAGGTATGTCTATGCGGGTTACCTTGTTTGGATTACCCCCTCAACATATCGATCTCGTGTAGTCATATGTCCAATATTCCTCCCGACAACGCGACAAGGATGATCTCCCAATAACGAGGACTTCAGGTATGATTTAAAGTTTGAGTATACCCAATCTGTCTGGGGGCGGCTCGGGTTGTATTGGCTCGGGTAATGGTGATGTCAGACATAAGGTATAATTATGAGAGTTTCCTTATTTGGATTATTCCTTCGGCGTACTGATCTCATGAATTCATTATCAAGCTCATACAACTTGTTCTTCCCACACTTGCAATGAACACTTATTTTACTTGTTTCAATACATGATTGTATGTGCATCCTAACTATTTTTTACAATCTTTCTGCCCCGAGAGTTGGACTCCCCCCACTCGGGGGTAGAACTCTGATCCTCCACTAATGGGATGTACCTCTACTCAGAGAATCGTGTTTGTACACTCGTAGATGAGATGTGCCCTGCGTGAAAGTGCTAAGCAGATTGGCCTATGAGCTTTTCTCGGTCTTCCTGCATGAACTGATATCCTTTGTGGCGGGATCTCCCCCGCTTAAAGACTGCACTCTGCTGCAAGGATTTCCTCTCTCATATTTCCAATTTCGTAGTTCATTGATGGGATGTGCCCCACTCGGAAGCAAACATGAATCAAACTCCGTTGTAGGGATTTTACCCTCTCGGAGGCTCAATCCATAACTGGGATTTCTCCTAATTGGAGACGATACTTACAGGTACCGGCATGGGACAAACAACTAATCGAGAATTACATGCTAAAATCAATCTCTAACATCTCGGAGTCAAAAAGTTCTCCCCAAGCAGACATCCATTTCCAAATAAAAACAAACACGAGGCAAATTAGAAAAGATCTAGACAAACACTTTCATTTAAGAATATTTTCATTATAAATTTTTTGATTACATCCATTCAAATACATACTCAATTATATTTAACAAGAGTGACAAGAGGTCCATTACATAATTTGAAAATACACCTAGAGAGGGTGTGTACAACTAATCTATATGACAAATAATGTGGAATTAAAAACTATCGCATTAAATGAGGAACGGTGACTCAAAACAAGAAGTGAAGCTGGATTCCCTGTGAATGACTCTAGAACTTCTCCTCTATATTTTCCTAGATTAGGAGTTGAGGTGCTCAATTGCCTTCTTGTTAAAATGAGTGAAACCAACAAGAAGGAAAGATGAATGTAATACAATCAATGAATAACAAATGCAATAGATGCAAATACACAAGTGTGTACACACAAACAATATCAAGCACATATAGATGTAATAATGATTACAATGCGAGATATAAATAGTAGCGAGTTGAGAGAGAAAGATACAAACGCAAACACCAAAATGTGTTTCGAGGTTCAAGCTACCGCTCTACGTCTCTGCCTTTACGCAGAAGGATTTTCACTATATCCACCAAGGACTTTTCACAATGGGACCTCCACCGAGTAATTACAACTTACAAAGCGAGAGTACACAACTCCAACTCTCACACCTCTCCACAAAAGGGAAAGCATAAAGCCAAGCACAAAGCAAAGAAAGATTACAACTTGGTGATCGCAAATATCACAAACAATACTGGGTGATCCAATGACCACAAACAAAACACCTCTCACAGTACAAGATCTTAGATGATAGATCTTGAAATGAATAGCTTAAGTATGTTAGTGAATAAAGATTTTGGAAAAAAAAAAAACACAAAGGAAAATACTTGGGAAAACTCTTGAAATGATATAGAAATTTAGAGATAAAAATTAGATTATCAAAACTTGCTTTTCTTTGATTTTCCAAAACTTTGAAACAAATAGAGATATAGATTTTAAAGCTCTAAAAGTTGTTTTAAAACCTTGCTGAAAACTCAGTTGAAGTGGGAAAATATTAGCTCTTGAAAAATGTACAAAAAACTAGTCAAAACAATCCTTAAATAGAGACCAAAAAATTCTAGTCGTTGGGCTCAGAACACAGGCCAAAGTAGCTTGTCAGTCGACCACCCAGTCGATCGGCCAAAGGTGATTTTTTTTTTACCGTTAAGGTTGTCGGTTGACCGCTCGATCAACCGCCTCCAAAATAGAGAGTCTCTCTATGGTCGGTGAACCACCGGGTCGACCAAGCTAAGCCTGAAAGTTGACTAGAGCCAGTCAATCGATCGATCAGTCGCCCGTTAATTAGGCTCGTGCACATATGCACGTCAGTCGACCGCCTGCGATCGACCGGTCGGTCGACTGTACGCAGCCCAAAAACCCAAATTTCAGGGTTTAAATACCAACTTCATAAACCCATAAAAATTCCAATAAATCCTCATAAATTTCACAAAAATAAGTTCATATAAATACTTTGAAGTACAAATATGTGTGATCAAAAATCAACACATATTACAAATAATTGAACTATTTTTACGATAAAGAAATATAAGAAAAAAAGCCAAAAATCGTATTTTCCAAAATCCAAACATTGAAATGAAAATCTGATTTTTCTATAAACTTGTATAAATACAAAAATAAGATATTGAAACACAATTAAAGCATAGTGTGTATGGATAGAATCCAATACTCATAGCAAATAATATATGCTTGTTTTTGATAATAAATATCAAAATAAGTTTTGATAATAACAAAACTTAAATACATGAACTAGATACATCAAAATAAGTTTATCTAAACATATATGAACCAACAATGTATATAGATGAAATCTAATATACATATAAACCATGAAAACTTCTTTTGATGGAATCTATTCATGAAACCAATTTATGTATACTTGATAATCTGAAACTCAAAACCGTATACATGTTGAACCGAAACATATGAACTAATAGAAATAAGTTTTTCTAAATAATAAAACTCTAATATGTGTAGATAGAATCCAACACATATATAAACCATGAAACTTATTCTATGTAGATATAAATCATGTAAGCATAAATTCTTGAAACTAAAATGGTTAAATCGAAATTCAAGAATTATAAACCTTGTGTGTGTATACTTGAGCAATTCAAAACTATTCTATCCTTACACAAGATCTAAACTAATAAACAAACCTAGACCAAAGTCTTCTTGTCGATCTTCTTCTCCAAGTCAACTTGATCCAAAACACGATCCAAACGATCTTGACTCCATCTCGAGTACTTAATGTGATCTTTAAATGCAAGCTCTTGAATTAACACGTGATAGCTTCGAATCTTAACTTCAAGTCTTTTATTGAAGCTAAAACACCAACTAAGATCTTGATCACTAAAACTTAATAAATATAAGATCATTAGTAACATAACTTCATAAGTTAGTCATCATCAAAACTAAGGTGAAAGGCCTTCGGCTAACGATCTCCCCCTTTTTGATGATGATAAAACTTATGAAGTTATATATGCATAGATTAAAGATAAACTTCATAGAAGCTCCCCCTTAACTCATGCATAGCATAAACATATAGATATTCAATGAAGCACTTAAACATAAAAACATATATATGTATAAACACAAATAGACATGCATATATATTAATACTCTGATAACAATTGAATGGATATGCAATAAAAACTCTAGATATCAAAATCATAAAACATATAAATTTGGATATGCATAAAACATATAAGAATGTATAAACACTAAAATCATTCAAATATGCATATATAAACTAATCTTTCTCCCCCCTTTTTGTCAATCATCAAAAAAGAGGCAAAAGACCAATTTAAAACATATACCAATAGAAAATAAAAACATATACCATTTTAAAGTGAAAAATGAAAAATATTTTGATACCAAAAAAAAATATACCAATTGAAAGTAAATAATCCATTATATTAATCTTTTAAAATTCTAAATCATTTTGCAATATAGGTACCAATTGTAAACAATTGATACCAATATGGAAAATATAGCATTTTCTAAAACAAAATATTTTTCTCAAAAAAGTGGGAATAAGATACCAATTGAAAATAAAGTTAAGAATTTTTCTCCTTCTTTTTGAAATACCAACAAAACCAATACATAAGCTTATAAAAGATACCAATTAACATTTAGAACTAAATCATGCTTAGCATAAAATAATTTGTGCTATAAAACATATATGTACAAACATTGTTAATCTAGCACAAGAAATCATATATATGTATGTGTGATCAATTTAAATACCAATTGAAATATGATGCATACATATATAAGAAAACATGAGTATAAAAAAAATGAAATATCATAAGAATCATTATAAGTCATAACATCCACCCTATCATGCACATGTTTAAAAAGATATACAATGTGAGCATACAAGGCATGGTGACTCAACCAACCGCCCTTAAAAGGTAGAAGTTTTCAAAAATAACTTTTAAAAATAGTATAGCTAGATTGAAAACACTACCAAGTGAAGAATGAAAAACTAATTTAAAATAGTTTTGAAAAATAGTTCAAGATCCTTCAAGAAATGAACAAAACATATACATATCCCATGAAACATAGACATTACACAAAAATGACATTAAAAATAGATAAAGCACATAAATGCTCATGAATAAAAGTCATGAGTAAACAAAAGAAATCGAGTGTACAAGAGTCATGTAATAAATATAATCATGGAGATAAGACAATGAAGTTCAAATCATCAAAATATATGAAATTCTTTTATCATCAAAAATACATAAAGATTTTAAAAAATAAACTTTAAGGCATATGTATGTTTTATCAAAACTAAAGTATACATATTTATCCAAATATGAAAAAAGACCACAGAGTATATGACATCTATTATAAGTAACTCAAAGATAGAACATATATATCAAGTATTTTAGACAAAATCTACACATACATAAAGCTAAAACATTTTCATGAAAACATTTACGTGAGTGATTAAAAACAAATAAAGGAGTACAAGTATAAATGTAATCATCAAAACTAGGTTATACAAGTACCAGTAATGAGTACACATGAGCAATAAAGTACGCAAACATAAGAATCAAGCGTAGATCAGTAATTGTATAAGTATAAACACAAGTTTTAATGAAAATTATATCTAAACATGTAATCAAAATATGATAAGCACAAAAACAATAAAACATGAAAGATGAAATAATATGATCATTAGTGTGAATGCAAACATTATTAATACTAGGATATACATAATAACTAAACAATAATTGAGAATATAAAGATATAAATACATATAAATATGGGTGTATCTCAAATACTATATATGTATATCACAAGTCTAATAAGCATTGCATTTAATTATAATGAATATGAAAACCAAGATATGCTAAAAACATTCAATCTCAAAAGCATATAAATATAAACATATAAAGGAGAATAGAGATAGTTACCAAACCGAACAACTAGTCTCTAAGTCTCCAAAAATATGGTGGTCCTCTCACCAAAACATCCTTGATAGCGATGCATCCAATGTAATGTCCATCATGCCTAAATACATCCACCACCAAGGCACCAAATCTCTCACGTCTTGTGAGAGCCCGCACATATATCAAAAAAAATAGGAGTGATTTTTGATACCCAAACTTTCTTGGGTCCATGGGGGTTAGTATCTCTCTTAATCCAAATATTGTTACTTACAAAATTTAAAGCATTTAGCCTATCATAAAAAAATTTGCAAGGTGGCCCGTACGACCACAATGTGTACAAGTGTACACTCAACCATACATGGAATCATGTGTGTGAGCATGATGAGCATGTGTATGCCGTGAAGGGTGTGCATGCAAATGTGGAGCATGTTTCTTGCGAAATATGGATTCCAACCTCTTATAATTAATGACATATTGGCTCAAAGTGGAGCCCAAATAATCAACATTCTTCTCAAAAACACATATATCATTTTCAATATTAGAAGAAGATGTGGAGCAAGTATGAGAAACTAAATTCTTATCACAAGAAGATAAAGCAGTAGAAGCATGGCAAGAATGAGAAGTAAAATCATTTTTCAAAGAATCTTTTTGCATTAAAACACAATCCAATTCTTTGAAAATCAAAAAAATTTTGTTTTTCAAAGAATCGTTTTCTTTTAAAACTAACTCAAGTTTTGAAGATAAATCATCATTGTTCTTCAAAACAATATTCAAATTATTTTATTTTTAAAAACTCATTTTTATTTAAAATAAGATCAAGTGGAGTTTTCAAGGAATACTTTTCACTTGAAATCTCAACTTTCTCTTTCAAAACAAAATCGAGCTTAGAATACAACAATTCAATCTTTAAATCAAAACTCTTACTTTTCAAAACTTGTATTTTAAAAGTAAGTTTTCACAAAATATAAAAAGCTCTACATTTAACATATGTGCATTCCTACTATCATGTTCATCATTGGAAGTACCAGCACAATCATCTAGGTGAGTGTCCGAATTTACCTCAAGGGGTCATTCCCTTGGACCATGTAGCAAGATTGGTCAGACTCATCTCCAATAGATTCTCTCTCAATATCGTGTGAAGCTTGTTTCTTGTGAGAGATCAAAGTGTTCCACACTGCAAAAGCAGAATCACAATGAGAAATCAAAGAGATATGTTCTTTGCTAAGTGTGTGCTTTACATGGCTTGTACATTAACCTCTAAGTACTTGTCATTACCAATATAAGATTTCTTGAAAGTGGCATAATAAACATGCAATCCTAGAGTTTTAAGGTAAGCACTCATCTTAAACTTTCACATATCAATGTTAGAAACATCATACAATGGTGGTGCAAGATAATCTATGAGTATAAACAAATAAGTGCGCAAAGCAAATAACTAGATTAGCAATAAAAGAGGATCACACTTCTAGGTGGTTAAACCGAATATCAGGAGTATAGGCTCGGATACCAATTAAAAGTACACCTACAAGGGGGTGAATAGGTGTACCGCTAATATATATGACAAATAATACGAAATTAAAAACTATTGCACTAGATGATAAATGGTGACTCAAAACAAGAAGTGAAGCCGGAATCCCCGTGAAGGGCTCTAGAACTTCTCCTTTATATTCCTTTAGATTAGGAGTTGAGGTGCTCAATTGCCTTCTTGTTAAAATGAGTGAAACTGACAATGTAATCAATGAATAACAAATGCAATAGATGCAAATACACAAGTGTGTGCACACAAATAATATCAAGAAAATATAGATATAACAATGATTGCAATGCGAGATATAAAGAGTTGAGAGTTGAGAGAGAAAGATCCAAATGCAAACACCAAGATGTGTTTCGAGGTTCGAACCACCACTCTACGTCCCTGCCTTCACACAGAAGGATTTCCACTCTATCCACTAAGAACCTTCCACAAAAGAACCTCCAACAAGAAATTACAACTTACAAATCGAGAGTGCACAACTCCAATTCTCACATCTCTACACAAGAGAGAAGGCACAAAGCCAGGCACAAAGTAAAGAAATATTACAACTTGGTGATCACAAAGATCACAAGCAATACATTGTGATCCAATGACCACAAATAAAACACCTCTAACAATACAAAATCCTATAGGATAGAATTTAAAATAAATAGCTCAAGTATGTAAATGAACAAAGATTTTGGAAAAAAATACAAAGGAAAACACATGGGAAACTCTTGAAATGATATAGAAATTTAGAGATAAAAACAAGATTGTCAAAACTTGTTTCTCTTTGATTTTTCAGAACTTTGAAACAAATAAAGATATAGATTTTAAAGCTCAAAAACTTGTTTTAAAAACTTACTGAAAACTCAGTTAAAGAGGGAAAATATTAGCTCTTGAAAAATGTATTAAAAACTGGCCAAAACAACCCTTATATAGAGCCCAGAAAATTCTAGTCGTTGCTCAGAACACAGACCTAACTGGCCTATCATCGACCGCCCAGTCGATCGGCTAACGGTCATTTTTTAGACCGTTAGGGTTGTCGGTCGATCGCCCAGTCGACCGCACTTAAAACAGAGAGCTGCCACTCATGGTCGGTCGATCGCCCGGTCGACCGAGCCAAGCCCAAAAGTGGGCTAGAGGCAGTCGGTCGACCGGCCAGTCAACCGCTTGTTGGGTTCGTGCACATGTGCACGTCAGTTGACCGAGCTAGCCTGCGGTCGACCGTAAACAGTCCAAAAACCCAAATTTCAAGGTTTAAAACTAACTTCATAAACCCATATAAATTTCACAAAAATAAGTTCATATAAATACTTTGAAGTACAAATATGTGTGATAAAAAATTAACACATATTATAAATAATTGAACTATTTTTGCGACAAAGAAATATAGGCAAAAAATCAAAAATCGTATTTTCCAAAATTCAAACATTGAAATGGAAAACCGATTTTTCTATAAACTTGTATAAATACAAAAATAAAATATTAAAACATATTTGAAGCATAGTGTGTATTGATATAATCCAATACACAGAGTAAATGATATATACTTATTTTTGACAATAAATACCAAAATAAGTTTTGATAAAAACAAAACTTAAATACATGAAGTGATACATCAAAATAAGTTTATCTAAACATATATGAACCATCAATATAAATGGATGAAATTCAATAAACATATAAACCATGTAAACTTCTTTTGATGAAATCTATACATGAAACTGATATATATATACTTGATAATCCAAAACACAAAACCGTATACATGTTTGAACCGAAATACATGAACTAATAGAAATAAGTTTTTCTAAACAATAAAACTTTAATATTTGTAGATAGAATCCAACACATATATAAACCATGAAACTTATTCTATGTGGATATAAACTATGTAAACATAAATTTTTAAAACTAAAACGGTTAAACCGAAAACCAAGAACTATAAACCTTTTGTGTGTGTGTGTGTGTATACTTGAGCAATTCAAATCTATTCTATCCTTACACAAGATCTAAACAAATAAACAAATCTAGACCAAAGTCTTCTTGTCAATCTTCTTCTCCAAGTAGACTCGATCCAAAACACGGTCCAAACGAGCTTGACTCCATCTCGAGTACTTGATGCGATCTTTAAATGTGAGCTCTTGAATCAACCCGTAATAGCTTCGAATTTTGACTTTAAGTCTTTTGTTGAACCTAAAATATCAACTAAGATCTTGATCAATATCTGAAACTTAATAAACACAAGATCATTAGTAACATAACTTCATAAGTTAGTCATCATCAAAACTAGGGTGAAAGGCCTTCAGGCCGACATAATTGTGTTTACTTTTTTGAAAAGAAGTACAAATAATCCAACCGGGTTCAGACTCACCAGCCAAGCTATGACGTGTCTCCCAAACAAACAATTCACTACCTTTGGGAGGGCGATGATGTCTACAATCCCCAAGAAAATGTCAGAGCCAAATATAACACCTCAAACTGCAAGCTAAAGCCTACAAGACAGTGATGATATCACGTCAAGCCTCCTGACTCCGTAGATGAACTCGGAGCGAAGGTGGACGAGGTGACTCTCCAGCAAAGATCCCGAAGAATACCCCTCACCATTTCTCATGTTGCTTGCCACGGGGAAAGAGCTCCCACTGGAAAAGCAACGACAGTCAACAAAAGAACATACGGCCAGACAGGGGATCAGACCCATCATCAAGCACACCTTCTGCTCCTTCCTACAAGCTATAAGGAAAGAGAGGCAAGCGCCCCCAACTCAAGTTCAGCCCAATCTGATCAATAATCAGACCGACCAACGACGCTTCCTACAAGCTATAAGAAAAGAATCCTACCTTCTTTCCTCATAGATAGACCTTGTCATGAAAACCAAAGTTACGAGACAAGGTCATCATGAAGACCGAAGTAACGATACAAATGTCCATGTGAAGCGTCCGCCGTCTCCATGAGCTCCATACTCTCCCTCTCCTTCCACCATCAGGCGAAGAAGAACAACGCTACAATCTACCAAAGAAAGAAAAATAGAAGGTAAAAGAGTTCTCGAGAAGATGGACCCCCTACTTTCAGGATCTTCTCTATTTATAGATGTGAAAGTCAAACCGTCTTGAATTCAAAATTTCAATAACATCTTAAGAGTATATTTATATCCCAGATTTTTCAGCATGTTAGAACAACCAGATATGATCCAATCTTACCATATGATCTTATCCATTATGAAGTTAAGATTTAGGTCATTAATTAGCCAATTGTCTTCATCAGTTTCAAAAGAGGGCTCAGAATGCAAAGAGACATTTTGACCAGACCCTTTAGATTAAAAGTGTCACCTCAACTTTCCGAGCCAGGGCCTAGTCAGCCTGCTCCGCTCTTTCTCCTTGAAGCCTGGATAAAGAGGAAGTGGAAGAGGCATCTGTAGTGGTCAATTTCTGACCTACACCAGGATCAAGATACGTGTCCCCCGCCATCAGAACCTCCCGAGGACATCAATAATAAAATCCATCTGAGCATCTTCTCCGAGCATCTCCTCCCAGAACATTATAAAGTTATTCCCGAGATTGTTCCTCTTCCCGAGGAATCGATTGTCCCAAGAATACTCTTCCTTCCGAGAACATCATAGACCGAAACCAGTTCTTCCGTCCTGAGTAGGGTGGCCACTGCAACCAACTCTATCGATTTTCTCTTACATTTATGGAGTTCGTTACGACACCAGATCATCCCAAGTTTCACACATTATAATGACCCCTACTCCAGTGCGGAGTGTTAAAGAAAGTGGCAGTAATTGCTCCCGCAATCAAGGGCAGAAGCCCAGCCATTATGAAAGAATTATAACGTTTAGATCATGCAGTTATTGAAACCCGCATGACCCACACTGCGAATGAGAGCTTCCCAGGTATATATACGCTGGAAGATGGATAAGAAAGAGGACAGACGACAACCAAGAGAAAAGACAAGGAAAAAATCCATAATAAGACTTCCCATTGAGTGCAAAAAATAGCCTTCCCCAAATCAAATTTCCTTATATCATATGGCAATTTTAGAGTTTTAGCTCTGTTAAGCTCATTATAATCCTTTGCAAATAGTGAATTCTCTCTCTCTCCTCCTCCTCTTGATTTTTTCCAAATTGGGTTTTCATGTAAAAATGTGTGCTTTTGTGTTGTCCTTTTGCTCACTCTTAGATCCATATTGCAAATTGAAGTGTGGATAAATTTCTTCTAGGAATTTACCCTTACATTTATAATTATTAAATTCTGAATGTTTGCAAACTCCATAGTTTCGGAGTTACATTAATTGTATAAAAGCCACATAACTTGTTTGATTCTTTAATTATTTGCTAATTACGTCATGTTTTAATTTAATTTGCTCAAAATAATGCCGACACATTTCCTTGCAAACTCCAGCTAAATAAACACATGGAAACAAGAGGAACATAGTTTAATATTAGTCAGCACATTATTTAAAGAACAATTAAATTGTCACGAATGAAGAATTAATGAATAATTCTCCTTACGCAACAAACAAACAAATAAATTAAACTAAGCTTGTATCATTAGTCTTGGCTTAGCCAATGGGTTGAGCACCTCCTCCTTCTCCTCCTCCTCCTCCACCACCATCGCTGGCATATTCAAGTCAAACCCTTTATGCACCGAGCTTCGTCGACATGGCAACGACAACACCACCGCCAATGCCACCGTCATAATGACACCTCTTGTGCCCACCAAGCGCCTGGCCAGACACAAACGTCTTCAAACAAATGGTGCACTGATGACCACAGCCGCCCAGGCCTCTACCTCTTGACGTTGTGTTTGTCGCTGCTCAGTCTTTTAATGCAGCAGCGGCAAGCTTCCTGTGACTGGCCTTGTGCCCGTAAGGGCCTGGTAGCACGTGAATGCCTTACCGCAGACGGGGCACTAGTACGGCAAGTTCTGGGGCGGTGAAGGATCATGCAGCATGATGTTGGAATCCCAACAATAAAGAAGAGCAAGAGATAGTCATTAATTGTACGAATCAAGCAAATAAAAGAAAAAAGTCAGAACACACAAATTTAATGAGCTTCGACAATTGCCTACGTCCTCGCGCCAGAATAGAAAAGAGATCTTATTAATCATCAACTTTATGGTATAATACATGGGAACAATACCCCTCAATGTATAAGTAGAGAATCTCTAAAGAAAAAGAAACCAACAGATTTGAATTCAGATCAAAAATGAATTCCAACTCAGAAAAAGAAACTACTCAATTTTCATCCAGAATGAGTCTCGATCGATTGGGCGGTCGACCGGCTCCTTGCTGAGGTCAACAGCTCGGTCGACCACTAGGCAAAACCCAAAAAAACATGTGTTCTGTTGAATCTCAGTCGGTCGACCAAGCAGTTGACCGACGCTCCATGTTGTTGTTATTTCTTTTGGCGGTCGATCGGCGGTCGATCACTGCTTCTCTTTCCTTCCCGTGTACACATTGTGCATGCCCAGTCGATCAGGTGGTCGACCGATCTCTAGTTTTCAACTATGTTTGGTCTTCTACCGAGCACCGTTGAACTCCGATCTCTGCGTTATCTTCTCTGTGAGTTAAAAAACCCTACTAACAAGTTTTACACTCTCTCCCTATAATTCTCCACCTCGGTGAAGATTTCTCAAATTTGAGCCAAACACAACATAGTGCCATATTGACTCCATCGGGCTGCACCAGTGTGGTTGCCTGCATACCCCCTGCCCAGGGGATGAAGCCATCCATAGTTCATCCAAACGAGCTCCATCGAGCTTATGCAATTGGAAGGATATGGAGTAACTCTTTACAATGTGCAAGCTTCACTCCCAGAACAACCTTGATAAGCATATCTGTGGGATTCTTCTTCGTGTGAATCATTTTGTAACTCGATGTCACCTTCATCAAGAATCTCCCGGACAAAGTGGAGCCTGACGTCAATGTGCTTCAACCTTGCATGATACACCTGGTTCTTTGCCAAATCGATAGCCTCATGCTATCACAGTTGATCATCAATAGATCCTAATCAATCCCCAAGTCGCCAAGCAACCCTTGAAGCCAAATTGCTTCCTTCATATACTCCGTCAGCACCATATACTCAACCCCGTAGTAATGCGACAGTAGACTGTAAAGTAGAGCGCTAGCTGACCGGTGCTTGAAACAATGTAAACACATACCTCGTTGTAGACCAGCATTTATCGAGATCTCCAGCGTAGTCGGAATCAACACATACGATATACTCCTGCTTACCTGTAACATCCTTCTTGAATACCAATGGTATCTTTGATGTACCCTAGAATCCACTGCACTACCTCCCAATAACCCCTGTCGAGATCGTGCATGTATTTGCTTACCATTGAGACAACTTGTGACAAGTCGGGTCTTGTACACATCATTGCATACATTATACTACCAATCGCGCTAACATAGGGTACGTGAGTTATATACTCATGCTCTTTAACAGTAGTCAGAGACATAGTAGCTTATAACTCGAAGTGAGGGGCCAATGGTGTATTTATAGACTTTGTATCGTCGTTGTTGTTGAACTTCTGAAGTACCATCTTCGAATACCCTTTTAGCATCAAGCTAACCTTCCCACCCTTTCGGTCTCGTTCAATCTCCAGGCTTTGCACCTTCTTGCTTCACCCAGATCTTTCATCTCGAATTTGGAAGAAAAGCCTTTCTTCTGTTTATCAATTGCAGATCTGCTCTTGAAAGCGATGAGCATATCGTTCATATACAACAGTAGATAGATGTATTGTCCACTCGGTAGCTTATTGTAATACACACATAGGTCGTAATGGCATCGTATGCATCTTTTGCCTCATATAAAGTTGTCGAAACACTTATATCACTGTCTTAGTAATTGCTTTAGTCTATAAAGCAATTTCTTCAACTTACATACCATATGTTTCTTTCCTGCAGTCTTGAAGCTAGTCAACTAAGACATGTAGATCTCTTCTTCAAGATCACCATGAAGAAAGACGGTCTTTACGTCGAGCAGATCAAGTTTCAACTCATATTGTGCCACCATTGTAAGTAAAATCCAAATGGACAATTGCTTCAAAACGGGTGAGAATACTTCATTGTAGTCAATGCCTTCTCGCTGTCCGTAGCCTTTAGCTACCAATCTGGCTTTGTAGCGTACAATATCACCATCGAGAGATCCTTACTTTGTTCCAAATACCCACTTACAACCGATCGCCTTATTTCCCTTAGGTAACTCTGACAGATCTCAAGTGTCGTTCTTGTGTAGAGAACTCATCTTTTCCAACATGGTATCTTTTCCCCTCTTAGACTCCGAACTGATTTCAGCTTCCCGATATGTAGACGAGATTGTCTCCCAACGATTGGGAGATCATAGGCCAAAATCACACTAGTAGTGAGCCAATTGGGCTTTTGTGAATTTCTCTGAGTTCCTTCAACTGCAATGGATTCTTGGACATCATCCGTAGCATGTCCTTGATCCTCATCATTATCAGCATCAGCATTCTGTTTAGCTGCTTGATCACCACCTTGTATCACTGAGGGTATTTGTTGGCCCAAAGGCCCATCACTCTAGTTTTAATGATGATCAACTCATGTAGTTATAGTACTAATGATCTTGTGTTTATTTAGTTTCAGATTTATGATCAAGATCTTAGTAGGTGTGTAGCTTCAACAAAAGATTTAAAGACAAGTTTTGGAGCTAACACGGTTTGATTCAAGAGCTTGTGCATCAAAACCACATCAAGTACTCAAGAGGAGTCTAGCTCATTGGATTATGTTTGGACCAAGTCAAGAAGATGAGAAGACTTCAAGAGAAGACCTCAAGATCAAGACTTGAGTCTAGGTTTGTTTTTATAAGATTTTGTTTTTAGATAAAATGTAAAGGATAGAATAGTTGGTGGATTGCTCAAGTATATCTTACACACACACACTCTTGAATTTAGATGAGTTTTTCATAAAAGAATTTTATTTTGGAAAAATACAAAAGAGTTTTCTTTTTGAAAAATACCGGTTTGGTTTTTGGAATTCAAAGTATATATGTTTTAACCAAAACCAAATTTAGTGCTTAATGTCAAAAACGTAGATATTTCACCATGTTTGTGTAGTGGATCAATTCCATACACTCTATGCTTTAAAAGTTGTTTAAATATCTTATTTTTGTATTTGAAGAAGTTTTGGAAAAACCAATTTTGGAAAAATACAGTTTTCGTTTTTTTGCCAAAATTTCTAAGTTACAAAAATAGTTCAAATTATTTGTAACATGTCTTCATTTTATTCAAGCATGTTTGTTTTTCAACGTATAATATTAAAACTATTTTTGTAGATTTTTCATGATTTTATAGGATTTTATTTGAGCCAAAATGACCAAGTTTTCTTTCCCTAAAATCCCTGACCTGGTTTCTGCCGGTCGACCGGACCGGTCGACCGAGCTTGAAGTCGGTCAACCGCGTCGGTCGACCGACGTGCACAGACGTGCACGCCAGCCTTTGCTGGAGGGCCGGTCGACTGGAGCGGTCAACCGCCAGAGAGGTTTACTCTCTGGAAAGCCCCGGTTGACCGGGCCGGTCGACCAGCAGAGAGATCTGCTCTCTGTTCCAGGGTCTCGGTCAACCGGGCCGGTCGACCGCGCCCCAATGGTCAGAAATCTGACCGTTGGCATTCGACCGTCAGGCCAACCTGGCTCCAACGGCTTGTTTTTCTAACTCTATAAATTGGGGCTTTTGGGGGTTGTTTTCTACAAGATTTTGAAGTGGTTTTTGAGCTATTTTTTTCAACTCCATTTAAAGGTTTTTCCACTTGTTTTAGAGCCACAAATATTTCCAATCAAAAGGAGAGTTTATCAAGAGTGTTTTAAAAGTGATTTTCTTGAGTTTTCCTCCACCATTTCAATCCTTGTTTGCTCACACAACACTTGAGCTATCCATTGCTATATCTACCTATAGGGATTTGTTGAGAGAGGATTTTAGGTGATCAAAGAGTTGTGATCACCAAAGTTCATTCTTGTACTTTGAGGAGGCGGACTTGCGGGTTTGCGGTGTTTCGAGTTCGTGTGTGAACTCTTTGTTTGAGGTGCGGCCTCGGCGAGCTAGTGGGCTTGCAGTGTGTACGGGACTAGGGAGTCCAAGAGCTTGTAGGTGTTGCGGCACCGAGTGATCCGGTGGGATCGATTTTAATGGAAATCCTTCATAGTGTTGAAGGTGGGGACGTAGAGCAAGTGTGCTCGAACCTCGAAACAAATCTCCCATGTTTGCGATTGCTCTCTCTATCTCTTACTTGTTTATATCTTGCATGCTATTACTTGTCTTTATCTTTACATGCTTGATATATTGTGTGCTTAATCGTTATATACTTGGGGATTGTTTGCTAACACTTGTATTCAACCAAGAGAGCCAACGCGGCACCTCAACTCTTATTTAGAGGAATCTTGAGGAGTTAGTCCAGAGCCCTTCACGGGGAATTCTGCTACACTCTTGTGTTATACTTGGTGTTTAGTTTAAATAGTTTTAGTTTGCATCATTTAAGTTTTAATTCCGCATTATTGACCACTAGATTTGCTCATCACCTATTCACCCCCTCCCTCTAGGTGATTTACAATTGGTATCAGAGCTAAGTGCTCTTGATTTGGGTCTTACAACCTAGAGTTAAAGATCCTCATTTTATAGCTAATCACAATATTTGTTTACACACACCATGGATTTCATGTCACCTCCCACCTTTGACATCCTTAACATCCAAACTTGGAAAGTTAAGATGTCTTTATTCCTCAAAGGCCTAGGCATTCATGTTTATTTTGCCGCTACTAAAGATTCATATTGTTCAAATGGCAAAAATATTGAGGCTAATGCAAAGGCCCTACATGCTTTAAGATCTACCCTAAATGATGAATATTTATCTAGGGTATCTAACATTGATTCGGCTTTTGTAGTTTGGAACACAATTCTCTCCCTCGACGAAAAAGAACAATACTATGCGGGGAGCGACTCGGATGTTAGAAGTGGCACCTCCAACGTGTGCTACATAGTTCAAGGGGATAACCCCCTTGAGGTAACTACCGAATCCAAGGTAGATGAAGATGTTGATATGCCTTATAATGAACTAGCATCATTTTGTCAACAACTCTTAGAAAAATATGAATTGCTTAAAAAAGATAATAAGAATTTGAAAAAGAAATTTGATTGCATGTTAAAAGAAAATGAGTCTTTTAAAAATAAAGTTGCATGTTTTGAAAAAGAAAATGAAAATTTGAAAAATGAGAATGTTTCCTTGATGTCTAAATTAAATGATCTTTGTGAAGGAAACACTAATTTGAAAAAAAAAATTATTTTGGTGGAAAAACAAAAGGAAGTTGTTTTGCGAGAAAACAACTCTTTAAAAAGAAAAATGGTTGAAAAAGAAAAGAAAAATGTTTCTAAAAAGAAAAAGACTATTGATCATGCTTTTCATGCCACAACCATTGATAAAAATGAAGTTAAATTTTTGAAAAATAAAATAGATTGTTTGAGCTCAACTTTGAACACATGTGCATTTAATCATAAAAGGTTGGAGTCCTTGTTTTTAAAGAAACAAGCTCCACATGTTCATGCACATCACCCTCATCATGCATATACTCACTTTGCACGTCATGATCACGCCCACACTCATATGCATCCTAGAGTGTACAAATGTACACATTGTGGCCGCAAAGGCCATTTAGCAAAATTTTGTTATGATAAGATTAATGCTTTAAATTTTGCTAACAAAAATGTTTGGGTTCCTTACAAAGCTAACCCCCAAGGACCCAAAAGAAAATGGGTACCAAAATTCCCACCTTGTGTTTTTGATGTAGGTGCTGGCTCTCACAAAACGTGAGAGGGATGGTGCCTTGGTAGTGGATGTATGGACTTAATAGACACATATTTGATACACCGCTATCAAGGAGGTTTGGTGGGACAACCACCATGTTTTGGAGTTTTGGAGTATAGTTCTTTAGTTTGGTAACTATCTCTAAACTCCTAGTTTATTTACATGCTTATTCATATATGATATTTTTAGCATGTTCATTTTTGTGCTTCATGTGGGGCCTGTTTGGTTAAGGGTGAAAGTGAGGAAGTGGTAGTAGTTCCCTTTGGAACTTGAGAATTGGTTAGTAAGTTTTTCGGTGTTTGGATGTTGTTGGGAAGTGTGATTTGAAAAATGTTATGTCTTTTCCGGTGTTTGGATGGTAATGTGGAAGTAGAAGTGAAAAAGTTGACCACAAAGTTGAACGCAAAATAATATTAAAATAAAAATTAATTAAGAAAAATAAAAAAAGGATTATAATTAGAACGCAAGTGAGATTCACATGAGCAAAAAATTAATTGTTTTGTGCTACAACTTATTACAAATGAGATTTACTTGACCATAAAATTAACTGTAACACTCTGAAAGTGAGGAAATGGTTGTGTAAAAGAGAAATGAGAAAAGGAAAAGAATTTTTTCCCTTTTCCTTTTCCGGTGTTTGGATGAACAGCGAAAATGAAAAAAAAACACTTCCCACTTCCTCACTTCCACCCAATTCCTTGAATCCAAACAGCCCCGTGGTAAATACTAGTTTAAATGTAGTTTTTATTAAAACTTGAATTTATACATGTACAAGTAATGAGTAACAAATTGATTCATATATGTGTGCACTTCATTGTTCATTTGTACTCACTATATGCACATGTATAGCCTAGTTTTGATGATTTTCTCATTTACACTTGTTTTGCCTATTTTCATATTTTACTTCATGTATATGTACTTTGTATTCAAATTTAATAAATATACATGTATACCCCATGAGTCATTTGCCTTCATGTAATTTACGTTATGGACTTTTTTTATGTTTGGGATATGTATGCATATTATTAGTTTTGAAGAAAAATATACATATACCTAGAAGTTTGTTTTTAAGATGAAAAATGAATTTTTATGATTTTCATCTTTATATGAAAAATGTATTTTCATAATTTGTTTGATAAAATGATATTTATATTTGTTTTTGAGCTTCATTGATTATCTTGATGGATAATGCTAATTACATGACTTTTGTGCACTCACACTTTATTTGTTTTGTCATGACTTTGTTTCATGACTATTTTTGAGCCTTATCAATTTTGAGTATTAACTCTTGTGTATTTGGTATGATTCATGAAAAACATATGATTTGGCTTCATGTTTTGAAGGATCTTTAACTAGTTTTTCAAAAATTATTTTAACTAGTTAAGTATTCTTCACTTGGTAGTGTTTTCAATACTAAAAATATTTTTCAAACTCTAATTTTGAAAATCCCTACCAACACCTCTTATGGGCGGATGGATGGGCAATTATGCCTTGTAAGCTAAATTGAAAAATCTTTTATCTTGAGCATATAATGGGTGGAAGGTTATGAGTTATATACTTGATCTCAATTGGTATTTTTATTTTGTATATACTCATATTTTGTTTCCTATATGTGTATGCTTCATTTCAAATAATATCAATTTCTATTGGTATTTTCATTTTCATACATATATATAATTTATTTGTGCTTAATTTAAAATAGGTTTATATGTTTAAAGCACAAAGTTTGTTTATGCTAAGCTTGATTCAAATTCTTATTTTCAATTGGTATCTCAATTGATTGTTTAATAAGCTTATGCATTAGTTTTAAAATTGATATTTTTTATTGATATCAAAAATATGCAATAATTTTCAATTGGTATCAATATGATTCTATTTTTGATTAAAATTCAAAATTTGTAATGTCTATTTACAATTGTAATGTTTATTTATAATTGGTATTGGTATCTTACAATTTGATTACAATTGGTATCTTAAAAATTTTGTTTATATGATTTGATTTTCTAAAAAGTCTCAAAATTTGTTTTATTGAGAAAATTCAAAATGTTGTTTTAATAAGAATTAAAAGTAAAAAAAATTTTAAAAAAATATATGTTTTGATTTATATTACCTATATGCAAGGAGAGCTTAACATCTCTTCTACATATAGATTCATGTTGAGTGTATCTTATATTGAGGAGCTTGACAACTCTTCTTTATACGATACACGTGTATAGGGTGAGCTTCACATCTCTTCTTATGCATTGCATATTATGTGTTATGTGAATTAGGGCTTGTCATCCCTTCTTCATGTAATGCATATATGTAGGGAGTTAACTTTGCGTCTTCCTCTTCATGAATGTATATCGCATATATCTATTTATTGATTTGTTTCGAGATTTGTTTGACCCCTTTGTTGATTCTTTGTTTCGAACAAAAAGGGGGAGAAGAATTTGTTTTTACTTTAACCCCTTTGTTGATGATTGACAAAAAGGGGGAGAAGTATTTTAGTATATATGCATGTTTTCCTTACTTTATTCATAAAGAGGGAGAAGTATTTAAGTTTATGTATATATGTTTTGTGTTGCAAATAGGAGAAAAAGAATTTGATGTGTTTTATGCTTGTTTATGCATGTTTATCTCCATATATTTGCATACAAGTTTATAATCATTCATTGCATAATCATTTGTTTATTGCTATGCATGAGTTAATGGGGAGCTTCCTTGAAGCTTTACTTTAATCCATGCATATATAACTTCATGAGTTTTGTCATCATCAAAAAGGGGGAGATTGTTGGTCCAAAGGCCCATCACTCTAGTTTTGATGATGATCAACTCATGTAGTTATAGTACTAATGATCTTGTGTTTATTTAGTTTCAGATTTATGATCAAGATCTTAGTAGGTGTGTGGCTTCAACAAAAGATTTAAAGTCAAGTTTTGGAGCTAACACGGTTTGATTCAAGAGCTTGTGCATCAAGACCACATCAAGTGCTCAAGAGGAGTCTAGCTCATTGGATCATGTTTGGACTAAGTCAAGAAGATGAGAAGACTTCAAGAGAAGACTTCAAGATCAAGACTTGAGTCTAGGTTTGTTTTTATAAGATTTTATTTTTAGATAAAATGTAAAGGATAGAATAGTTGGTGGATTGCTCAAGTATATCTTACACACACACTCTCTTGAATTTAGATGAGTTTTTCATAAAAGAATTTTATTTTGGAAAAATACAAAAGAGTTTTCTTTTTGAAAAATACCGATTTGGTTTTTGAAATTCAAAGTATATATGTTTTAACCAAAACCAAATTTAGTGTTTAATGTCAAAAATATAGATATTTCACCATGTTTGTGTAGTGGATCAATTCCATACACTCAATGCTTTAAAAGTTGTTTAAATATCTTGTTTTTGTATTTGAAGAAGTTTTGGAAAAACCAATTTTGGAAAAATACAGTTTTCGTTTTTAGCCAAAATTTTCAAGTTACAAAAATAGTTCAAATTATTTGTAACAAGTCTTGATTTTGTTCAAGCATGTTTGTTTTTCAAAGTATAATGTTAAAACTATTTTTGTAGATTTTTCATGATTTTATGGGATTTTATTTCAGTCAAAATGACCAAGTTTTCTTTCCCTAAAATCCCTGACCTGGCTTCTGCCGGTCGACCGGACCGGTCGACCGAGCTTGAAGACAATCGACCGCGTCGGTCGACCGACGTGCACAGACGTGCACGCCAGCCTTTGCTGGAGGGCCGGTCGACCGGGGAGGGCCGTTCGACCGGAGCGGTCGACTGCCAGAGAGGTTTGCTCTCTGGAAAGCCCCGGTCGACCGGGCCGGTCGACCGACAGAGAAATCTGCTCTCTGTTCCAGGGTCTCGGTCGACCGGGCCGGTCGATAGCTGCCCCAACGGTCAGAAATCTGACCATTAGCAGTCGACCGTCAGGCCAACCTGGCTCCAACGGATAGTTTTTCTAGCTCTATAAATTGGGGCCTTTGGGGGCTGTTTTCTACAAGATTTTGAAGTGGTTTTTGAGCTAGTTTTTCCAACTCCATTTAGAGGTTTTCCCACTTGTTTTAGAGCCTAATATTTTCAATCAAAAGGGGAGTTTATCAAGAGTGTTTTAAAAGTGATTTTCTTGAGTTTTTCTCCACCATTTCAATCCTTGTTTTCTCACACAACACTTGAGCTATCCATTGCTAGATCTACCTATAGGGATTTGTTGTGAGAGGATTTTAGGTGATCAAAGAGTTGTGATCACCAAAGTTCATTCTTGTACTTTGAGGAGGCGAACTTGCGGGTTCGCGGTGTATCGAGTTCGTGTGTGAACTCTTTGTTTGAGGTGCGGCCTCGGCGAGCTAGTGGGCTTGGGGTGTGTACGGGACTAGGGAGTCCAAGAGCTTGTAGGTGTTGCGACACCGAGTGATCCGGTGGGATCAATTTTAGTGAAAATCCTTCATAGTGTTGAAGGCAGGGACGTAGAGCAAGTGTGCTCGAACCTCGAAACAAATCTCATGTATTTGCGATTGCTCTCTCTCTATCTCTTACTTGTTTATATCTTGCATGCTATTACTTGTCTTTATCTTTACATGCTTGATATATTATGTGCTTAATCGTTATATGCTTAGGGATTGTTTGCTAACACTTGTATTGAACCAAGAGAGCCAAAGCGGCACCTCAACTCTTATTTAGAGGAATCTTGAGGATGTAAATCACCTAGAGGGGGGGTGAATAGGTGATAATGCTAATCAAGAAACTAAATGCGGAAGCTAAAATAATTTTGCAATCACACTTAATACAACCAACAAGTGTAGCCGAATTGCCCGTGAAGGGCTCTGGACTAACTCCTCTTGATTCCCCTAGATATGGGTTGAGGTGCTATATGAAGCTCTTGTGGTTAAGTACAAGTGAGATACACACACAAGCAAGCCAAGCATATAAGGATGAACAATATGAAATAATGCAAGGCACAAATGCAAGCAATAAGATATGAATGAATGAATGATACTTTGCACAATATAAAGAGAGAGTTAGAGAGACAATGGATCAAACGCAAACACAAAGATATGTTCCGAGGTTCGAGCCCCTAGCTCTACGTCCCCGCCTTCACCGAGAAGGATTTCTAATCCACTAAAGGAGTACCGAACTCCTCATTCAACCTTACAATGCCACCGAGGCAATATAACCACAATCCACCTCTACTGAAAAGGGATAAGGCCCGTAGCCAACAATCAAACTCAATCACCTCTACCGAAGAGGGATACAAATCAATACCACTCCGATCAACCTCTACCAAAGAGGGATACAACAAAACAAGGAGGGTTTACAACTTGGAGGTTTCCACAACCTCAAACAATCTCTCTTTTCCACAAAACAAGATCCTAATAGAGTAGGATAGAAGATAAGCTCAAGTGTGGAAAAACAAGTGTTTTGATCAAAGAAATTCTCTTGGGAAAACACCAAAATAGATATAGAAGTTTAGATCAAAAACTAATTCCCAAAACCCTAATTTCTTTGGAATAAACAAAACACTTAAAACAAATAAGATTGATCTTTTGGCTCTTTAAACACTTCTGAAAACTAGTAAAAACACTTCAGAAAAGTAGGAATTTTTTCTCTTGAAAATCTTATCTAAAATTCCAAAGAAATGGGGTATTTATAGCCCAAACAGAAAATTAGCCGTTAGGCTGATCTGGCAGCCTGACAGGCATGCGGTCGACCGGCCCGGTCGACCGCCAACTGTCAAAAATATGACCGTTGGGGCAATCCGGTCAACCGTCCGGTCGACCGCCCAGATACAGAGAACAGAGCTCTCTGGTCTGGTAGACCGGTCGGTCGGCCGGCCCACTGTGCTGCCAGACGTGCACAGCTCTGTGCACGTCGGTCGACTGTACGGTCGACCGGCCCTTGGTTCGGTCGACCGACCTGGCCTGTCAGCCACTGTTCTGGGTCAGAAACACATGTTAAAAATATTTTTAAAAATCTTTTATCTCTTCTAAAAATCCCCAAAAATAGTTTTATCATTTTGCATTGATATATAAACATGTGATAAAAATTTTAACTTAAATATCAAGCAATTTAAACTATTTTTGTGTTTAAACATTTTTACCAAAAACAAAACTTGTATTTTATCAAACTTAGATTTTTCACTACATGAATAGGATAGTCAAAATAAGTTTGTTTAAAAGTTAAGTATGCATGTATAGAAAGAATACATCTACTATACATAAACCAATTAAACTTGTTTTGATCAACTATTCATGAAAACAAATATTGGTTAAACTAAAACCGAAAAACCAATATCCAAACATAAAACGTGTGTGTTTGTTCACTTGAGCATATCAACTATTCTTATCTTTACACATGGATCTAAAACACACTAAATTAAACTAGGATACCTAAGTCTTCTTGACGATCTTCCATCTTCAAGTCGACTCAGTCCAAAACGTGATCCACCGAGTGCAAATGAGTGATCTTGAAGCTCGGGCACCGGAATCACCATGTGAAGGCTTTCAAACTCATCTTGTTGAAGCAATCACCAACTAATATCTTGCTAAATGATCTGAAACTAAAATCACAAGATTATTAGTAAACATAACTACATGAGTTAATCATCATCAAAACTAGAGAGGAAGGCCTCCGGGCTAACAATCTCCCCCTTTTTGATGATGACAAAACTCATGGAGTTATATATGCATGGATTAAAGTTAAGCTTCAAAGAAGCTCCCCCTTAACTCATGCATAAACAAATAAACATAATGAATATGCAATGAAGGCTCTTAAACATGAATGCATATCTATGCATAAACAATAAAAGGCTCAGATACCCAATGAAATGTTCAAAAACAAAACATGTTCTAGATACCAATTAAAATTAAACTAAATTAAACTTAATATATGCAAAATATAAATATGCATATATAAAACTTGATCAAACTCAAAATTTTTCTCCCCCTTTTTGTCAATCATCAATAAAGGGGTAAAAACTAAAACAAAACAAAATCTTCTCCCCCATTTTAATACAAAGAAACAATCATCAATAAGGGGTAAATAAAGACAATGTTCTCCCCCTTTTTGTCTAAAACAAAAATAAAACCAAATAGGGCTGACAATCAATTAAGATATCAATTGAAAATATGTCAACGTAGCATCTTGATACCAATTGAAAGTAAACATAGATCAATCAACAAATGGTATATGCGATATACATTCATGAAGAGGAAGATGTGAAGCTTCCCTACATAGATACATTACATGAAAGAGGGATGACAAGCCTTAATTCACATAACGTACACTATGCAATGCATAAGAGGAGATGTGAAGCTTCCCCTACACACGTGTACCACATAAAGAAGAGATTGTCAAGCTCTTCAATACAAGATACACTCATCATGAATCTATATGTAGAAGAGATGTTAAGCTCTCCTTGCATATAGGCAATACAAATCAAAATTTTGTATTTTAATTTTTTTATTAAACAAAATTTTGAGATACCAATTTTAAAACATTCAAATAAACATCTTGATATCAAAAAGAGTATTTTTCTTTTTAAGTATATGATATCAATTTTTAAAAAAAATTTCTTTTAACATAAAGCAAGGGAGTAGAGATACAAATATCAATTGAAATATGAAAATCAAATTTTCTCCCCCTTTATGAAATACCAACAAAAACAATGTGTAGGCTTGAAATGAGATACCAATTGAAAAGCAATTGAAAACTAATCAATTGAAACAACATTGAAACTCAAGCTTAGCATAAAAACAAACATATATATGTATGAAAAATAGATACCAATTGAAATTGATATTCTTTGAAGTGCAAGCATACATATACGAAAATATATGAGTATACAAAAAAAAGTCAAAATTGATACCAATTGAAAGGATTTCAATGATACCAATTGAAACAACAATAATGATCAAGTGTATACATCATATAACTACCACCCAACCATGTTCAAGTTTAAAATGATTTTCAATATAAAGCATACATGAGCATGATCTCCCATCCAACCGCCCTTAGATGATAGGGGTTTTCAAAAAAACTAGATTTGAAAATAAGCTTTGATTGAAAAACTCTACCATAACGAAGAATACGAACTAGTTAAATGAAAAAACTTGTTAACTAGTACGAAATCCTTCAAGCAAGGAATAAAACAAATTGTTTTTCATGAAATAAGAAATTCACATGATATCAAAACACTCAAGCATAAATATGACTCATGAAAATAAAACATGAGTAAACAATAAATATGAGTGTACAAATAAGATGTGAAGATCATAATCATGAAAGATATTCAATTAAGCTCAATTAATTCCTTGAAACAAGAAAAACATGAAAATCATCAAAACTATTTAATCTTCAAGGTATATGTATGTCCTATACAAACTAAAGTATACATACATATCCAAACACAACGAGTCCACAAAGATATATGCATTAAGGCACGTGGCTCAAAAAGGATATATATGTATAAACAATAGTTTAGATAAAATGGACATATACATGAAGTTAAACATAAGCACATGGAAACATGAAAAACTAAATTTCCATTAAAACAAGTTTCATTTCAAGGTATATGTATGATTTGTCAACACAAAAAGTATACATACATATCCTTAAACACAAATGAGTCCATATATATAGATTTACATGAAAGGCAAATGACTCAAGGGGTATACATGTATATCTTAAAGTTTGGCAAGATAGACATATACATGAAATTAAAAACACATGATCATATAACAAAACCAAAATGGGAATACAAGTTTAAAATGCATGGATCATCAAAACTAGACTATACTAGCACATCTAATGGGTTCAAATAAGCATTCAAGCTCAAACATATATAGATTTATTTGTGACCCACTATATGTACAAGTATATATCCTAGTCTTAATGAAAACTAACATTTAAACATCTATTCAAAACATGAAGCATCAAAAAACAAGATATGAAAGAAACATGAAAAACATAAACATGATTATTATGTAAATTCACATGTTATTAGATTCATGATGTATATGATAGCTAAACAAAGGTGAGAACACTAAATATGGGTGCATATAAGCATGGGTGTCTCAAATACTATACATATAAGTCATAAGCCTAATAAACATGGCATTTACACAATAATCTATAAACATCCAAGACATGCTATAAACAATGGAATGAAAAAGCATGTAAACAATAATTAGGAGCTAGAGATCGTTACCAAAACCTAGAAGGCAACTCTCCTTGTCTCCAAAACATGGTGGTCTTCCCACCAAACCTCCCTTGAAAGTGATGCATCCAATTGATTTCCATGAAGCTTGGAATGCATCCACTCCAAGGTACCATCGCTCTCACGTCATGCGAGAGCCCACACCTATATCATAAACAATAGGGGTGGTCTTTGGTACCCACAACTTTTTGGGTCCATGGGGGTTAGTCCCTTCTCTAACCCAAACAAAATTATTTGCTAAATTTGAAACATGTATTCTATCATAACAAAATTTAGCAAGGTGGCCCTTACGTCCACAATGTGTACAAGTGTACACATGAGCATACATAGTGTGATGGTGTCCGTCAGGAGCATGTGTATGCCGTGGGGGGTGTGCATGAAAAGATGGAACTTGTTTCTTTCGAAACAAAGTTTCCAACGTGTATGGCCCACTACACATTGGCTCAAAGTGGAGCCTAAACAATCCACTCTCTTCTTCAACAAACAAAAATCATCATTAATCCTAGAAGAAGAGATACATGCAATAGGTAGACTAGATGAAGAAGCTACACTAGCATGGCAAACATGTGCATCAATCTTATTTTGCAAACAATCATTCTTCTTTAAACAAACATTTAAGTCATTTGAAATAGACATTATTTTATTTTTCAAAGCAACATTCTCTTTTAAAACAAAATCAATTTTTGAAGACAAGTTTTCATTTTTCTTCAAAAAATTTTCACAATCATTTTTATTTTTCAAAAAACTATTTTATTTTAGTGCAAGGTCTAGTTGAGATCTCAATGAATCCCTTTCATTATAGACCTCAACCTTCTCTTGCAAAACCTTGTCAAGTCTAGAATGCAAACTTTTATTTTCTTTTTCAATTCTTAGACTTTTCTTTTTCAAAATTTTATATTTTTCAATTAATTTTTCACAAACAATAGATAACTCTTCATTCAAAGCATTGGCATCCATATAATCATGATCATCAAATGAAGAGCTAGCATCAAAACTATCTAGTGTAGATTCCGATTGTACCTCAAGGGAGTCATTCCCTTGGATCATATAGCATTGTTGTGGCTCGGATTCTCCACTAGACTCCTCCTCTTGTTGGATTGGCATTTGAAGCTCGGAGGTGGTGGTTGTTGTCAACTTATTCCACACTGCAAAGGCGGAATCAAGATTAGAAACATGCATAAGATATTCTTTTGAAAGCGTGCTTCTAATGGCCTCAAAGGCTTGTGCATTGGCCCCTATATGCTTGCTATCACTAAGGTAGGATTCCTTGGTAATGGTAAGGTGAACCTTATATTTTAGGGTTTGTAGGTAAATGGACATCTTAGTCTTCCAAACAAGAATGTTGGAAGGGTCAAACATAGGTGGGGTCATGAAGTCCATGGATGTAAACTATATGTGTGCAAACAAGCAAATGCAAATGTAAATTAGCAAACAAAGGATCTCACTCCTAGAATGTTAAGCCTAAGTATCAGGAGCGTAGGCTCTGATACCAATTGTAAATCACCTAGAGGGGGGGTGAATATGTGATAATGCTAATCAAGAAAGCTAAAATAATTTTGCAATCACACTTAATACAACCAACAAGTGTAGCCGAATTCCCGTGAAGGGCTCTGGACTAACTCCTCTTGATTCCCCTAGATATGGGTTGAGGTGCTATATGAAGCTCTTGTGGTTAAGTACAAGTGAGATACACACACAAGCAAGCCAAGCATATAAGGATGAACAATATGAAATAATGCAAGGCACAAATGCAAGCAATAAGATATGAATGAATGAATGATGCTTTGCACAATATAAAGAGAGAGAGATAGAGAGACAATGGATCAAACGCAAACATAAAGATATGTTCCGTGGTTTGAGCCCCTAGCTCTACGTCCCCGCCTTCACCGAGAAGGATTTCTAATCCACTAAAGGAGTACCGAACTCCTCTCTCTACCTTACAATACCACCGAGGCAATACAACCACAATCCACCTCTACGGAAGAGGGATAAGGCCCGTAGCCAACAATCAAATTCAATCACCTCTACCGAAGAGGGATACAGACCAATACCACTCCGATCAACCTCTACCAAAGAGGGATACAACAAAACAAGGAGGGTTTACAACTTGGAGGTTTCCACAACCTCAAACAATCTCTCTTTTCCACAAAACAAGATCCTAATAGAGTAGGATAGAAGATAAGCTCAAGTGTGGAAAAACAAGTGTTTTGATCAAAGAAATTCTCTTGGGAAAACACCAAAATAGATATAGAAGTTTAGATCAAAAACTAATTCCCAAAACCCTAATTTCTTTGGAATAAACAAAACACTTAAAACAAATAAGATTGATCTTTTGGCTCTTTAAACACTTTTGAAAACTAGTAAAAACACTTCAGAAAAGTAGGAATTTTTGCTCTTGAAAATCTTATCTAAAATCCCAAAGAAATTAGGTATTTGTAGCCCAAACAGAAAACTAGCCGTTAGGCTGATCTGGCAGCCTGACAGGCATGCGGTCGACCGGCCCGGTCGACCGCCAACGGTCAAAAATATGACCGTTGGGGCAATCCGGTCGACCGTCCGGTCGACCGCCCAGATATAGAGAGCAGAGCTCTCTGGTCCGGTCGACCGGTCGGTCGGCCGGCCCACTGTGCTGCCAGACGTGTATAGCTCTGTGCACGTCGGTCGACCGGCCCTTGGTTCGGTCGACCGTGCGGTCGGCCGACCTGGCCTGTCAGCCACTGTTCTGGGTCAGAAACACATGTTAAAAATATTTTTAAAAATCTTTTATCTCTTCTAAAAATCTCCAAAAATAGTTTTATCATTTTGCATTGATATATAAACATGTGATAAAAATTTTAACTTAAATATCAAGCAATTTGAATTATTTTTGTGTTTAAACATTTTTACCAAAAATCAAAACTTGTATTTTATCAAACTTAGATTTTTCACTACATGAATAGGATAGTCAAAATAAGTTTGTTTAAAAGTTAAGCATGCATGTATAGAAAGAATACATCTACTATACATAAACCAATTAAACTTGTTTTGATCAACTATTCATGAAAACAAATATTGGTTAAACCAAAACCGAAAAACCAATATCCAAACATAAAACGTGTGTGTTTGTGCACTTGAGCATATCAACTATTCTTATCTTTACACATGGATCTAAAACACACTAAACTAAACTAGGATACCTAAGTCTTCTTGACGATCTTCCATCTTCAAGTCGACTCGGTCCAAAATGTGATCCACCGAGTGCAAATGAGTGATCTTGAAGCTCGGGCACCAGAATCACCATGTGAAGGCTTCTAAACTCATCTTGTTGAAGCAATCACCAACTAATATCTTGCTAAATGATCTGAAACTAAAATCACAAGATTATTAGTAAACATAACTACATGAGTTAATCATCATCAAAACTAGAGAGGAAGGCCTCCGGGCCAACAGAGGAGTTAGTCCAGAGCCCTTCACGGGGAATTGGGCTACACTCTTGTGTTGTACTTGTTGGCCCAAAGGCCTATCACCTTAGTTTTGATGATGATCAACTCATGAAGTTATATTTACTAATGATCTTGTATTTAATTAGTGACAGATTCATTATCAAGATCTTAGTAGGTGCATAGCTCAACAAAGGACAAAATATCAAGATTTGGAGCTAGCACGGTGTGATCCAAGGAGTTTTGGATCAAGCTTGGACCAAGTCAAGAAGATGAGAAGCCTTCAAGGGAAGACTTCAAGAAGATGAAGACTTGTGTCTAGGTATAAGATTTTGTTTTTGTTTTAGATAAAATGTAAAGGATAGATAGTTGGTGGATTGCTCAAGTAGATATCACACACACACTCTTGATTTAGCTGTCTTTTCATAAAAGAATTTTCAGATTTAGAAAAGACTTTTATTTTGGAAAAACATAGTTTTTGGTTCTTGGTATTCAAAGTTATATATTTCAACCAAAACCTTATTTAGAGCTTTATGACAAAAACATAGATATTGTATTATGATTGTGTAGTGGATCATATCCATACACACTATGCCTTAAAAGTATATCTTGTTTTTGTATTTGATGAAGATTTTGAAAAACAAAAGTTTAGAAAACATGTTTTAGAAAAATACAGTTTTTATCATGGGCCAAATATTTTCAAGTTACAAAAATAGTCCAATCTTTTATAACATGCCTTGATTTTGTGCAAGCATGTTTGTATATCAAAGTATATTGGTAAAACTATTTTTGTAGATTTTTATGTATTTTATGGGATTTTATATGAGCCAAAAAGACAAATTCTTTTTATCCCAGAAAAACTGTTTCAGGCTTCAACCAAGTCGACTAGTCGACTTAACTAGTCGACTATACCTGAAGTCGGTCGACCGGGCCGGTCTACCGACGTGCACAAACGTGCACGCCTGTGTGTACTGGTGGTCGGTCGACCGTGCCGGTCGACCGCTCCAGAGAGCAGTGCTCTCTGGAAAGTTCGGTCGACCGCACCGGTCGACCGTGGCTCCAACGGTCAGAAATCCGACCGTTGGCGGTCGACCGGGCCGGTCGACCGGCAGTACTGACAGATCCCAACGGCTATATTTTTCTGGCCTATAAATTGGGGGGTCTTGTCATTGTTTTGTTAGAAGATTTTGGAGTCTCTTAGAGCCAGTTTTTCCCAGACTTTTAAAAGAGTTTTCTCCACAAAATAGTGAGCAAATATTTCCTATCTAAAGGGAAGTTTTATCAAGAGTGTTTAAAAGAAAGTCTTTGAGTTTTCCTCCACCTTTCACATCCTTGTTTTCTCACATCAACACTTGAGCATCCATTGATCTATCTACCCTATAGGGAGTGTTATTGTGAGAGGATTTTAGGTGATCAAGAGTTGTGATCACCAAAGTTCTTCTTTGTTCTTTGAGGAGATGGGCAAGTGTGCTCGTGATTGTTTGGGTCCTAGTGAGGACTTGGTGTTTTCGGGTTTGGGTGCGAACTCGTGTTTGAGGTGCGGCCTTGGCGAGCCGGTGGGCTTGCGGTGTGTACGGGACTAGGGAGTCCGAGGGCTTGTAGGTGTTGCGGCACCGAGGAGAGATCCATTGGGATCTTGCATAGTGAAAATCCTTCATGTGTCGAAGGCGGGGATGTAGAGCAAGTGTGCTCGAACCTCGAAACATACCCTTGTGTTTGCGATTGCTATTCTCTCTCTCTCTTTGTCTCTTGTTATATCTTGCATGTTATTTATTGTGTTCCTCTTTATATGCATGATATATTCCTTGTGCTCATATTGATATACTTGCGTGGGATTGTTGCTAACACTTGTATTCAACCAAGAGAGCCAACGCGGCACCTCAACCCATTCAAGGGGAATACAGAGGAGATTGTCCAGAGCCCTTCACGGGGAATTCGGCAACACTCTTTGGTTATACGTGGTGTTTAGTGTAAAAGATTTAATTAGGTCATAATTGGTTTTAGCTTCCGCATTATTTGCATCATTCATCATTAAGTGACCATTAGATTAGCCATCACCTATTCACCCCCCCCCTCTAGGTGATTTTCAATTGGTATCAGAGCTTGGTACTCTGATTTTGGTCTAACAACCTAGAGTAAAAGATCCTCATTTTTAGGCTAATCACAATATTTTTGTACACACACCATGGACTTCATGTCACCACCCATGTTTGACATTGCTAACATCCATATATGGAAGGTGAAGATGTCCTTGTACCTCAAAGCCTTAGGTTTTCATGTATATCTAGCCACTACTAATAATGCATATTCTCTAGATGGTAAGAATTTTGAGGCTAATGCAAAAGTCCTTCATGCTATCAAGTCTACCCTAGATGATGTTTATTTATCTAGAGTTTCTAACTTTGATTCGGCTTGTGTAGTATGGAACACCCTCACCTCCCTTGGCGAAAAGGATCTATACTATGCGGGGAGCGATTCGGACGTTGGAAGCGACATCTACAACGTATGCTATATGGTCCAAGGGGATAACCCCCTTGAGGTAAACTCCGAATCTGATGATGAGGACATGTCATATGATGAGCTCACTTCATTTTGTCAAACTATTCTTGAAAAATATGACATGCTTAAGAAAGAAAATAAAAATTTGAAAAAGAAACTTGATTGCATGCATGTAGAACATAATACATTTAGAAGTAACATTGCATGTTTAGAAAAAGAAAATAATGTTTTGAAAAATGAGAATGTTTCCCTTATGTCTAAATTAAATGATCTTTGTGAAGGGAACACGATTTTGAAAGATAAAATTGCTTTGGTGGAAAAACAAGAGGAAGTTGTTTTTCAAGAAAATAATTCTTTAAAAAGAAAGATTTGTGAAAAAGAAAAAGAATTTGTTTCGAAAAAGAAAAAGAAAAATGATCCTTTATCTCATCATGCTTTACATGCCACCACTAATGAGATAAAAGTTTTGAAAAATAAAATGGATGGTTTGAGTTCGACTTTGAACTCTTGTGCTTTCAATCATTCTAGGTTGGAGTCAATGTTTTCAAAGAAACAAACTCCACACATTCATGCACATCATAGCCATGCATTTGCTTATGTTGCACAACATGATCACACTCCTACACATAAGCATACTAAGGTGTACGTATGTACACATTGTGGCCGCAAAGGCCATTTAGCAAAATATTGTTATGATAGATTAGATCATTTTAATTTTGCTAAGAATAAAAGATTTTGGGTTCCTTACAACAAAGCTAACCCCCGTGGACCCTACAAGAAAATATGGGTACCAAAACCCCTACCATTTGCTTTTAATGTAGGTGAGGGCTCTCACAAGACGTGAGAGGATTGGTGCCTTGGTAGTGGATGCAATAGACTTGATGGACATACTTTTGGATGCATCGCTATCAAGGAGCTTTGGTGGAAAGACCACCATATTTGGAGCTTTGGAGTTGGTAACAATTTCTAAACTCCTACTTTTATGCACATGCTTTTAATTTCATATATCATATAGCATGTTCATATTTTTTTGTGCTTCATGTGGTATTTACATGTTTAAATGAAGATTTTATCAAAACGTGCATATATACATATACAAATAGTGAATTACAAATTGATTCATATACATTCACTCTTCATGCTCATTTGTACCCACTATATGCATATGTATAGACTAGTTTTGATGATTCTCTTTTATACATGTTTTACCTACTTTATGCTTTACTTCATGTATATGTATTTTAAATTCAAATCTAATAAATATACATGTATACCCGTGAGTCTCTTGCCTTCATGCAAACATCATTAATAGACTCTTTTAGATTTGGGATATGTATGTGTATTGTTAGGATTGGATTAATCATACATATACCATGAAGATTAGTGTTTTGATTAAAAAATGATTTTTCGTGATTTTGTTAAAAATATGATCTCTTTGAGCTTCCTTGACTATTTTCATAAAATGCTATTTACATGATCGTTTAACACTCACACTTTTGTTAAAAATATTTTGAGCCTTATAGACCATGAGTGCTTAAATTTTTATGTATCTAGTTATGTTTATGAAAAACATAAGATTTGACATATTTGAAGGATCTTTAACTAGTTTTTAAAAAATAATTTATACTAGTTATTTATTCTTCAAATAATTTTTTTTAGATTGACACATGATTCTATTTTTCTCAAAATTTGATGCTTCATGATTTGAATATTAGTTTATATGTTAGTTTTTGTCACACTAGGATTTATACTTGTACATATCTTGGGCCACAAATAAATCTATTTATATTTGGGCTTAATGCTTATTTGAACCCATGAAATGTGCTTGTATTGCTTGGTTTTGATGATACATACATTTTTAAACTTGTATTCCCACTTTTTGGATTTGATTTATGATCATGTGTTTTTCATTTCATGTGTATGTGTATTTTGCCAAACTTTAAGATATACATGTATACCTCTTGAGTCATTTGCCTTTAATGCAAATCTATTTATATGGACTCAATTGTGTTTAAGAGATATGTATGTATACTTATTGTGTTGTCAAAACATACATATATCTTGAAATATATTTTTTAATAAAAAATTTTGGGATGATTTTCATGTTTTCTTATTTAAAGAAATATTGAGCTTTATTGACATTTTCATGATACCATGTTCCACATAACACTAGTGCACTCACCTCTTTTAAAAATTTTATGGACTTCATGGATATTAGAGTGTTTTTAGTGCCATGTGATTTACTTGTATTTCATGAAAAACATTTTTTTTTACTTGAAGGATTCCTCACTAGTTTTAAAACATTTTTCTAGTGCAAATTCTTCATTTGGTAGAGTTTTTCAAACTAAGCTTATTTTTAAATCTATTTTTGAAAACCCCTACCATCTATGGGAGGATAGATGGGCGATTATGCCTTGTATGCTTCATTGAAAATCTTTTACCTTGTGCATATGAAGGGTGGTAGGTTATGAGATATACACTTGATTTTATTGTTATGTCAATTGGTATCATTGAATCGTTTCAATTGGTATCAATATGAACTTATTTTGTATATACTCATATTTTGTTTCTTATATATATGTATGTTTCAATTTCTCCTGGTATACTCATTTCTCATACATATATATGATTTCCATGTGCTTAACTCACAATTGGCTCACATTTTTAAAAGCACAAAGTTTATGATAAAAATTAAAAAAAATTTCATATGTTGATTTGATATCTCAAAATGTGTTTTATTAAGTAAGTTCAAAAATTTTAAAGAAAAAAATTCAAAATGTTTGATTTGTATTTCTTATATGCAAGGAGAGCTTAACATCTCTCTTACATATGGATTCATGTTGAGTATATTATAAATTGAGGAGCTTGATAACTCTTCTTTATATGATATACGTGTGTAGGGGGAGCTTCACATCTCCTCTTATGCATTACATAATATGTGTTATGTGAGTTAGGGCCTGTCATCCCTTCTTCATGTAATGCATATGTGTAGGGAAGCTAACTTAGCGTCTTCCTCTTCATGAATGTATATCGCATATAAATCTTTATTGATTGATTTGTATTACTCCTTCTTGATCTTTTTGTTTTTGACAAAAAGGGGGAGTAAAATTTGTTTGATTTGATTTTACTTTGAACCCTTTGTTGATGATTGACAAAAAGAGGGAGAAGTATTTGAGTATATATGCATGTTTTCATTACTTAAGGGGGAGTAGTATTTGTCTTCCTTGTTATTTATGCATATATGTTTTGTTTTGCAAATAGGAGAAAAAGATATTTTTTTTGTTTCATCTCCATCATTTGCATACATGTTTATGAGCTTCATTGTCATATATTATTATTTATGTCTATGCATGAGTTAAGGGGGAGCTTCCTTGAAGCTTTACCTTAATCCATGCATATATAACCTCATGAGTTTTGTCATCATCAAAAAGGGGAGATTGTTGGCCCAAAGGCCTATCACCCTAGTTTTGATGATGATCAACTCATGAAATTATATTTACTAATGATCTTGTATTTAATTAGTGACAGAATCATTATCAAGATCTTATTAGGTGCATAGCTCAACAAAGGACAAAATATCAAGATTTGGAGCTAGCACGGTGTGATCCAAGGAGTTTTGGATCAAGCTTGGACCAAGTCAAGAAGATGAGAAGCCTTCAAGGGAAGACTTCAAGAAGATGAAGACTTGTGTCTAGGTATAAGATTTTGTTTTTGTTTTAGATAAAATGTAAAGGATAGATAGTTGGTGGATTGCTCAAGTAGATATCACACACACACTCTTGATTTAGCTGTCTTTTCATAAAAGAATTTTCAGATTTAGAAAAGACTTTTATTTTGGAAAAACATAGTTTTTGGTTCTTGGTATTCAAAGTTATATATTTCAACCAAAACCTTATTTAGAGCTTTATGACAAAAACATAGATATTGTATTATGATTGTGTAGTGGATCATATCCATACACACTATGCCTTAAAAGTATATCTTGTTTTTGTATTTGATGAAGATTTTGAAAAACAAAGTTTAGAAAACATGTTTTAGAAAAATACAGTTTTTATCATGGGCCAAATATTTCCAAGTTACAAAAATAGTCCAATCTTTTATAACATGCCTTGATTTTGTGCAAGCATGTTTGTATATCAAAGTATATTGGTAAAACTATTTTTGTAGATTTTTATGTATTTTATGGGATTTTATATGAGCCAAAAAGACAAATTCTTTTTATCCCAGAAAAACTGTTTCAGGCTTCAGCCAAGTCGACTAGTCGACTTAACTAGTCGACTTAACTAGTCGACTATACCTGAAGTCGGTCGACCGGGCCGGTCGACCGACGTGCACAAACGTGCACGCCTGTGTGTACTGGTGGTCGGTCGACCGTGCCGGTCGACCGCTCCAGAGAGCAGTGCTCTCTGGAAAGTTCGGTCGACCGCACCGGTCGATCGTGGCTCCAACGGTCAGAAATCCGACCGTTGGCGGTCGACCAGGCCGGTCGACCGGCAGTACTGACAGATCCCAACGGCTATATTTTTCTGGCCTATAAATTGGGGGGTCTTGTCATTGTTTTGTTAGAAGATTTTGGAGTCTCTTAGAGCCAGTTTTTCCCAGACTTTTAAAGAGTTTTCTCCACAAAATAGTGAGCAAATATTTCCTATCTAAAGGGAAGTTTTATCAAGAGTGTTTAAAAGAAAGTCTTTGAGTTTTCCTCTACCTTTGACATCCTTGTTTTCTCACATCAACACTTGAGCATCCATTGATCTATCTACCCTATAGGGAGTGTTATTGTGAGAGGATTTTAGGTGATCAAGAGTTGTGATCACCAAAGTTCTTCTTTGTTCTTTGAGGAGACGGGCAAGTGTGCTCGTGATTGTTTGGGTCCTAGTGAGGACTTGGTGTTTTCGGGTTCGGGTGCGAACTCGTGTTTGAGGTGCGGCCTCGGCGAGCCGGTGGGCTTGCGGTGTGTACGGGACTAGGGAGTCCGAGGGCTTGTAGGTGTTGCGGCACCGAGGAGAGATCCATTGGGATCTTGCATAGTGGAAATCCTTCGTGTGTCGAAGGCGGGGATGTAGAGCAAGTGTGCTCGAACCTCGAAACATACCCTTGTGTTTGCGATTGCTATTCTCTCTCTCTCTCTCTCTTTGTCTCTTGTTATATCTTGCATGTTATTTATTGTGTTCATCTTTATATGCATGATATATTCCTTGTGCTCATATTGATATACTTGCGTGGGATTGTTGCTAACACTTGGATTCAACCAAGAGAGCCAACGCGGCACCTCAACCCATTCAAGGGGAATCTAGAGGAGATTGTCCAGAGCTCTTCATGGGGAATTCGGCAACACTCTTTGGTTATACGTGGTGTTTAGTGTAAAAGATTTAATTAGGTCATAATTGTTTTTAGCTTCCGCATTATTTGCATCATTCATCATTAAGTGACCATTAGATTAGCCATCACCTATTCATCCCCCCCCCTCTAGGTGATTTTCAGTACTTGGTGTTTAGTTTAAATAGTTTTAGTTTGCATCATTTAAGTTTTAATTCCGCATTATTGACCACTAGATTAGCTCATCACCTATTCACCCCCCCTCTAGGTGATTTACAGTATTACCTCAAATGATACCTGTAATACCCCGTTTCCAGAATACGTACTTAGTTGCGTATTCAGCTTTTCGATCGTATTTTTTGATTTACTTCCTGTAATTGACCGATTTCAATTTCAAATATCATTTTCTAATATATTAGATTTTATATGATTTTCTAGATTTTTCTTTAATTAAAATAAATTTCTTCAAAACCGGTGTCGACCAGTGTCACTGATCGATTCCCGAATTTTTATTTTCCAAACAGTTAGGAATTTCTAGAAAATCCTTTAGGCTTTATTTCTTAGAATCCTGTTTTCTATCTAAATACTTTTTCTGGGAATTTTATGAATTTATGAAAATTCTAACGGAGTCGGTAGATAACTGATTCCGGGATTTTTAGTTTTAAAACTATAAAGTATCTCTTAAAAAGGATTTCACTATTAGTCTTCATATATTATTATTGATTTTTGGTGAAATTTACGAGTCGTTCCGAGATACTTGAATTTCGGACGATATCGGTATTTTCCGAAATGTTTTCCGCATCTTAGACTTAAACCCAGGAACCTGTGTTTCCGATATTTTCATTTTTGGAGATCAAGAAAATATCCATATTTTATAATTTCTTTTCCTTTTTCCTTTTCTTTTTTTTTCTTTCCTTCTTTCCTTCCACCAAATTCCCAAATATCTTCTCCTCCAAAATATCCAAAATTCCAACAAACTCCACACCCTTCCCCATTAATGCCTCTCTTTTTCTCTCTCTTCCATGGCCGGCCACCATTGGCCAAGGGAGACACCTCATCTTCCCCTTTTTACACAAAACCCCTCTCAATTTCTTAATTGCACCCCCTTTACAAAAATCAAATCCTATATAAACTTCCTTTACAATTCTTTTCTCTTTTTTCACTTCACCAAGAAAATAGCCTTCACCATTTCCTTCTCCATCTCAAACCCTAACTCCAAACCACCTCAAGGCCTTCATCTCCTTCCTAAGCAACTACAACCCTTGGATTTGGATCGCATCTCACGTCGTCGGAAGCATCGCCAAGGATCGAGTTGGTGATAGCCGTCGACAACGATCCGTTCGAACTCGTATAAGCTTCACATAACCGTTCGAAGTGAGTATATCTACTCACCAAGACTAGACAACTTCCTTGTTTACTTGTGTTGATCATTCATGTTCACTTGTGCCATAAAAATCGTATTTTTAGCCCATCAAACAACCATCAGAAAATCTGTTCTGTTACTGTTTTTCCCACGATTAGTCGACTTAACCTAGGGACCAGTCGACTAATCCACTGTAGTTGAAACTTAACCCTTTTCTGATTTCACAGTTTTAGTCGACTAAGCCATATTACCAGTCGACTAGACCACCCTAGTCGACTACATTTTTAACCTAGTCGACTAATATTTCCCTGGACCAGAAAACACCAACTCTCGTTCCAGTCGACTCATCCAAAATAATAGTCGACTTAGGACCCCTAGTCGACTACCCATTTCTCCATAGTCGACTCCTGTATCCCTGATATAAATTCCAACTTTCTGTATCACAATTTTAGTCGACTTAGCCCCTCTATTAGTCGACTTAGGTATCTGTTAGTCGACTACACATCTCACCCTAGTCGACTAACTTTTCCTGAAACAGAAACCCAACTCTCTGTTTCCCAGTTTTAGTCGACTCATCTAAGCTAGTAGTCGACTTAAGACCCCTATTAGTCGACTAACCCTTCCACCTAGTCGACTAATTCTGACTGTTTGACTTAGTTAATTCTGTTCTGAACTTGGATCTTATTGATGATACATGTGTGACATATTATCCCTGTTCATGCTTCATAACTGGTATTACATGACATGTTACTTGATGGATCTCACCACTTGTTACTTCATGATTTATTATTATATTTCCGCTCCATAATTTGTTAAATTGTGAATATCACCCCCTTATCATGTTATCTTTTAAACCAAGCATGATATACTTGACTTTTGTATAAAATGGACCAACTTACACATGGGTCGGGGGAAATATGCGGATATCGATATGTGTTCGTGTTTACAGTGGCATTAGGTATATTGTACAATCATATTCCGGTCTAACCTGAGGGCCTCCAGGGGACCGAGGGGAGTGCTTGCTCCCTCTTCCTGATACAGTCATGACAAAGGGCATACATAAGTCCCTCCTGATAGGCCTTGCGGCTGGTTCCGTCATCAAGCAACGGAACACCCTTGACCGTGGTCCCGGGCATGCACGGGACCCACTGTAAACATAGTTCGTCGATACAACCGTTGTTTCCAATAACAACCTTGCTTTACTAGGATATGGATCTATGTGCTCTGGGACGCTGGGTCACATAGCTAGATATCACAGTAAGACAAGTAATAATAATAAGACGTTAACTGTAGATTCATTGTATTAGGATTTTATCTCTTCATGCTTTTCATACTTGTTAGTTGATATTCCTTATAACTATTTCATCTTTCCTTATTCATGTCCCTTAGCCACTTGGCTATAGTTTGTTTATTGTTATATGTCTTGATCCCTTGGATTTGCACATTCAGATTCTGAAGCTTGGAACGAAGTGGAACCATCCACAGAGGACCAAGCTTACCTTAGTGAGCAGGCGGATTAGTTCCAGTCCCCTCGTGCCAGACTCCTCCTTTTTGACTCACGAGATCTTCTTTCTACTTGTGAGCTTTTTGTATACATATTTGTATATATTTCTTTTGACTTGGTTATGATGTAATACACATGTATTGTGTAATACTTTATAATATCCTGTGATAACTTTGTATGTGTACTTCTTGTGTTGGCATATGTATGAATACCACACTTTGTCGTGTACTCTGATCCTTGTTGTACTTTTATGCTTAGCGTATATACGTGGGGGCAATTTATGACCTACGTATATACGTCGCAGTGACGTCCCCGTATCCGTGGAATCGGGGCGTTACAATACCGATCTGTCTAGAGACGGTGAGTAGCATCACTCTCCACCTGTTGCAATATCTTGTCGGTCGTCTGACTCTCCACCTGTTGAGAGGCTATAGGCTTCACAATTGAAGCCTCGTCAAACGTGATGTCTGTGCTGAAGATAAATTTTATCCTTCGAATCCCAAATTTTGTAGTCTTTTGCTCCTTGTTTGAATACTTCGATTTTTCTCGCCCTTGGGTCCAATTTGTCTTTCTTGACATGACAGTAGGTTGGACAACCAAACCCCCATAGCAAATCATAATCCTGAGCAACTTTTTCTGACCAAACTCTAAAGGAGTTTTAACTCCTATTGCAGACGAAGGCAACCTGTTAACGAGATGGCAAGCATACGCCAATGTCTCAGTCCAAAAAGATTTCGATATGCCGACATTGAATAACATGCACCGGACCTTCTCTAGCAAGATCATGTTCATCCTTTTAGCCACTTCATTTTATTATAGTGTTTCCCTTAATGTGAAGTGTGTTTCTATGCCATCATCGTGGTATAGCTTTAAGAAAGGTATACTCTCCTCCATTGTCTGAATGAAGTATCTTGATTTTTCTTTTTGTACTCTTCTGTATCTTCTTCTTCCACTTCGCAAACAACTTCAGGACTTCCCCTTTGTGCATCATGGTATATGCCCAACATCGCCAGAGTAATCATCTATAAAAGACAGAAAGTAGTGGTTACCTCTAATATATGTCATCTTGGTAGGTCCCTAGATATCTGTGTGAATATAATCCAGAACCCCCTTGGCGCAGTGAGTCATGATGCCGAATCTCATCTTGGTCTTCTTTCCGATGACGCAATGTTCACAAAATTTTAATTTGCAGGTGCTAGCACCTTTCAATAAATCTTGTGCAAGAGTTGGGTGTAATAATTATCTGAATTTATAAAAGTCACCACTTGCTCTGTAACCGCACTGTTGGCCCAAGGTTACAATCACCCGTTTTAGTGTGTTTGATGATCACAAAACATATATAGTTATTTGTACTAATCATGTTTGTTGTTTCAGTGTGTTTCAGGGTTCTAATGATTCTAGGAGCATTCTTCCTAAAGGAAGGTGTTTTTGACTCAAGTCACCTCATTTCGGGCTCAAGTATCAAGCTTTGCAGATCACATATGGAGAAGCCCACTTGAAGACCTTGTAGTCAATTAGAACCTATGTAAGAAATAGTTTGTTAAAGTTTGAGGTTGTAGAATATTGGCTCTAGGACACACACACACATTTTTCCAAAAATACAGTTTTTAGTTTTGATGTTTTGTTTAATGTTCATGCCTTGGTCTCTATACATGATTCAATGTTTACAAATTTTATATCTTGTTTATATCATGTATTTCTATCTTTCCAGCATGATACTTAGTAAATTTTCCTACAAAAATTATTCTGAAAATTTTCAAAGTCCAAAATTCCTCTCAGTTTTTTCTGTGTCAGGCTGGACCGGTCGACCGGATCCTGTGTCCTGGACGTGCACGCTCGTGCACATCTGTCGGTCGGCCGACCGGCCGACCGACCGAAAACTTCTGCTCTCTGTTTTTTGTCAGTCGACCGACCGGCCGACCGCCTTCACAAAACTGTGTTTCCTTTTTGAGGCCGGTCGACCCGAGCCCAACGGCTATATGCCAGCAGGGCGGACGGCCGACCGGGCTGGTCGACCGCCAAGCCTGCCAGAGCCCCAACGGCTCTTTCCTCTTTGGTGCAAATCTGAAATCTATTTTAGACTGTTTTTGTGGCAGACTTTTTCTGAGTATTGTGGATTATTTTCTGATCAAATAAGCTTAAATTAAATAAGTTTTAATCCCTTCCTCTCCCTATAAATAGAGGAGATAGGTCTCTTGCAAACATATCAAGAAAAATTCCTAGTCTCCAAGTTTTCAAAAGAAAGAAAAAGTTTCAAAGCTCTCAAATTCTCTCTTGCATTCTTGGCTTTTGTTTTCAGTTGTGTTCTCAAGCAAGTTTCTTCTACAACTGAGTTTGTTTTTCTCACTACACTTCTAGAGCCAAAATTCCCATCCTCATTCTATAAGAAAGTTTTAAAGAGAAAGTTTGTAAGAAGTTTGTGGTCCTTTTGGTGATCACTTGGCTACTTGTTCCTTCTTCTTGTTCTTGTTGAGATACCTCTTCGGTAGAGGTTTGTAAGTGGTGAAGTTCGGTACTCCGGTCTTCGGTAGACCTTGTAAAGTCCTCGGTGGATAGTGGAAACCCTTCACGGCGGTGAAGACGGGGAGTAGAGCGGTGGCTCAAACCTCGAAACAAATACTTTGTGTTTGCGATAGATTTTCTCTTTGCTCTCTATTGCTCTTACTTTCTTGCTTGTGTTATTACTATTCTTTCATACCTTGTGATATATCTTGTGTGCATTTCATAATTGCTTCAAATTCATTTCTTGTTACATTGTCGATCATTACTCATACAACAAGATTGCAATACGCACCTCAAACTCATATCTAGAGGAATCACGAGGAAGGAGTTCAGAGCCCTTCACCGGGTATTCGGCTCTTAGTTTTATTTTGGGAGATCGTTGCATCATTCATTCATACTTGTATTAAAAAGATTGTTAGATTAGCATTTACACCTATTCACCCCCCCCCCTCTAGGTGTTTTTCAATTGGTATCAGAGCTTGGTCTCTAGGCTCTTGGCTTGACAACCTTAGAGAGATCCTATATTTGCTAATCACTTCATTCATTTTCATTCACCATCACTTAGTAAAAATGGCCGATGGAATTAAAACCCCACCAAAATTTGATGGACTTAACTTTCCCATATGGAAGGTTAAGATGACCGTTTTCTTGCAATCTCTAGGAAGTCGACTTGCAAAGGCCGTGACCAAACCCTTTAGTGCACCCCCCGGTGATGAATCCACTTGGTCCGAAATTGAGACTAAGGAATTTGATGCCAATGCTAGGGCTCATTATGCACTCCTTCAAGCCCTTAATGATGATGATATATCTAGAGTTATTCATTGCAAGTCCGCATATGAAATTTGGATACATTTGCTAGTTACACATGAGGGGACTTCACAAGTGAAGAGGGCCAAATAGACCTTCTTTGGTCCCAACATGAGAATTTTTGCATGCTAGAAAATGAAACCATAGATGATATGGTTACAAGATTCACTAAGATTACTAATGGACTTTCTTCTCTAGGTGATGGTATTGACAACGATCAAAGAGTAAGAAAGATCATCCGGGCTCTCCCTCCTTCTTGGGAAGTAAAAGCTACTACCTTGAAGGAACTCAATGACAAGGAGGAGATGGAGCTTATAGGTCTCATTGGGAACCTCAAAACCCATAAGATGGAGAGAAAAGCAAGGGAAGAAATGGCTCCCTCAAAGAAGAAAGTTATAGCCTTCAAGAGTCAATCCTCACACTCCGACGAAGACGATGAAGAAGAAGATGACGAAGAGCTCTTACTTCTTGTGAAGAACGTTCGGAGGATGTACAACAAGGCTAAGTTTCAAGGAAGAAGAAGATGGCAAGGTGGCAAAGAAGAGAAGAAGATTATTTGCTTCAATTGCCAAAGACCGGGTCACATTGTAGCGGAGTGCCCGGATAAAGTAAAGCCCTCCACCTCCAAGAAGCCTTACAAGAAGAAAGCATTGAAGGCTACATGGGATTCCGAGAGCGAATCCGAGGAGAAAGTTGACACCGCCAACATGTGCTTCATGGCTAATGAAAGCACAAGCAAGGTAACCCCTTCCACTTCTTTTAATGATGTGCTTTCCATGGATGAATTAGGAGAAGCATTTGTAGAACTCTCACATAACTATGATGTTCTTAAGAAAAAGTATTTAAATATGAAAAAAGAAAATGAGTCTCTTAATCATCATGTTTTTACTCTTACTAAAGAAAAAGATGAATTATCTTTAACTTTAGTTTCCACCCAAAAAGATTTTGATAACTATAAGATTTCTTGCAAGGGTAAGTTTTCACAAGTTAATGAAAATGAGATTTCCATGCTTAAAGAAAAAATTGACTCATTAGGAGTAGTTTTGAAAAAGTGTGAATTTGACAAGAATAGACTTGAGGCTATGTTTCCTAAGAAACAAGCCCCTAAGAAACAATCTCATGTTCATACTCATGCTCATGTTCATACCTCACAACCTTTACATCATGCCAAACCCCACAAACATGCTCACACTTCACACACACATCATGCATTCATGTATGGTAAAGTGTTTTCATGTTCATATTGTGACCGTAAAGGTCACTTAGTTAAGTTTTGTTATGATAGACTAAATGCATCTCGTCATAATATTTGGGTTCGAAATACTAATTTTCAAGGACCCAAGAAAATTTGAGTACCAAAGTCAATAAACTTGTTAAATGATGTAGGTACTTTCCAAGGCTCAACGACGTAAAGGGTTGTGGTATCTTGATAGTGGTTGCTCAAGACACATGACTTGGGATATCAACAACTTTGCAACCCTATCAATATACCATGAAGGTGGCACCGTCACCTTCGGAGATGATGCCAAGAGTAAAATCATCGGTATTGGTAATATTAAACTTGGTACATCCCCTTTAATAGAAAATGTTGTTTTAGTTGATGGACTCAAGCATAACCTCTTGAGTATTAATCAACTTTGTGATAAAGGTTTTGATGTTGTTTTTGATAACATAGCTTGTAGAGTTTTTGATAGACAATCTAACACATGTATATTTTCCGGTTTTCGTGAAAGCAATATGTACATGATTGATTTGTCTAATATGTCTTGCAATATCACTTGTTTGAAAGCCCTCGATGATGACTCTTGGTTGTGGCATAGAAGATTAGGCCACATTTCTTTTGACCATCTATCTAGGTTAAACAACAAGGAAATGGAGATGGGTATTCCTTGCTTGAACTTTGAAAAGGACCGCGTTTGTGACGCGTGCCAACTTAGGAAACAAACAAGCCTCTTTCAAGTCAATTAAGGATATCATGACATCACGTCCCTTGGAGTTGATCCATATGGATTTGTTTGGTCCTACTCAAACCAAAAGTCTAAGTGGGAATCGTTTTGCATTTGTTTTGGTTGATGATTTTTCGCGTTTTACATGGGTTTTCTTTTAAGAGCACAAAAATCAAGCCTTTTCACATTTTCAAGTCTTTAAGAAAAGAGTTGAAAAGAAAAAAGATTCTTCAATTTTAAGAATAAGAAGTGATAGAGGAGGTGAATTCATTAACCTACCCTTTATCTCTTTTTGTGAAGAACATGGAATTAAGTATGAACTATCTTGTCCTAAAACTCCACAACAAAATGGAGTAGTTGAACGGAAAAATCGGACATTACAAGAGATGGCTAGGACAATGATTAGTGAATACGGTCTCCCACATTATTTGTGGGCCGAGGCCGTTAATACATCATGCTATATATCAAATCGTGTTTTCTTATGCAAAAATACTTCAAAAACATCTTTTGAGATTTATTTTTCTAGAAAGCCAAATGTTTCATACTTTAAAGTTTTTGGATGCAAATGTTTTGTTTTAAATACAAAAGACAATTTGGGAAAATTTGATGCTAGGTCTTATGAAGCAATCTTTGTAGGTTACTCAAATACTAGTAAAGCTTATAGAGTTTTCAATAAGTCATCTTTAACTATTGAAGAGTCTATACATGTAAAATTTGAGGAATCTAATGTGTTTGTTAAGAATGTTGTAGAAATAGATTCTTTGCATGAAGACATGGAGAAAGTCACTTTGAAGGACTCACCTACTATTGAAGACACGCCAAAGGATGATGAAGGAAGTGCAACTAAGGATCAAGAGGCTCAAGGAAATGAAATTCAAAGAATTGAAGTGGAGCCTACTCAACAACTTCCAAAGGATTGAGATACAATCCACATCATCCCAAGGACCTTGTTTTAGGTGAAGTATCTCAAGGGGTAACTACTCGTTCTCAACTTCATGATTTTTATGGATACTATGCTTTTATTTCTCATGTTGAACCCAAAGCGTCCTCGAAGCCGAGGCCGACTCATATTGGTTGCTAGCCATGCAAGAGGAACTCAATCAATTTGAGCGCAACCAAGTTTGGCACCTTGTTCGTAGGCCCCATGATAGACCAACAATTGGTACTAAGTGGATCTTGAAGAACAAGTTGGATGAGTCGGGTAACGATGTTAGGAATAAAGCTAGGTTAGTTGCCCAAGGTTACACTCAAATCGAAGGTATCGATTTTGATAAAACCTTTGCACCCGTAGCATGGCTTGAAGCCATACGGATGACACTTGCATTTGCATCATATAAAGATTTTAAGCTTTTTCAAATGGATGTTAAAAGTGCTTTCTTGAATGGATTTATTGAAGAGGAGGTGTATGTTGAACAACCCCCGGGTTTGTTGATCCTACACATCCGGATTTTGTTTTCAAACTTGACAAAGCTCTTTATGGTTTAAAACAAGCCCCTAGGGCTTGGTATGAAAGGCTTTCTTCATTTCTAATTTCAAATGGTTTTAAGAAAGGAAAAATTGATACAACTTTGTTTACAAAACATGTAGAAAATGATATTCTTATTGTGCAAATTTATGTGGATGATATCATTTTTTGTTCTACTAATGAATCTCTTTGCCAAGCTTTTGAATCATGCATGAAGGAAGAATTCGAAATGTCTATAATGGGTGAGCTCAACTATTTCCTTGGTCTCCAAATCAAGCAAAGAAAGGATGGGATCTTCATCAATCAAGCCAAGTACACAAAGGAACTTATCAAGCGATTTGGACTTGAAGGAGCTAGACTAGCAAAACTCCCATGGCAACAACCACCAAGCTTGACAAGGATGAACAAGGTAAAAGTGTAGACATTAAGCTTTATCGTAGCATGATTGGTAGTTTATTGTATTTGACGGCTAGTAGGCCGGATATTATGTTTTGTGTATGTCTTTGTACTCGTTTTCAATCATGTCCTAAGGAGTCTCATTTAGTAGCGGTAAAACGCATTATAAGATACCTTAAGGGCACAATTGAAATGGGTTTGTGGTATCCGAAAACCGGACTATTTGAAATGAAGAGTTTTTCGGATGCTGACTATGCAGGTTGTAGGGTAGATAGGAAGAGTACAAGTGGAACATGTCAATTTCTTGGTATTTGTCTTGTTTCTTGGTCTTCCAAAAAGCAAAATTCGGTAGCCCTTTCAACCGCCGAGGCGGAGTATGTTGCAGCCGGAGCTTGTTGTCACAAGTTCTTTGGATGAAACATACTCTCCTTTACTATGATTTGCATTTTGATCATATTAAAATATTTTGTGATAATACTAGTACTATTCATATGACTAAAAATACAAATCAACATAGTAAAACTAAGCACATTGACATTAGATATCACTTTCTTAGATATCATTATGAGAAAGGTGATATTGATATTGATTATGTTTCTACGAGTTTCAACTTGCTGATATTTTTACAAAACCTCTAGACTATGCTAGATTTTCATTTATTTGTGGTGAGTTGAATGTTTGTATTATATATTCTTGAAAGAAAATTTTCTTATTTTTTTCACCCTTTTTGATGTATGACAAAAGGGGAGAAATAGTTAGTTTTGAAGAGTTTTATGCACTTGTATTTTGTTTTTATGCATTGTGTTTTGTATAATTTTTATGCTTTAAGTGTATAGCCATTCATTTTTTATACATAGTCATTCTTTTATACATAGCATAATTTGAGGGGGAGCTTCCATGCTCCTTTCCCATGTTTAAAATAACTATATGATTTGTCATCATCAAAAAGGGGGAGATTGTTGGCCCAAGGTTACAATCACCCGTTTTAGTGTGTTTTGATGATCACAAAATATATATAGTTATTTGTACTAATCATGTTTGTTGTTTCAGTGTGTTTCAGGGTTCTAATGATTCTAGGAGCATTCTTCCCTAAAGGAAGGTGCTTTTGACTCAAGTCACCTCATTTCGGGCTCAAGTATCAAGCTTTGCAGATCACATATGGAGAAGCCCACTTGAAGACCTTGTAGTCAATTAGAACCTATGTAAGAAATAGTTTGTTAAAGTTTGAGGTTGTAGAATATTGGCTCTAGAACACACACACATTTTTTCAAAAATACAGTTTTTAGTTTTGATGTTTTGTTTAATGTTCATGCCTTGGTCTCTATACATGATTTAATGTTTACAAATTTTATATCTTGTTTATATCATGTATTTCTATCTTTCCAGCATGATACTTAGTAAAATTTTCCTACAAAAATTATTCTGAAAATTTTCAAAGTCCAAAATTCCTCTCAGTTTTTTCTATGTCAGGCTGGACCGGCCGACCGGACCGGTCGACCGGATCCTGTGTCCTGGACGTGCACGCTTGTGCACGTCTGTCGGTCGGTCAACCGGCCGACCGACCGAAAACTTCTGCTCTCTGTTTTTTATCGGTCGGCCGACCGGTCGGCCGCCTTCACAAAACTGTGTTTTCTTTTTGAGGCCGGTCGACCGACCGGTCGACCCGAGCCCAACGGCTATATGCCAGCAGGGCGGACGGCCGACCGGGCCGGTCGACCGCCAAGCCTGCTAGAGCCCCAACGGCTCTTTCCTCTTTGGTGCAAATCTAAAATCTGTTTTAGACTGTTTTTGTGGCAGACTTTTTCTGAGTATTATGGATTATTTTCTGATCAAATAAGCTTAAATTAAATAAGTTTTAATCCCTTCCTCTCCCTATAAATAGAGGAGATAGGTCTCTTGCAAACATATCAAAAAAATCCCTAGTCTCCAAGTTTTCAAAAGAAAGAAAAAGTTTCAAAGCTCTCAAATTCTCTCTTGCATTCTTGGCTTTTGTTTTCAGTTGTGTTCTCAAGCAAGTTTCATCTACAACTGAGTTTGTTTTTCTCACTACACTTCTAGAGCCAAAATTCCCATCCTCATTCTATAAGGAAGTTTTAAAGAGAAAGTTTGTAAGAAGTTTGTGGTCCTTTTGGTGATCACTTGGCTACTTGTTCCTTCTTCTTGTTCTTGTTGAGATACCTTTTCGGTAGAGGTTTGTAAGTGGTGGAGTTCGGTACTCCGGTCTTCTGTAGACCTTGTAAAGTCCTCGGTAGATAGTGGAAACCCTTCACGGCGGTGAAGGCGGGGAGTAGAGCGGTGGCTCGAACCTCGAAACAAATACTTTGTGTTTGCGATTGATTTTCTCTTTGCTCTCTATTGCTCTTACTTTCTTGTTTGTGTTATTGCTATTCTTTCATACCTTGTGATATATCTTGTGTGCATTTCATAATTGCTTCAAATTCATTTCGTGTTACATTGTCGATCATTACTCATACAACAAGATTGCAATACGCACCTCAAACTCATATCTAGAGGAATCACGAGGAAGGAGTTCAGAGCCCTTCACCGGGTATTCGGCTCTTAGTCTTGTTTTGGGAGATCGTTGCATCATTCATTCATACTTGTTTTAAAAAGATTGTTAGATTAGCATTTACACCTATTCACCCCCCCCCCTCTAGGTGTTTTTCAACCGCACTACCCTTCAAGTAGTAAAGATTATTACGTCGGGCGCCCTTCAAAACAACCATCGAGCTTTTAATCATCTTGAGAACCCCATCTATAATAGATACTTCAAGACCCAATGCTACCAAGGCACCAATATAGATAAGATTCCTTTTCAGTTAAGGTACATACCTCACATTTTTCAATTCTCGCACCATCCTGTCAGACATTTTGATATGGACCTTACATATCCCTTCCAAATTACATGGATGATCATCACCCATGATAATAGAGCATCATCTAGCTTCTCAAAGGTAGAAAACTAAACCCTGTTGGGACACACATGATAGGTAGCTCCTATATCTAGCATCCACTTAGAATCACCTGAGTAACCAATAGTAGGAGTAGTGACTGAAAGAGAATATCATTGAGTCAGAGTCTGATACACTTGCTTGTGAAGTACTACCCGATTGGGTATTGATCACCCTTGCGAGATTTATCTCGGTCTTCGACTCCTCATTCTTATCTTTGATCCTTGAACAATTAACCTTTCAGTGCCTTAACTCTTTGTAGAAGTTGCACTGGTTCTTCTTCCGATCTCTAAAACCCGATCTGGACTTCGATCTATCATGATCAACTTGCCCTTCTTACTGAAAATCTTGCCTCTTACTGTCAACGCTTCTGCTAAATCACTCTTTGAAGAAGACTGCTTATTTTTCTTTCACATTTCGTAATTTACAAGAGCAGGTGACACATCACTATAGTTAAGAGTTGTTGACCATTGATCAAGGTTAGGACGAAGGTCTCATACTCTTCATCAGGAAGAGAATTCAAAAGAATCATCGCCATGTCCTCTTCTTCGATCTTAACGTCCACATTAACTAGGTCTGCAAGAAGCTTCGTGTAGTTGTTCATGTGCCCACTAATGTAGAGCCCTCTCTTCAATTGAAAGCGATAAAACCTCCTCTTTAGATGCAGTCAAGACTCGATGCTCTTCGTCAGATATTTCTTCTCGAGGATCTCCCAAATCTTCCTTGCGAAAGTCTCATACAGCACATGATACTTGATTTCTTGTGTTAAACAAGACTTCATGACACCACAAGCCATCTAATTTATCTTGTCCCAGTCCTTCTCAAATGTTTTCTCTGATTTTTCTCCAGACGCAGAAAGCCTTTGAAGTTTGATGTCGTCAGGGCATCCATCATCTCACATCTCCACATCCCAAAATTATTTGTATCGTCAAACTTCATGACATCAACCTTCGTTGGAAGATGACTCACAGATTTTACTAATGATTGACTACTTTCGGCCATCTCCTTAATAGATTCCTCAAAGTAATATGAAAAATGATTAGTGAAAATAAATCCAAATAGAAAAAATCAGATCTTTACCGACAACCGAAACTGTAGATAGTCTCCAAAGTGATTTGCTCCACTCGAACAAAACTCTCCATCGAACCCGAAAAACTCTGATACCACTTGTGGAATCCAAGCAATAAAGAACAACAACACCAGAGCATAGTCACTAACTACACGAATTAAGCAAACAAAAGAAAGAAAGCGAGAACACACGAATTTAACGAGGTTATACAATTGCCTATGTCCTTGGGGAAGAAGTGGAGAGAGATCTTATTAATCAATCAATTTCATGGTACAATACATGGAGACAATATCCCTCAATATATAAGCATAGAATCCCTGAAGAAAAAGAAACCAACAAATTTGAATTCGAATCAAAAACGAATTCCAACTCAGAATAGGAAACTGCTCAATTTTCACCCAGAACGAGTCTCGGTCGACAGGGCGATTGACTGGCTCCTTGCTATGGTTGAAGCTCGGTCGACCGCTAGGCAAAGCCCAAAAACCTGCGATCTGTTGAATCTCAGTCAGTCAATCGGGTGGTCGACCGATGCTCCATGCTGCTGATGTTTCTTCTGGAGGTCGACCACTGATTCTTTTTCCTTCCCGTGTGCATGTTATGCATGTCTGGTCGATCAGACGGTCGATCGATCTCCGGTCTTCAGCCGCGTTTAGTTTTCTACCGAGAACCATTGAACTCCAATCTCTGTGCTATCTTCTCCGATGAGTTAAAAAACTCTACTAACAAGATTTTACACTCTCTTCTAACACACGGGCCTGGCGGCGGGCCCGCTGCGTGCCAACATGATGAAGCAGATTGCCAGTACTGTCCTCGGTGGTCGTCGTCGTGGGAGGCCGCCTCGACAACCGTTTCCCCTTGGCCCAGGGCACCTCGTTGTCCCTCAGAGAGTAGGAGGCCATTGAATTGAATCCAATATCGCGAATTTGGGTAGGATCAGTGGGAATTGTATTTATACAGATAGAATTAAGTACGGGGGATACTTAGTTCAATAAATGAAGGGAGAGTTGAGAATGAGGATAGATTGAGAGATTTATGCTGGCATTTAGAGTGTTGAGAGAGCATCAAAATTTTTTTTTTGGAAGAAAAATCGTGAGGCCACGAACACCCCCGGCGTTCCATTAATAATCATTAATGAAACATCCAAAATGAGAAGGTTACACAATTGTAGAATACAAATTTGAACCATCAAAAAAAAACCAAAAAAATACAATGTAGGTTGACTGAAACCATTGATGCCATGGCCATGGCTCCGCCACGATTGAAGTCGCGAAGTCCAGTGTCCACCAATCTGTCATATAACTCCACCTCCACTCTCCATCCTTTTCCCCATTAAAGCCGCACCTCTTCAAAAAAAACCTTCTCCTTCCATCATAGATCTCTTGGTATAGGGAAGCACGTCACTCTTCAAGCAACTCCTCTAACCGCTCTCTCTTTCTTCTTTGTCTTATTCTTCTTCGCATCACTTGAGAGAAGCAAACCAAAATAATCCTCAAACTCGCTTTGAATTACCTCTGAGCTACCCATTCCAGCAAGGCCTCTTCGCTAGAATTTCCTTGAACCGCCTCATCAATATAGTTGGTTAGTGTGTGTGTGTGTGTGTGTGTGTGTGTGTGTGGTTGGGGGGGGGGGGGGGTCGTCGAAGAAACCAGCTCTGTTCTTTAGTCAAAGATCTGTTCTTTAATCAAAGCAAGAGGAGACCGGCTCTCAGATGAGTATAGAGAGTTAAAGTTGAAAAGGACGCGGACAAAAATATGTGGGATGTTTAATTGGTGACAAAAATTAGATGGTGGCAAAGTGTGTTGAGTGCATGAGTGTCGATTTTACAGAAGAACACAAAATTTTATTTGAAGAACGGAAAAAAAAATTTTTTTTTTTTTGTATTAGTGTTGTGGCTCATTGGTACACACCCTCCTTCTAAAGAGGGGGGTCCCAAGTTCAAACCCGCAATTGTAGAACGGGAATTTAACTTTGATAATTAGTGTTGATTGTGCGTGTAGGCCTGAGGGTGACCTCCAGCTTCTTTTTCAAAAAAAAAAAATCTTTATTCAATTTTTTTCTCAACCAGAAAATTCTCTCACTTTTTTCTCTCAATTTTTCTTGTTTTCTTTGTTACAAAAATATTAACTATGTATCTTCTATTATAGGCGAAACAATACAAATTCAACTCAAAATCAAACTTCATTCCTAATCAAATACTTCCTTTATTAAAAAAATAATAAAATTCTAAACTAATTCTAATACAATCATGACTTTAAAACTAAACTTTAGAAACTCTAAAAATTCTAAGCCAACTCAAAAATGGCTTTCTTATTTTCATGAGGATTTGAATTACAATTTCCAACAACTTCCCTTAATTTAAATCCTACATGAACACTTGTCGCCTTTAATTTTACATAACTATTAAACTCCCCTTGATTTTCGATAGAGTATTTAGATTTTTCATTAAACTTTCTACTTTTGTATCTCCTTTTATAATAATCAAAAGTATACCTCTTTCTCCAAATCCCTGTTTCTGTTGTGGGCTTTATCTCGAATTTTTTAACTGTGACTTTGGTGCTCTTCTTTTATGTTATTGTCTTTGGCCTTGACAGTGTTGACTCCTTATTTGATGATCTTGTCTTCAATTTGGTGATGTCTTATTTTTTTTTTTTTATTGCACTTTGATGATCTACGTGTTATTTTCGAGATTTATCTTCACTTTGTAATTTTATCTTTTATTCTGATGTGAATGTTTGATTTTCTTCACTGCCAAAATATATATCATTCTTCCCTATTTTGTTGTTGTTGTAACTAGAACTTTTCTATGATTTTTCTTTTCTTCTTATCTTACTTTTCCCGCCTCTTCTTCTTCTTCAACTTCCTTTTCTTTTTCTCTTTTTTCTTCATCTTCTTCATCTTCCTCGTCATTTCCTTCATTTTCTTCTTATCGTTCTCTTTCTTCTTTTTTCATAATCTTGCTGTCATAAAAAAAAAAAATCATATTCTATGAAATTTTCTTATTTGAACTCTTTAATTTCTTGAACTTGTTTCATTTCTTCTTTTAAGTCTTGAGCTTTTAAATTCTTCTCTTCGTTTTTTCAAACTCTTTAGTTTTTAAAGTCGTCTCTAACTTCTTCTTTTCATATGTCTTCCATAAAATAATTCAAATACACTTTGTCGTTTCACCTGCTATGATGTCAAAAGCATTTCATCGACTGCGCAATATTTTAAGAGCTTCACCATGTCTGAATGAAGTATTCCGCACCTTTAAAATTAACTGGGCTCTGACAACGCTATTGATGTTATCACTACATCCAAGACCATTACCATCAATGTCACCCCTAGCGTGGCTACAACTACTGATAACACCATCATATATACCTTAACTACTGTCTTACCACCACAAACATTGCTGACATTCGCTCTTGGTGTATCTACTGCACCAATATTATAGCCGCTTTAATCCCATCACTATCACTGTCACCATCACCACTATTGTCAATTGCAAGATAAACATATATAAGATATTGAGCAATAAGAGTCCAATAAACGCATTATAGACTTGCACTGAATCAACTGCACGCATGCTCACCAGAAACCTAGAGTAGTTATTACGACACAAGTATGCACCCAGATTTTACTGAGAACCATAATTGATCGGATATGTGAGCACAAGCATGACCTGCTAAATTTCGGATTTGTGTGATGCAGAAGATCAAGATGAGAAGGCCAGATTTCAGTTACTTGTCGATAGCACTCTCAACGTCCACAGGCTTTACAGTAACCCAGTTGCTGTCGACAGCACTCTTCGTCTGTCAACAAACTTTTACAGAAAGTCAGAGAATTACAGACCTGTCGACAGTACTCTTCACCTGTCGACAGGACCGCTGCGTATCAGAGTTTCCTAATTAGTTTAAGAGTTATTTTCTGGTTCGTTTTGGATTCTAATTTGTTTTATTTCTGTTTTTATTTTAGTTTCCTAGTTAGAGAAATATTCTTTTTTATTTGCCTATATAAGGCCATTATATCCTAGGTTTTTTATCACCCAACTTTGATTAATATAATTGAGTTTTTACTCCAAAATTACTTGTGGATTCGAGTTTATCTCTTAGCTCGTGGATTCGGTCGCTTGCTTGTGGATTCGAGTAATTATTCCCCTACCTGAAAGCTTCTTCAGGATTCGTCAAAGCTAGTGCGATATCTAATCTGCGTAGGTCATCTTCTTCCTTTTTTCGTCTGCGTCAAGTGGTATCAGAGCTTCGGCAAACGCTCTGACGATGGCCAGAGACGACGATGAGCAACCTAACCTCTCCACGAGAGTAAGAACTATTGAAGGGCGACTTGGCGCTCTTAATAGACCATGGACAGTATGGTCCAAGAACTCAAGAGGTTATCTTTCAAACTCGATGATCAAACCCTAACCGATGGTGTGTATCGAAGCAGGCGTGAACATTCATCGAACAATCTTCCTCCACCACCTCACCACCATCAGGTAATCCTCATCCATAAACCTCCACCATAGAAATTTCCTTTCCAACGACCTCCCACGTGTCAATAGCTACGTCAACCATCACCACCACCAAGACGTCCTCAACGACAGCTTCCTTACGAAGATCTTACTGACGAGGAAAGAACTCATCAACACCTTCTATCCTGAAGACGATTTCGAAGACGAAGGTTATGATGAAGGATAGCCTATGAGCGAGGCCCTAGACGAATGGTGAATCCTCATTTCTTTCCTAACCCAGATAGGAGAGAAGGATTTTCTTTTCCTAACCCAGATAGGAGAAGAGTAGATCCAAGTCCTAACGAGTATAAGATGAAGATCAAGATTCCTTCTTTCAGTGAGAATCTTGATATCGAGTCCTTCTTGGAATGGGTCTATGAAGTAGAGAAATTCTTTGAAATGGCTTACGTCCTTAAGGAAAAGCATGTAAAGTTCGTGGCGTACAAGTTCAAAGGAGGAGCGGCTGCATGGTGGGACCAGTTATAAATCACAAGGAAGCGCCAAGGCAAACCACCTGTGATGACATGGTGGCGCATGAAATAACTTTTTTAAGGTAGATTCCTTCCACCCGACTATCAATAGATTCTTTATAACCAAATTGAGCAATGCAATAAGGCACAAGAACTGTTGCGCTTACACAGAGGAGTTCTACCGTCTCTCGTCGTGATGCGACCTGTCCCTGACAAAAGAGCAGCACACCTCAAAGTATATCAACGGGCTAAAGTACTACATCCAACAACGTGTGGCCATCCAAGACGTGTTCTCTGTCAACGAGGCCCAGAATAAAGCCATGAAGATTGAGAGGTTGCAGAGCAAAAGCTTTACCTTTCAAAAGAGCAGCAGAGAAGACATTCGGCAATAAGAGCTCAGCAAGGTTCCTCACAAGCGAAGGGCTCCAGCCGTAAAGCAATTGACAACCCTCCAGCAAACCCGGCGACAACAGCCGACCCCAATACAAAGGGCAAGGAGAACCCATATGCCAAGCTCGGGGCAGGCAAGTGTTATAAGTATGGCAAACCTGGACATAGGTCCAATGAATGCCCCAAAAAGGAGGCTCGTCAACATAGTGGATTACGAGAGGACAAGGTGCTAATCGATATTGAACCGAAGAGTCTGACTTTGTCGAAGGAGAAGGAGAAGCAGCGGTTGCTATGCAACCAAAAAGAACCCCGACACCAGACAAAGGTATCAAATACTCTACTCAAGGTGTTCGGTAAAGAATAAGTGTGCAATCTCATCATCAACAATGATAGTTATGAAATAGAGACTATTTGAAGTTAGAGACGAAATCACATCCCAATCCATACACCATCGGGTGGATAAAGAAGAGCCCCTGCATAAAGGTAATGACCCTTTGTCACGTCCATGTTTCAATTAGCAAGTTTTATCAGATTCAGTTACTTGTGATGCTATTGATATGGATGTATGTCACTTACTATTGGGACGACCATGAAAACATGACGTTGATGCTACACATCGAGGCAAAAGGAACATCTACATGTTCACTTGGGAGGACAAGAGAATTGCCATGAAGCCTATTCCACCACCATCGAAGCCAACTAAATGAAGAAAAGCCAAAGTTCATATCGATATGCAACCGAGGTGAATTCTTGGTGAAATTCAAGGTGACAAAACAATGATTTGCTTTGGTAGTCAAAGAAAAATCGGCCAAGCGATTTTCTTCCTGAGAAGATGAAGCTGATGCTGAAAGAGCTTCAAAGAAAAGTTCATGATGAACTTTCAGATGATCTGTCGCCCATGAGGGATATCTAGCACCATATTAATCTAGTCTCCAGAGCGGTCTACCCAACCAGCCACACTACCCGATGAATTCAAAAGAAAGTGATGTTCTAAAAGAGAAGGTCGAAGAACTGATTCATAAGGGACACATTACAGAGAGCATGAGTTCATGTGTGGTGTCGGCCCTTTTGAAGCCAAAGAAGGATGAAAATTAGCACATGTGTATGGACAGCGAGCCATCAGCAAGATCACTATCAAATATCGATTTCCATTATCTCTCTTTGATGATATGTTGGATTGATTAGGAGGGTCATGCATGTTTCGTAGATTGATCTGAGAAGCGACTACCACCAAATTCGTATTAGGTTAGGAGATGAGTGGAAGATGACATTCAAGACTCCAGAAGGACTGTACGAGTGGATGGTCATGCCTTTTGGACTATCCAATGCACCGAGCTCTTTCGTGAGATTGATAAATCAAGTGCTTAAGCCTTTCTTGGGAAAGTTTGCGGTTGTCTACTTTGGTGACATCTTAATCTATAGTTCAAGCAAAGCCGAGCATCAAAGCCAAGCATCTCCAACATCTACGGCACGTGTTCTGCAAGTCAATGAGTTATGCATAACCTGAAGAAGTGCAGTTTCATGACTACAAGCTTGATATTCTTGGGTTTGGTGTTGTTAGTTCACAAGAAATCCATGTAGACGAGGAGAAAGTGAGAGCAATCTGGGATTGACCTGCACCAAAAATGCTATCGAGGTAAGAAGCTTTCAATACTAGCTATTTTTTATCGGCGTCTCATCCGTAACTTTAGTGCCTGGTAGCACCATGACAGACTGTTTGAAGAAGAAGGGTGTTTTCGTCTGGACTGATGAAGCCGGAAGGGCTTTTAAACTCACCAAGGACAAGCTTACTAATGCCCCTATCTTAACCTTTTCAAACTTTGATAATGTGTTCGAGCTAAAGTGTGATGCTTGCGGAGTGAGCATTGGAGCAGTACTCACAGAAAAAGAGATATATTGCCTTCCTCAGTGAAAAAACTAAATGAGGCATGGTAAAAGTGATCTGCATATAAACAGAAATTATATGCAGTGCACCATTCATTAAAGTTATGGGAGAGCAATCTTATACCTAGTGACTTCGTGTTATTTTCGGATCATCAATCACTCTAACACTTCAAGAACCAAAAGCACATAAATAAGATGCATGCAAGGTGGGGCATCCTACTTTGAGCAATTCAATTTTGTGCGTCACAAATCTAGAGTAGATAACAAAGTTCCTGATGTATTAAGTCGAAGAGTTTTGTAGTTGGTCTCATTACAAAGTAAAATTATTGGGTTCGAATGTTTAAAGGAGTTATATAAAGAGGAGGAAGACTACGCTAAAATTTGAGAGAAGTGTTCATCACGACAGCCTACACAAGATTTTCATATCTTAGATGAATTTCTTCTCAAAAAAAACCGGTTATGCGTACCAAAGACTTCGTTGAGGGAGAAAGTTATTAGAGATTTGCAAGGAGGCGAACTTACAGGACATTTTGGGAGAGATAAAACGATGACAGGTTCTGAAGAAAGATATTATTGGCCCCAACTAGGAAAGAATGTGACTACAGTTGTGAAGACTACTCAGTTTGTCAAGTTGCTAAAGGCCAAGCTTAAAATACGGGCTTGTATACACCTTTTGCCTGTTCCAAAAGATAGTTGGGAAGATTTGAGCATGGATTTCGTGTTGAGACTTCCTCGCACACAAAACAAATTGGATTCCACTTTCGTGGTAGTTGATCGATTTTTCAAGATGACGCACTTCATTCCTTCCAGGAAGACATTTGATGCACTACACGTACCAAATTGTTCTTTCAAGAGATTGTGAGACTGCACGGCAGTCGATTTTTATTATTCCAAATCAAGATAGCAAATTCTTGGCGACATTCTGGACTACCCATGGATGAAATTTGACACATCTCTAAAGTACAATAGCACGGCACACCCGCAAGCCAATGGCCAAACAGAAGTTATTAATCACACTCTAGGTAACTTATTGAGGAGCATATGTGGAGACAGGCCAAGAGCATGAAATCAAGCGTTGCCTCAAGCAGAATTTGCTTAGAACAAATCACAGTTCAATCGGTATGTCACCCTTTTCTATTGTCTGTCGGAAGGTACCACATTTCTCCTAAACTTAGCCAAATTGCCATTGATCAGAAGTTTAGTAATGCAGCTAGAGTCATGGCTGAGCAAGCAATAGATGTTCAAAAGGTGTTTCGAACAGGTTGGAGAAATCCAATGCAGATACAAAGCCATTGCTGACAAGAAGAGAGAGAAGGTTTTCGAAGAAGGGGACATGGTAATGGTAGAAGGTTTTCGAAGAAGGGGACATGATAATGGTATACTGAGAAAAGAAAGAATTCATGTTGAGTAAGTTAAACCAAGAAAGTATGGGCCGCTCAGAACTGTAAGGAAGATCAATGATAACGCTTTCGCTGTAGATCTTCCAAGCAACATGGCAATGTCCAGTACGTTCAACGTCGCGAATCTCCATGAATATTACCTATCGCGAAGTTATCTCCAGATGATAACTCTAGAACGAGTTCTTTTGAAAAGGGTTGATAACTCGATGACGAGTTCTTTTGAAAAGGGAGGAACTGATATAGGAGATCAAGATGAGAATGCCAAGATTTAAGTTACCTATCAATAGCACCGTTCAACTATCAACAGACTTTTACAGTAAGTCAGTTGTTTACAATCTTGTCAACAACACACTCTTCGTCTGTTGACAGGCTTTTATAGAAAGTCAGAGAATTACAAATCTAACGACAGCAGGCGGCATATCAGAATTTCCTAGTTAGTTTAGGAGTTATTTTCTGAGTCTGTTTGAATTCTAATTTGTTTTATTTCTATCCTTTATTTTAGTTTCCAAATTAGAAAAGCATTCTTCTTTTATTTGCCTATACAAGACCATTATATCCTAGGGTTTTTACGACCCAACTATGATTAATATAATTGAGTTTTACTCCAAATTACACGTAGATTCAAGTTTGTTCTCTTGACTCGTAAATTCAGATCGCTTGCTCGTAGATTCGAGTAATTATTCCCCTACCTCATCAGCGCTAGTATAATATCTAGCCCGCGTCGCTCGTCTTCCTGCGTCATGTGTTTGTTACTCAGATCTCAATTTACAATCTTGTACAACTGTAATATGTACCTTAGATATGAAACAACGATGACACATTTAAAGGCTGCAAACTAAATGAATAACAAAAGATATCAAACAGCTAATAACTGTTGCAAATGAACATACCTAGTGTCATGCTTGCTCTCTGGGTCAGCAAACTAAATGAATAACAAAGGGTATCCAACAACTGGGACACCACTGGCACAACCAACAACGGTTGTGAATCTACATATTAGCTCGTGCTCGGGCACTGTCAGCCAGAACTATGATTAGCGAGCAGCTTAACATAAAATCCCAGTAGAAGGCTCCACTGCAGTTGCTGCTAGGATTCCAATAGATAAAACAGTTTAGCTAGGAAAAAGGTGTGAAAACAATGTTCTCCATAATCAACATTGTTATTTCCTCCTCTGTTTATTTGGATTATGGAGGTGGAGCCGGCAAGGCTTTAGGTTTTGGCTTGACTTCTACTTCATTGACATTGCGAACAAAGATGGCATCAGGTTCATGACTGTGTAAGAAAAGTACAGATCATAATCAAAATGAAATGGGATATCTTTAAAGAAGCTTGGAGAGCAGACAGGTTTTGAGTACTTACGCCATATCTCCCTCTTCAAATGTATAGCTGGACGCAACAGCCAGTAGACGACCATCTTTGCTGAAGGATAATGCTGCTATGCTACTCGGGTATTTGGAATACTGAAAAAGGAGAGAAAGTTATCAGCGCGACAATTTCTAGATACCAAGGATGAATTTGACCATTAAAACTGTGTATATTTTACTCTTACCTGATATAATCTCTTCTTGTTGTTGCCATCCCAAACATTTACATATCCATCACAACCACCAGTTGCAAATGTCCCATAGCTACAACAGCACGATTTAGAGCAAATGGAATGTTAAATGTCTACATGTGTGTGTGTGTGTGTGTCGTGCGAGTGTGTGTGTGTGTGTGTGAGAGAGAGAGAGAGAGAGAGAGAGAGAGAGAGAGAGTACATGGGATGGAAAGCAATTGCGTTGACCGGATAAACTGTGTCCCTCCCAGCCTCTGATTTTCTGTGGCATTTGAATGCATACCTGAAAAGGAAACATTGCTTGGTCAAATTTCTGTGTGACAACCCCCCTATGCATCTATTGAACACAGCCTACAAATGGAAATCTAAATCTATCCACCATTATCTGTATACAGTTTGGTAAAAGCTGGGGGAAGCACAAAGCACTTCTGTTGCGTGATGAACCATTATCTGGAGAAGCAGGGAAATTTTTTTTTTTTTTTTTGGGTTCTTCTTCTTTTTTTAGTGCAAATGAGTAGGGATTTCACAAGATGATAAAGAGATTTTGAATTGCATGGTATCCAGTATGTGTTTTTTATAACAGGATAAAGAAGCAAACCTCAAATATTTATTTCTAAATAGAAAAGGTTTGAATGCATAATTTTTTCATAATAAAAAGCCACAATCTAGTTCCAGCACGTCTGTCTATTAAAACCATGCTTACTTACCCATAGTATACTGTCTAAAGACCGCATAGTCTTTCTGCCCTTTGACTTTGCTATGCATACAATGCTTGATATTAGCAAAACAATAATATATATATATATATATATATATATATATATATATATATATATATATATATATATATTATATATATATATAACTTACTTCTTGGCTTGGCCAGCCTCAGACATATCAAAGAACTCCATAGCAAACTCGACCTTCCACCGAACTAAGAGCATAGCCTGAATCAAGTAGCAATCTAGATTACATAATATCATCCAAGGTCACAAGAACATAGTCATAATGAGATATACACAACCACTCAATAAGATATGTATTTGAATTAAAATATTTCTAGAGTAGCCTCATCAGTGCTACAACTGGAAATCAATTCACTAAACCGCATAGATGGAACAGACTAAGAAGATCCAATGCACATGATTCTGTATTCAAATTTCATTGGTATTTTCAGGTTGATCACAGTGTGTGTCATCATTCCTCACACTTGCACACACGCACTCTGAAGAGGACAAAGCATCATGTGTCGTTTTTAGATAAACTATACCTAATTGGAATATTCTTCACTTCAGGCCATGTTGGATACTTGGGTTGCATATTTGGATTCTACAAGGGGTAAGAATCCTTTGAATGACCCAATTTTCTGTTGGGTTCAAATACTAGGCGTTAAATCCCAAAATGATTGATTAGATACTTACAGTTATGATTTTTATGAACAAAACTCGGCAACATAAAACTAAAATTCAAGTGCAAAATAACAATTGCTAACAGAAAATTTGAGAAAAAAAGAGCAAAAAAGTAAGAAGATATCAAGAAAAAGACACTAGGTTGGTACCGAAATCCGAGAACATATGACAAGTCCAATACAGGGGCCAAATTCCATTGATATGTATTCAGATCCTTAAATTCTCTCACCCATCTCGAAATCAAGTCCTGTCATCTCCTTAATTCATCAGGTGAAGTTGTTCTAGTCTATTTTGAGCCTAATTTCCCCATATATTTTCCATGCTTGGGATTTCACCTGGATCATTCAAGTGAGCTTCTATAGCAAGACATGCCAGAAACCTCCTCCCTCCCTCCCCAGCTCCACATCCATGGTGAGTTGGGATCTGAGCACTCATCAGGGCCGGGAAGAGATGTGCACATGAATGCGGAACCAGAATAGGGAGAGAGACAATGCAAAAGAAAAAAAAATTGGAACAAAAGAGCATGTGAATGACAGAAACCCTCCAGATCTTATTTCTTTGATCCTGAGGATTTACCTACACCTTATGATCCTCAGGCTTTCCAGTCAAAATACCACCCAGATAAGCCAAATCTCAGGATTTCGAAAATCCTTTGAGAATAAGGACTCTTCGACCAACATTCCCTAAGGAATGGACCTATCTAAACAAGGGTTTAATTTCTAAATCTTATGCCTGGTCCTTTGCTAACAATCTCATTGTCATCGCCTCCATCCTAGAAAACTGGTTACAACTATTCCTCCCTCTCATGCATGTGGTAGACTCCTTTGCTTGGTGTTATGACTGAGTGTATGGCAGCAAGAAAGAGGGGTAGTGACTTCAAAAAAAAATACAAAATACAAAATGACGGTTTGTGGAGGAGGAATCCAGTGACCAGAAAAACGACTCCAAATCCAGCTCTGCTGATTGTTACCTAAGCTCTCCTTTCCCATCATTTGTCCTCTTGATATAGTTGCTTGATCAGAAGCCACCTCAACAGTGCAAGTGGCAAGGTCAAAAGAGTAGGAAATCTTAATTGAGCAAGAATAGATCAAGTGGAATGAGGGAACTTGGGTGAGTAGGCTGGTGAGAAGGGATGAGGAGTTGATGGTGGTCAGTGTTGCTGTAAGTAGGAGACACGTATTAGCAGGATGATGAAGAAAAAGAAGATGCTAGCGGTTGGACGTGGTTGCTTGAAACTCAAAAAGACTGTTATGTAATAAATCAGTAAGGAGGACTCTTGTGTAAATATATACTGTAACAATAAATAGGAGATGAAATGGGAGATGAATGTCCTTCTAATTCTCCCCAATTCATCTCTAACTCTAATTATCAAAAAACAGGTCGTAACCGAAAATGATGGTGTGGGTAGTCGGAGAATAACGCTGACATCATAGTCACACACTTGGCGGAGAAGAATGAAGATAAGGCAAATACAGGCCGCTACAATGCAGTCATATTAGGTGCACTAAATTAAATCCTCTTATCTAGTGGTAACAGACTTGAGGGGAGAAAGAAATGCTATCTTCCCTCTACATATGGTATTTGGGTCCCCTAATCATACACTTCAATAAAATTAGCTTATCATCGATTAGTTGCACTTGATGAAAATGTATTAAGCGTTTGATAGATGTTCACTGGCACAATGACTATATTTCCTATAATACAAGTACGATCCCATCATTAAAACAGTGGTAGTGTTGTTACACCCAAGGCAATTTTCGTCTTCAACTAATAATTATTTGTTAAGGGATGCCCACGGTCTATCCACCTCAGGCAACTAGCCAAAGAAAAAAGAACCCTTAATAAGATGTAGAATTTCTTACAATCAAAATAGACCCCACAGAATAAGAAATTAGGATTCTACAACTTTATAAAGAAGTATACCTGTTCCATTGGGATAACAACGCACACATCTAGTTTGATATTTCAATGAAGACTCCCTCCGCTGCTCAGGTTGAGACATGTTTCGCAGATCATAGACATTTACATGTCTCCCTGCAGTTGCCACTACCAAGTGATGGCCAACCAGAGAAAGCGAATATACACGTTCGGGTTGATGGTATGTTCCAACAAGTGTATGTTCTGGGCCACTTGCACCTCTTGGATCCCAACACTTCAGTGTCTTGTCCCAACTGCCTGTAATCACTTGGCCTGACATGATTCAAATTGAAAAATCAGCTATACAGAACAAGTCTGCTTAAGATTGATGGAACTTTAACACTGCCAAACTTCAATACAAATAATAAATGATAAACACAGCAAGATCCATACTTCAACAGTCTTAGAAATTTTAGAAGGAAAGAAGGAATGACAGAACAAATAGTAAAGAAAATAATTCCTATTATGAATATTTTTTATTTCTCTATATAGCTAATCTTAATCAAACCATTTTTAAAAAATGAGAACCATCAAATAAACTTGTATTTCAAATGTATATTGATTAAATAAAAAACCAAATATTATATGGAGTTCGGTTTGTTGGGTCACTTCGCCAAACACACCCAACTCGAATCTAGCAACACCTGGGTCTAGTTGAGTTGGAAAACTTGACCTGGGACTATAAAACAATAAGAATCTGATCAAACCCATCAAAATTTCAGGTCAGGCTCAAGATTAGGTTAAGTCAAATCATCCAAGTTCAACTCATCCACAACCAGCCTTACCACAGAATTCAGCTGAAAGTTCCCTTGATTTCAGTACCAACTTGCATATTGCTTGATTTAGCACAAATAATAAGGTATGTTAGTTTATCTCCATTTAATAGGCCTTCTGTCTATTTCTACTGTGACCTGGATAGCATATTCTGGAAATAAAGTTGGCCACATTAGCTCAGTATAGAACTAATGGAACTTATCACTTACAAAAAAATGAACTAAATACATAATCAAATGAAATGTTACCAAATAACAACACAGAAAACGCCACCATGCAAAGATGGAAACAACAGAAATAAAGAAAAAGAAAAAAAAAAGGAAAATAAGTGCTAGCCCACGTTAGGTTGAGACTGTATTTAGGCTCGAAGAATTTTGCCAGACAAAATATGCCAGTTTGAACGACCAATCGATCAAAACATCCCCGTACTTCCTCTTGATATTGGCTTGTAAATTTTTATAATGAATGGTGATTACGTGACGAAAGTAAAATTGGTCAAACCTGTGAATCATGGGTACATTAACTATGAAATTGCCATGTCATACCACGTGACGAAAGTAAAATTGGTCAAACCTGTGAATCATGGGTACATTAACCCAACACTTTTGCTGTTAATTGATGTTTCATATGTGCATTTTTAGAATTTGCTATATCTCGGTATGTCATATCGGGTCATCCCCGACTTAGCGCATCCGTGTTCATGCTCCTTAGGATCAAACAAATCACCAAACACCAGGTAGTGACAAATGGATCTGAATTCAACACAGGCTGCTAAAATTCATAATGACCCATAAGTATGGTTTAAAAACTCGATATCTGCCAATGATTTTTAATATCAATATCATTAATATCAGCCTATCAGCTGTCAATATCGGCCAAAATTATAAGGTCAATATTGTATCAGTTACCCCAGAACGCAATGTGATATTGTTGATATATATCGGAAAAGGCTGATATTAGAAACCTCATATGTATGAATAATAATGCAAAGAAAACCATATGCCAGAAGTAGTTTAAATGTGAAGTTAAATGTCTAACAAAAGTGAATGTAGATGCAACGAAGAATGTCTTGACAGGAAGATGATAAAATGAAGACGTGCAAATTAATTGTCATTCTTGTGAATATAATATAGGCTAGTAAAGATGAGGAGCTTGAGCTGTTGGTAGAGAATGGGAACTAGCCATGTTTCATTACAAAAAGAATATATTCTGGTAAATAATATAAGCTGGTGATGATTCATAAAGAAAATTTTTCTTAACCACAAATGGGCCAATTTAGGTTCTTGTTTTGAATAATAATGAACTTCCACTCACTTCCTCTCCCCTAGATAGGATGAAAGTTTGTCGTACAATGCCCCACCCCCCCCCCCCCCCCCACACACACAAAAAAAAAAAAACATATTTCTCCTCACTTCCCAATGTTACTTGGGTTATTAAGTGCACAAAGCTTATCTTAACTAACCTTCTTGAGTATTAAGGCAAATTGATGTAATAACTTCTTGGTTAGCATACTGGGGCAGGATCCTCCCACTGGACCAAGTTGATCCAATGACAGCAACTCATAGTTCAATGCTTTCGGCTTATAACTTTGATAGCCTCTTGGTTACATGTCTTCTTAAAACAAGATCTTGGAAAACTGATTTAAGGTTTACTTGAAAGAAGGTTCATAAAACTCATTTACATTCATGACCTATCAGTTTTTCTAAAATAGGGTTTATGAAAAGCAGCCAAGCAATGTTTTAAAAAAAAAAACCACTTGTTTTCAGTTTTATATTGTAACCTGTTTTAGAAAACTGGCTAACCAAATGACCTCGCAATATTTGAGAAAGAATCAAATGTTGCGCTATGCATGGATTGTTTTATATAAAAATAGTGCAAGAGATATGACAAAAGAGCATGTGCATGCACAGTATTCAATTGCACCCATTTGAAAGGACTCATTTGGGTAAATGGAATTCCATGAATTCTGATTCCCAGATTTGCCCCAATGCTAGTTGGTTTCTTGTCACAGGATTGAGTTGTTCACCACCTACCTATGTTAAAAGCAGTGAATTCAAGTTCACTCACTAAACAAGTGAATTCCATTCCCTGTAATTGGAAACAGGATAATAATCATGGTACCTTCAACTCGGGTTTGGGCAGGTGACAATAACCAAACTTATAGCTATATAAAAGCATCACTAGTTACAGTTCTCAGAATTTCGAATGCATTCAACCAAATGGGAGGAATTCGAATTCAATAATTTTAGCATCCCAATTACAAAAAAACTTGCCAATATGAGTTGCAATCACATGTTTTTCCCATTTAGGTAAATGGAATTCCATGAATTCTGATACCCAGATTTGCCCAAAATGCTAGTCGGTTCCGTGGCAAAGGATTCAATTGTTCACCACCTACCTATGTTAAAAACAATGAATTCAAGTTCACTTACTAATTATGTGAATTCCATTCCCATTAATTGGAAACAGGATGATAATCATGGTATCTTCAACTCGGGTTTGGGCAGGTGGCAATAACCAAACTTATAACTATATAGCATGGTTCAAAGACTCGGCCGAGTCGCTCTTGACTCGTCTGAGTCGTCTCCGGAACGGCCTCCCCGATACGAGACGCGAGTCACTGGATTTGACAAAAAATCCCCGACTCGGGCATGACTCGGACCAGACACGGCCGAATCGGCCGAGTCACGATATGACTCGGTTTGACTCGTCCGATTCGACTGAGTCACGCTCGAATCAGGGATTTTTTTCGCTGTTGACCCGTGAGCCCAGATCCAGGCCTCTTCGTCGCTTATAAAGGAAAAAAAAGGAGAAAGAAAAAAACCTTACCAGAGTCGTCGACCGACTAGATCCGCCGATGAAATCTCCTCGCCGTCATCGTCTCCTCGCCGTCGTCGCCAGGTGCCTCTGTCTTCCTCCCCCTCTCTTTCTTCCTCCCTCCCGCAGTCTCTCCCTTTCTCTCTGGCTCCTCTCCCTCTCTCTCCCCTCCATCTCTCTGGATCCCTCTCTCTGTTTCTCTAATTTAAATGTAATTTGATTTTTAATTTAATATAAGAACATATAATTTAATTTGAAGTAATGTAGCTTAAAATTAAATCTGAAAATGAAATTTTAATTTAATTTAATTTAATGTTAATTAACTGAAAAATGTAATTTAGTTGAAGTTTTAATGTAATTTAATTTAAATTGATATGATTTAATTTAATTGGAAAAGTAATTTAGTTGAAAAATTAATATAGTTGAAATTTTAAATTAATTTAATGTAAAGTAGTTGAAAATTGATGTCGGTTGAAATTTTAATTTAATTTAATTTAAGTATGATTTAATTTAGTTTGATTTAATATAGATATGGTTTAATTTAATTTAACTAGATATGCTTTAATTTTTAGAAGTATAGATCCTGCAAAAGGAATTGATCCGTACATTTTTCCATCAAAATAGAAAATAATCAAAAGCATGTTCTCATCGGATAGATTAAAAAAAGTTGGAAAAGTCATTTCAAAGTTTTTCCTCTTCAATGAAGGTATTCATCGTAGTGAGAAAAGCAGAGGTATAAGAGAAGCCGATGGTGGTGGTGGTGGTGAAGATGTGAGGAGTTTATCCAGTTCTAATAGTGATGATAATGATGACGGTGATGGCAGTGATGGTGATGATGATGATAATGGGGGCAACAATAGTACTGATGGAAGAACTTATAGCCTGAAAGTCATATGCAAGGGTTGAGTTTATCAGGCCAACGTTATGGTGTGAGATATATCTATGACTACAGACCAGAACTTGAGAGATTTACGAGTACTAATATCAGTTTATCTACTTAACGCAGAGATGATTATGATGATGATTTTGTGTCTTATCGCAATTCAATGACTACATTAGCATGCATTTATGAATGTAGTTTGTGCAAATTTACTATATTGTGCATATATTTTGATATGTTTCTACCGACGACACATATATTTATACTTTCACTTTATATTTAGTATGCTAAGTGATATGTTTGGACATGTGATACATGAATGTTGATGTCTACAGTTTTTAAGATTTGTCATGATTTTTTCAGAATTTTTTGAACTTTCTATGTAGCATTTTTCGCGTAACGTCCGAGACTGATCTAAGTCGCCGAGACCGATCCGTCTCAGTGCCCGCCGAGTCAGCGACCGAGACCGCGACTTTGAACCATGCCATATAAAATTATCACTAGTAACAGTTCTCAGAACTTCGAATACATTCAACCAAATGGGAGAAATTCAAATTCAATAATTTTAGCATCCCCATTACAAAAAAAAACTTGCCAATATGAATTGCAATCACATGTTTGCTTTGTGTGTTTTTTTTTTTTTTGAAATTTATGAATTTTATATCCTACATGGACTTCCTCTTCCATGCAACCAGACAATCACTGAACAGGAATTAAACAGGCATCATCAACTATGGAATGAAAGAAGTGAGAAACTGATATTTGCCTCTGGCATCACCCCATATGGCTTAAAGAGTGATTGAATGTCTGACAAGATTTAGATTGGTAGAGAATATTAGGATGGTCCTAACCACTTACACCTAAGTGAACGGTCAAGATCATGCAATCTGCACTTCATTGTCTCATTACCATGTCTTAAGCAAAAGTAGGTATCTATTGCATCAAACAAGAGACAAGTGTCCTAAAACAAAAGAACACACGCAAAGACATTACATGGTTTAACATTATGAATTGTCTAGTTGAAGCACGGTTCAAAGACTCGGCCGAGTCGGAGACGAGTCGGCCGAGTCGTATCCGTCTCGGCCCGCTCCGAGACGAGTCCGAGTCACGAGTCGGTCGACTCAACTCAGAGGAGACCGACTCGGTCGAGAATCGGAGTTGACTCGGTCGACTCGGCATTATGATGATGATTTGAACCTCGTCGCAATTCAATGTGGAAATAACTACATTAGCATGTATTTATGAATGTAATTTGTGCAATTTAATATATTGTGCATATATTTTGATATGCTTCTGCCGACGACGCGTGTATTTATACTTCGCTTTATGTTTAGTGTGCTAGGTGATATATTTTGGACATGTAATACATGAATGTGGATATCTACATTTTTTTTAAGATTTGTCGTCATTTTTTCAGAATTTTTTTAGCTTTTTATGTAGCGTTTTGCGCGTATCGCCCGATACCGATCCGAGTCGCCGAGACCGATCCGTCTCAGTGCCCGCCGAGTCGGCGGCCGAGACCACGACTGTGAACCATGAGTTGAAGTTAACATAATTTCTATTTAAAAAAACATCTAGGATGGGTAGGATGCTTTGTTTTTCAACATCTTTAAAAATTATTGATAAGCATATTGATAAGCATATAGGCAGTAAGAACTTCAATGCTTATTCTCAAAATGATCAAAAACTGACCAAGGAGTCTAGAAAATTCCATCAGCCTCAAGTCCAATAGGAAATTTGAATAATCTGGACAGCACAAGCGAGTTCTATAAACTTGTGGAATTGAGTCATCAAGCAAAAATAAAACAGATTACCATGGAATAAGAAGAATCTGACTTAAACAACACACAAAAAGCTGGGCAGGGCATATGATATCAGTTAGATTGACAACAGTACCAAATGCTGAAAGTTATAGCATTTCTAGGCACAATATCAATAAATGCAACTATTGATCCTTACCTGATGATAACTTGTATGAACCTAACATATGATGACCTAAAACATGCTCGAGGCTAAACAAACCTCAAGTGGAAAAAAGGTTATAAACAGAAACAACAAAAGTTAGGAAGCTACAAACCTGCAGCATAAGAGTACTCAACACAGCGCACAGGAGCATCATGTCGTCCCAAAATATCTTCCTTGCCAGAACTAAAGACATACCTGAAATAAAAGCAATATAAATATATATAAAACTGGTTGACTTCTGAACAGAACATTGTAATATCTGAATCACAAAGGTACAGGATAAGAACTATTGATCACAAATGTACACAGCAACTGTAGCATACATGTGCACAAACAAAAAAGTAGCACAGATGATGATGATGAGTAATGCTGGAAATGAAAGAACTCTTTGAGACTAGCAGTTTACTGGATACCAAAGTTCAAATTCCGTTTCTTAATTAGATTGATAAGTAATAACGAATTGGAAAAGTGCTCTTGGATCACATAGAGAGAAATATTTGGTTTACTTACCACTGAAAATTAAACATACAAGCTGCAAAGTTAAGTATATGATAGCAAGAGCACAGTGGTCTACAGTCCGGACCAAATTTGCCAAAGGAAAGGCAGGCAACCAGTCCCTTATCTATGCAAGCAAAGCGTTTAAATAGTGCAGCAACACGTAGTATGTTTTAAGGAGAAACACTGTATTTTGGAGGCAGGTTAGTATAATAAGATACTCACAATCATTTAATGCATAACAACAACAGCAGCAACAAGACAATAAGGCCTTTTATCCCAAATATATGGGGTCGGCTACATGTGTTCTGTTCTTCCATTCAGCTCTATTAAGGGCCCTATCTTCAGTAACGCTATGAACTGTTTATCCGCAGAACTAAAAAATCCAGTCAAAATGGCCTATATTCAGTTATTAACGGCTTCTTGAACATCAATGTCTCAGAAGATGCCATCTTCTTGATTAGTAAAAACAAAGATCTGAAAAATGTGTTCTCTGCAGATTCGATAAATTTACTGATGTTGAACGCATCACTGGAATACATAAAGCAAAGTTTGTGGTACAAATGTACAAGATTAAATGCCAGGACAATGATACTTCAGCACGCAGAAAGCAATTCCAGTGGGAAAGAGAAAAATATGGTATTTGATTGATTGATTGATTGATTATGTTATTAGTAACAATCATAGATATGTATTTCATAATAGTCAGACCTGGTAGCTGATTTGCATGTGAGATAAATTTATTAAACAAAATAAAGACTGATACATTACATGTTTTAAAATGCTTGAAGCTTAGAAGGTTCAAGCATGTACCATGCATGCAGTGCAAACAAGAAAGCTGCAACTGGTGTACAGTGAAACAAGGAAGAATAATCAAGAAGGAATGTATAGGATATTGTATTGACAATATGATAACTACGAACTGCAAAATAATTATCGGAAAATACAATACAAAATTGAACAATATGGTTCAAATTTTAGTTTTATTGGATTTTAACTTAGTGGATCTGGGTTCCATTTCAATACCGAGACTTGTTATTCTAAAAGTACAAATTCCCGCAATCCCTTCCAGTTCATCCCAGATTCATTGCTACCTTAATCCAGCTGCAACAAAGAAGAAAGGACATTGAAAAGATGAACACATTAGATATCGACGCAACAAGCACCCCTCTGCAGCCCTCTGCCCACCTCCTTGAATGTTGCTAGGTCAATTAAAACACCGTTGAGAAATAGAGAGAAGGTGAAGCCGCTAAACAGGAGTTCATATTTTTATAATTTCTCTATTTTATCTAATTTCAAGTAAATAGTAAGCCTATCTCGCTATATGTGCAATGTTTTAAAAATCCTTCCAGGTGTCTGCCTAGGTTCTACCTAGGTTGACGCTCCCCCTGGGTTGTATGCTTCGCACCTAGGCCGCTTGGATGGGCCGCTCTCTAAATTTTATTTTTTTAGTTACGCAGATTGAACCCGCTTAGCTGAAAAGTTCCTATGAGTTATATGAAAATCAAGGCATGAAATTTTCTACTTTTTATGATTTTCTTAATGTTGTTAAATATGTAATACACCTAATAAATTTAAAAAAAAAAAAAAAGCTTAGGCCCCTAGGCGCTAGTCCCAGCTCTGGCACCTAGCGCCACCTACCACTTTCTTGAACATTGCATATGGGTAATGAGTTAAATTGAAATTTTACTTGAATATTATTTTGATGCAAATTCATAATATTCATTTTATGATAATATGCGAATATACTTAATCCTCGAATGCTTTTCCATGCACTTATGACACTTTCATTAGAGAGATGCATTTAGAATAGTATAATCACCCTTAAGTAGTTATACATACATACATATATAGACACACACATACATGTATACATACAATGCCTGATATCAGCACCCGACACTGATCCTCATCCAATTTTCCAAAAATATCATCAAATATGAAGAATCCTCAACCAATATGAAGTCAATATCTGATATTTAAAACCATGTTTAGATGAATAGAGCATTTTATTTTATTTCTGACTTATATATAAAATGGATGATTTTTGGGGTTTAGATGAATAGTATAGATAATTACATGGAGATTCCATCGAAAAATTATTAGATGATGATTCAGTAATTCAAGGCTAATCTAATGGGATAGAGATCTTAACATCTGAGATATTTCTTGATCAAGAGGTTCTATACCTTGAAAAGAAAATAATTGGGAATATTTTGTTGTATTAAAGCAATGATAGAGTTGTAATACTCTAGGCCAAGCTGTGTTCTCTCTTTTCAAGACTATAGATCATGAGACAACTATAAAAGAGGCACTATGTACAGAGAAAAGCACACTACGCGTGAAAACAAAAAGGCATCAAAGAGGAAAATGCAATTGTATACACAGTTTAAAGACTCGGCCGAGTCGGAGACGAGTCGGCCGAGTCGTATCCGTCTCGGCCCGCTCCGAGACAAGTCCGAGTCACGAGTCGGTCGACTCAACTCAGAGGAGACCGACTAGGCCGAGAATCGGAGTTGACTCGGCATTATGATGAAAAATTTATGCCTCATCGCAATTCAATGTGAAAATAACTACATTAGCATATATTATGAATATAATTTGTGTAATTTACTATATTGTGCATGTATTTTGATATGCTTCTACCGACTACGCGTGTATTTATACTTTCGCTTTAGGTTTAGTGTTCTAGGTGATATATTTGAACATGTGATACATGAATGTGGATGTTTACATTTTTTAAGATTTGTCGTGATTTTTTCAGAATTTTTTTAGCTTTCTATGTAGCGTTTTGCGCGTATCGCCCGATACCGATCCGAGTCGCCGAGATCGATCCGTCTCAGTGCCCGCCGAGTCGGCGGCCGAGACCGCGACTGTGAACCATGATTGTATATGCATTTAGAAACATTCATGAACAGGGCATAGTAATTTTATTTTACATATTAACTAATATTTTCAGTGATACCTTTTAATAAATAAACAAGTCAGTATATGTACTGAGAATTGATAAATAAATATTTCCACAATGATACAACATTACAAATATCCTCCAGCCATACAAGCATTGAAGAGTGGTTGCATGGAGGATGCTCTACTTCGTAAGGGCAAAGATAAATTAGACAATGATCAAGCAAGCAAGGGTGTTAACTCCTGCAGGAACCAATATTTCAAGCAAAGAAGCGAGTAATATCTTGAATGTAAGAATTAAGAGACTTAAGTGATACATATACACAGATCTCATCCTGTAGGGGTCTCCAATATTTCCTATTTCCCAACTTATTCATCCAATAAGCCTTCTGTTTCTAAATAATCTAAAGTACTCAAATGGTCATAAACAACATATTATGCTTTCTAACACAAGCAATGGAAAGAGAAGATTAAGTAAGCAATATATCAATATTCCTGAGCTTATATTAAATACTCTTTATGGTTCATGCTACACAGAATACATTAATTTTAGCAACATTATCCAGAGAAAGACACCACATTACATTCATCCAGAAAGTTACACTTGATATTTCATACTACTTACGATAGTATACAAACCATCTCATCCCATTCTTTCTAATAAGAAATTATTGCTACAATCTCCTCAAGATGACTGCACGCATGAACCGTAAAAAATACATGTGCATTTTAGAAAACTCATGTTATACAAACCATCTCATTACATAAGAAACCATCAACCGATTGGATGCATCGTCAATTGCACATTCCTCAAATCAATTAATGTTATCCTTTTGGCAGATTATAAATAAAAATTCCTTAAGGATGTGCAATGTCATCTTGATTAAGTTGAAGCCTTCTCATGTCAAATGCCATTAACATACTTCACTATCAATATACCATAGATAATAGTAATAAATAGTTATAGAAGATACAAGTGCCAAATATACCAAGAAGGGTGGCGCACTGATTTCCATCTCAACACATCTACTTTTACATTAATCAATCTACATAAAGTGTTAATTACAAGTACAGGTTGAACTACAGATATTGGTATACTTGTTCAACTCAAAATATCCAGCTTTCCATCTAAACTCCAAAAACCAAATAGTTTCATCTATCCTCCATATGATTCCTAAGCTAACCAAAGAATTCCAATAAACTAATTAAGATTCCTTCTCCGCTTGTAAATCTAGTAAAGATGATACTTACAAATAGGTACTGTAAAACACTTTTGCTAATACATAATATGTGCAGTTCCCCCTTTTGCTACTGCTTGATCTTAAAACCCCTCGACAGATGTACCGACTTTTGGACTTGTACTATAGGAAAGTGCTAATTCAGATCAAACTATATATGTCTGTGAGAGAAATCTTAACTCTTATAAGAAAGTATCTGGAGTGAGTTTAAACGATTTAATTCTAGTAGTAAGCATGTCACTACAGTTAACAGTTTTTGTTTCAATCATGACAAAAGGAAGTTCTTTGACATTTGTCGAGTTTCAAAATTTACTCATTTGATTCTAAAAGAAAACTAATGATTAGCTTGATACAGTTAACACTTAACAGCGTTTGACCAAAATCACAACAAGGCAGCTTTTTGACATTTTAGCGCTTCTACTCATTTGATTCTAGAAGAAAACATATGAGCTCAATACAAAAAAATGAATTAATAAGAACAACATTTCGTTCCATCTAAACCCGAGGACAGTAACTAAAGCTGCATCCAGAGATCAGAATCAAAACCCAAAACCCTCACCTCCTGACCGTGTGATCCGCGCTGGCGCTGAACCCTGACGAATCATCATGAAAGCAGCAATCGAGGACAGGCCCTGCGTGCATGAACTCCCCCTTCAAGACATTCGCGCTCGCATCGTAGAGCCGAACACTCTGACCACAAACAAACTAGCCTTTTAAGAAAAACACAATAAATCGTAGGAATACAAAATTAGGGTTAGGGTTCAGTGTAATTACCCGATCCCAGGAGGAGACGAGGAGATGGTCGCTGTGATGGAGAATCGAAGGTTGGAGATGCCGTCGGAGGGCGGGTGGAGAGCTCCCTCCCGATGCCGGAAGGTAGAGCTCCGCTCATGGCAGCCGTGATTTTGAGATCGAAGGGTTAGGGTTTTTGTTTGTATTTTGGGAGGGCGCAGAGAGAGAGAGAGAGAGAGAGAGAGAGAGATGACTGGGGGATTTTGTGAGAAGATGCCAGGAGATATTGAAGAGCGGGCGGCGTTGGGTTTTTAAAATCTCTGGGATTTGATTTGAAATTGGAGGAGATAAAGAGATTCGTTTCCCCTTTACATTTCCGATTAGTGAAGTACGAATTGATCAGCTGCGAGACCTATAGCACAGAACAGCTTCAAAGCCAAATTCAAAACATAGACCAACCTTCCTTTCCTTCTCTCGTTTTTCTCTTTTATTTTTGTTTGGAATATTTTGATACAGCCACTTACTTTTCTTCATAATTAGCAAAAAAATAAAAAAAACTCACTATGGGGATTGGAAGAGGCCCCTCCAGGGTCGGGGACTGTAACGACCCGATCCGGCTGGTACGGAGACGTCACTGCGACGTATATACGCAGGTCAGAAATACCCTCACGTATATACGCTAAGCATCAGTACAGGCAAGAATCAGAGTACGGAAGCACGTGATGCATTATACATTCCAACGCATGAGTACAGTTACAAAGTTATCACAGGAAGTGACTCAATATTACAATAATATTACATCACCAATATGGTGCAAATGCGAGAATACAAAGGATGTACAAGTATGAACAGTACAAATGGAGGCTCAGAGTCATAATAGGAAAACTCTAGAGCCGAGCAGGGGGCCTGGAAGGATGGGGCTCTGGACGGTCTACTGGAGATCCACGCTACCACTGCACCACTCTGATCAGCAACTGGGAGAATCCACACGCTCCAAACTCCAAGACTTGGACATGAGAATCCAGAGGAGTCAAAACTCCCGGCGAGTAGTGATGCGAAAGCCAGATGGCGAGTATAGATAAGCGCACGTGTATCGATAAATCTGAATCATAAACATGAAAACCGTGTCGTAGGCACAAGCATGCAGAAGCAAGTAGATATACAACAAATAATATCAAGCAGGAAAGACTCATAGTATGATTAGATAAGAGCAGGAGACTAATGGAATAGAACACGGGTGGTGAAGCAGGATGTAAGCAGATATAGTATAATAATCATAAAACTGGAAATCCGAGTAAAAACCCGATACAATCAATCATGGCAAAAAATACTACGGATTTATAGCTGGCATCTTTTATTATTATTATTACTCGTCTTACTCTGATTTCTAGATATATGAACTAGCGTCCCAGCGCACATATATCAACATCTGAGTAAAGCAAGGTTGTTATTGGAAACCAACGGGGGTATCAACGAACAATGTTTACAGTGGGTCCCGTGCATGCCCGGGACCACGGTCCAGGACGTTCCGTTACTGGTGCTCGGAACCAGCCGCAAGGCGTACAGGAGGGTCTTATAGAATGCCCTTACCAAGATGGTACCAGGAAGGAGGGAGCCAGCACTCCCCTCGGTCGCCTGGAGGCCCACAGGTCAGACCGAAATTTTAGTTGCACAACATACCTAGTACCACTATAATACGAACATATTTGATAGCCGCAAGTTTCCCCGACCCGATGTAAGTTGTCCTTTTTATGATTTATTATGTAATTATCAATTTACGGGAATAGCAGGTGCAAGACATGATTAAAAATTCAGGAGTACATGAGTACTTAAATTCAGGTCACTGTATGTATATAATACAGGATAACAAGTACAAGATTCAAGTCACTGTATATAATACAGGATAACAAGTATAGTATTCCCGTAAATGTGATAGTCACAGATCAAGTATTAGTATGTCAGGAGGCAAGTGATAAGTCATGTCATAGCAAGAAGCAAGTGTCAAGTAATATCACGCCGGGTGTCAAGTGATGACACATCAGTTGTCAAGGTGTCCAGTATTAGCATGTCGATGGTAAGTATCAAGTAATAGCATGTCAAGTGTTAATATATCAAGCATGTACTGGCAAGTGATAGAATAATAGCTGAGCACAATCAAGCAGAGCTGAGCAAGCTAGAGCGAAGCTAATGTACAACACTAAATGCTATCACGCTCGGCGTGGTTACCGCTCGCAGCGTAGCTAGACACACGTGTCGCAGCAAGCGTATGAACGCCATACTACCGCTTACGGGGAAGCCATGCTCACGGGGTAACTACATTCGAACGGAGTAAGCAGTAAAGTGTTAACGCTAGGTCCGCCTACCAGGCGTAGCATAGAGAAAGTCCAGAGGACTTTAAACCTCAAAGGTTGTACCCAGAGATTAGGCCCGAAGGCAAGGGTACCTGAAAAGAAGATGTTAGTTCCAGATACAAAAACATAAGACAGTCAAGTCGATCCGACGAAGCGGGAAAGTCAAGAGGAAAGCGAGAACCTACACCTTCGGAAAACACGGTGAAATCTCCGATCTCTGGAATCCAGGTAATCAACGATCAACGCGTTAAAGAGAAAGTGATAGAGAGGAGAAAATCAAGAGAGAGAAAGAGAATGAGAGAGAGGAGAGAGAAAGTGAGAGCTAGAGAGAGAAGTCCATGAAAAGAGAGAGTGTACAGGGAGAGAGAGTATGTACAGGGGGACGCGGGTTGAGAGTGAGACGCGGGGGTCGCAGACGCGGGAGTCGCGTCGCGTAGATGCCATAAACGCGAGGTTCAAAACCCGCGTTCAAGTTATAACACGAGAAGAACGCGGACGCGGACGTGGGTTCCGTGTCGCGTTAACACGAGAAGAACACAGACGCGGACATGAGCTCCGCGTCATGTTGACACGAAAAGGACACAGACGCGGGCATGAGCTCCGCGTCGCGTCGATACAAGAACGCGAAGGCCGCGTTAAGGAATTGCCTGGACGTGGGGGTGAGCTCCGCGTCTAACAATTACACAACAGGGGAAATAGAGAGACAGGAAAACAAAGGGAGACGCAGGAAAAGAAGTGTGGAGACGCAGGGAAAGAAAATAAAGGAAGAAGAAAGAAAGAGAGAAAGAAAGAAAGAAGGGAAGAAAAGAAAGAAGGAAAGGAAAGAAAAGAAGAAGGAAAGGGGGATGATGGCCGGCCATGGCCGGCGGCGGCCGGAGGTGGCCGGAGACGGCCGGAATCCGGTAGCGCAAGCCCATGCCCAAGCAATCACGGGGTGCAAGTGTAGTTAAAATGGGGGAAATGGAGTTTGCAAAAGGGGTTTCGGAGAGCGAAGCAATAGCTTGTTGGAAAAAGCATGACGAGGAGAGGAAGATGGCATGGTCGTTGGTGGCCAAGGTGGAGTATGTGGTGGTGGAGAGGGTGGAGAAGATGGTGCTGGAAATGGGTTATTTTGGTGGAAAAAGGAGGAAGAAGATGGTGTTGTGGTTGATGTTATGGTGGTTGTTGTTGTTGAAATGGAGGAGGAAATGGAGGGGAGAATGGTAGTGAGAATGGTGGTGGAGAAATGGGAGAGTGGCCGGCCAAGAAGGGCACGGCTCATCCCTTGGGCTGCTGCCGTTTGCAGGAAGGAGAAGGAAGGAAAGAAAATTAAAGAGAGAAAGGAAGAAGGGAGTATATTTAAAGGAGGGGGTTGTTGATTATTACATGTTTGCCATCCATCCTATTAAAGAGAGCTGCGTCTCTTTCAAAAAATGGGCTGCATCTCATTCGACAGAGACTCGCGTCTGGCAATTTCCAGACGCGAGGATGAAACTCACGTCCAGGGAAAACGCGAATGCTGCGTTAGACAGAAAAGACAAGAAAGCATGGTTGATAAGATTCAGAATTGATCTTGCAGGACATAAGCATTAAATGCAGAATGGAGATGATCTCTGCATTAAAATAGAATTCGTGTTAGGTGAGCCCGCGTCTGGCGAGGAGAGAGAACTGAAAAAAGAGAAAAGTAAAATATCTGAATAAAATTCCGGTATCTGGAAAACACAGAAAACTTCGGAAAAGTAAAAAAATTGAAGTAGCTTGGAAAGCTTCCAAAAATTTTCAAAAATAATAAATATTATTTAAAGATTTTTGGTGAAATATTTTTTCAGAAATTCAATCCCATTTTCAAAATAAAAATCCTGAAGTCAAACGTCAATACCGGTCTATACCGGGTCGGCCGGATTTTGATAAAATCTGAAAAATCTCAGAAAATGTCAGAAAGGAGAAAATATAATTCTAAGAAGAAATATGAAAGCGGAACCCAGAAATTTGATTCCAATTGTAAACTAAAATTCCTGGAATCAACCAGTGATGCTGGCCAACACCAAATCCAAGGGAATTTCGATAAATTTAGAAAAATCTCAGAAAAAGTATTTAGGTAGAAAATATGATTTTAAAAAATTATGGGGAAGCCATTTTTAGAATTTAACTCCGTTTGTAAATTAAAAATCTGAGAATCGAGCAGCGGTATTGGTCGACCCGGTTTTGAAGATTTACAACTTAATTCAGGAAAATTTCAGAAAATCATGAAAAATCTAGAATATTAGAAAACGATATTTGAAACTAAAATCGGTCAAATCAGAATAGCAGAAAGATCAAATCGAGGTATACTCTAGGATCGGGCTTCCGGTTCAGACTAGGGCTGACTCCGAGTTCACGAATCCAGATCCAAGGAAAAACGATCATATAAATATCTCATAATACAAAACAAATACAGGAAGTAAATCAAAAAATACGAACAAAAAATACGAATATGCAACTAAGTACGTATTCTGGGAGGGTGTGTTACATTCCATCCACCTTAAAAAAAATTGCGTCCTCGCAATTTCGATAGGGAAGATGAACACAGAAAGGATAGGAACGAGGATTATGTCAATCAAGATATGAATAACTGGAGCTGTTCTCCCAAATCGACTGAACGGTAAATTCAGGACTGAGACATCTTTGCCCTTCCGCCGTATATATATATACCCTCTGACGGTGCCATAATAATACTGATCTGATGTCTACTTATAAAAGAACACTATCAGAACTTCAAAAGGCTAACCCATTCTGAATAATATAAAGTGAGCTGACTTGGTGAGATAATCAATAATACTTCTTTCAGACTATGAACCAAAGCTGATGAAATCCATAGAAATCTGTAGTGTGAAATCCATAATATAATATAAAACCCTTCATGGCATGATGTTGTCCTTCTGCAGTAGAATTACTAATGTGCTACATACATACTAATTCCCCGAGAATAGACCAGAATACCCAAGATAAAGAAAATCCTGATAATACTGAGTATAAATCAAGAAGGCCAATAATTAAGAATTTCTGTGTACTAGGCGTTGCTAACTCTGAAAGACGTAGCCAAAAATATAGAATAGCCATGAAGAACTCTGAATACTGACTTCTGAATGATAACCGACTGCAGATGAAACATGTAGAAGATATCTGAGCCCTGCAAGATTGGTCGAATGGATCATTGACAAGGATCATGGCGATGGCTCGGATACAGCGATAAAATCATGTTCAGAGGATCCATGAAAACAAGCTAGGCGGAAGAAATCCGAGGAACAGGCTAGGGTGCTAAGCACTAAAGGACTAGCCACGGACGAAGCCTAGCCTAGATGAGGCCATCGCGTAGCACAGCTCAGGCGTTAAGCATTAAGGTGCAGCGAAGCTAACGCTCTACGAGGCTCGCATATGGCGAAGCTCACGCGGCGAAGCCAGCGCGTAACACAATGCTAAATGCTAAGCACCAGGGTGCAGCGAAGCCCACACCGGTTAGGTCCATGGGTGACTAGAGCATGACCCTCGCCTAGCGAGGCTAGCGGAGCCTATGGTCTACCAAATCAATAAAGACTGGCAGGAGTTAGTGGCTCTGAGAACACGATCAAGAAATTATAATAATCGAAACGAGTCTCGAATGCTGTCTTCTGAATAATAACCTGACTGCAGATCAGTTATGAGAATACCCGAGTTCTATGAACATGGTCGAAGAAATCATGATCGCTATTGAAGTAATAAAAATGGAAAATATCATAACTCTGTCTGACAGAAGTCCTGATTCTGGATACTGTTTTATACTGACACTCCTCATGTAATGATATAGTCTATCTGATTATATAAGTGATGACTACTCTACTTTCTGTACTGGTCCCCCGTGATGTACCCATAAATACAAGAATAAAATGTGAGGCCGAAAATCTATCCAATACAAGACAATATAATGTACCAGAATAGAGGAATGCCAGAACATAATGAGAGCGAACTGTTGGCCCGAAGGCCCATCACTCTAGTTTTGATGATGATCAACTCATGTAGTTATGTTTACTAATGATCTGTGTTTTTAATTAGTGACAGATTCATGATCAAGATCTTAGTAGGTGCATAGCTTCAACAAAGGATTTAAAGTCAAGTTTTGGAGCTAGCACGGTGTTTGGACCAAGTCAAGAAGGCTTCAAGTGAAGACTTCAAGAAGATGAAGACTTGTGTCTAGGTTTGTTTTTAGAAGATTTTGTTTTAGATAAAATGTAAAGGATAGAGTAGTTGGTGGATTGCTCAAGTACATATACACACACACTCTTGATAGTTTTGTTTTTACAAAAGATTTTCAATTTTAGAAAATACATGTTTGGATTTTGGTTTTCAAGTTTACATATCTTTTATCCAAAACCATGTTTAGTGCATAATGTCAAAAACATAGATATTTCACCATGTTTGTATAGTGGATCATATCCATACACACTATGCTTTAAAAGTAGTTTAAATATCTTGTTTTTGTATTTGGTGAAGTTTTGGAAAAACAAGTTTTAGAAAAATCAAGTTTTGGAAAATACTGTTTTCATTTGAGCCAATTTTTCCATATTACAAAATAGTTCAAATCATTTATAACATGCCTTGATTTTGTGCAAGCATGTTGTTTATCAAAGTATATTGGTAAACTTTTTTTGTAGATTTTCTGTGAATTTATGGGATTTTATGTGAGCCAAAAAGACCAAGTTTTTAATCCCTTAACAGTTTTCTGATCTGACTTCAGCCGGTCGACCGGGCGGTCGACCGACGTGCACAGACTTGCACAGCCAGTTCTGGCAGGAGGTCGGTCGACCGACCCAGTCGACCGTCCAGAGAGCTCTGCTCTCTGGAAAGGCCCCGGTCGACCGAGCGGCCGACCGGACAGAGAGACTTGCTCTCTGTATCCTGGCTCGGTCGACCGACCGGTCGACCGATGGCACAACGGTCTGAAATATGACCGTTGGCCGGTCGACCGGGCGGTCGACCGACAGGCCTGACAGACCCCAACGGCTAGTTTTCCAAACTCTATAAAATGGGGCATTTGGGGGTTTGGGCATTGTTTCTTAACAAGATTTTCAAGTGGGTTTTCACCAGTTTTTCCTGAACTATTTAGAGGTTTTCCTCCACTTGATAAGAGCAAATATTTTCAATCAAAAGGAGAGTTTTATCAAGAGTGTTCAAAAGAGATTTTCTTGAGTTTTCCTCCACCATCTCTTTCCTTGTTTTCTCACACAAAAACTTTAGCAACCCATTGATTATTCATCTTATAGGAGTGTTGTAGTGAGATAGTTTTTAGGTGATCAAAGTGTTGTGATCACCAAAGACCTTTCTTTGTTTCTTGAGGAGGCGGACGAGTGCGTTCGCGTGGTGGTTTAGAGTTCGTGTGTGAACTCTTGGTTTGAGGTGCGGCCTCGGCAAGCTTGTGGGGCTTGCAGTGTGTACGGGACTAGAGAGTCCGAGGGATTGTAGGTGTTGCGGCACCGAGGAGTGATCCATTAGGATCAAGCATAGTGGAAATCCTTCGTGTGTCGAAGGCGGGGATGTAGAGCTAGGGTGCTCGAACCTCAAAACAAATCCTTTGTGTTTGCGATTGCTCACTCTCTCTCTCTTTGTCTCTTATTTATATCCTGCATGCTTCTATTGTGTTTATCTTTACATGCTTGATATATTGTGTGCTTAATTGATATATGCTTGGGATTATTTACTAACACTTGTATTTAACCAAGAGAGCCAACGCGGCACCTCAACCCTTATCTAGGGGAATCTAGAGGAGTTAGTCCAGAGCCCTTCACGGGGAATTCGGCTACACTCTTGTGTTATACGTGGTGTTTAGTTTAAATAGTTTGTTTAGGTCATAATAGTTTTTAATCCGCATTATTTGGCATTAAGTGACCATTAGATTAGCCATCACCTATTCACCCCCCTCTAGGTGACTTTACAATTGGTATCAGAGCCAAGTGCTCTGAATTTGGGTCTAACACCTAGAGTTAAAGATCCTCTTTTTAGGCTAATCACATATTTTGTACACACATCATGGACTTCATGTCACCACCCATGTTTGACATTCTTAACATCCAAATTTGGAAGGTTAAGATGTCTTTGTACCTCAAGGCCCTAGGCATTCATGTTTACTGTAACGCCCCGATCCTGGCGGATACGGAGACATTACTGCAACGTATATACGTAGGTCAGAACTACCCTCACGTATATACGCTAAGCATCAGTACAAGCAAGAATCAGAGTACGGAAGCAAGTGGTGCATTATACATTCCAACATATGAGTACAATTACAAAGTTATCACCAGAGGTGATCCAATATTACATGAATATTACATCACAGATATGCGCAATTGCGAGATTACAAGCAGATGTACATGGATGAATAGTACAAAGGGCACTCACGAGTTTACAAAAGGAAAACTCGAGAGGCACACAAGGGGGCCTGGAAGGATAGAGCTCTGAACGGTCTGCTGGAAATCCACGCTACCGCTGCGCCACTCTGATCAGCAACTGGAGAATCCATAAGCTCCAAGCTCCATGACCTGGACATGAGGATCCAGGGGAGTCAGATGAAACTCCCCAGGCGAGTGGTGATGCAAAAGCCAAGTGGCGAGCAAGGATAAGTACATGTATAGTGATAAAACCAAATAAAGCCGAGGGCGAGCAAATCTGATTGTATGGTTTCAGATCACGGCTCCATAAGACTAGTACGTCGAAGGAATAATCCAAACAAGGAAACCCTCATCTATATACCTTTATCTCATGTCACCATAATCCAAGCACATACAACCCGACTGTACTCAGGGCATGATAAGAAAATGAACAGGAGGCAGGTGGATACAAGGGATAAAGCAGAGCATGAGCAGCTAATATAATAATAACCATAAAACGGAAATCCGATGTAAAACCAGTACAAGCAAATATGGTGAGGCATATCACAGATTCATAGTCGTTTAAGTCGCAGGCTTCAGTATGCGTCCCATTCCACATACCTCTACTTACAACTTAAAGAGCCGGTTATTATTATTATTATTACTCGTCTTACCCTGATATCTAGCTATGTGAACTAGCGTCCCAGCACACATAGATCCATATCCGAGTAAAGCAAGGTTGTTATTGAAAACCAGCGGGGGTATCAACGAACTATGTTTACAGTGGGTCCCGTACATACCCGGGACCACGGCCCAGGATTGTTCCGTTGCTTGGTGACGGAACCTGCCGCAAGGCTAACAGGAGGACTTATGTATGCCCTTATCATGATTCAGGAGGAGGGAGCCAGCACTCCCCTCGGTCGCCTGGAGGCCCACAGGTCAGACGGAAGTTTTAGTTGCACAACATGCCTAATACCACTGTAAACACGAACACATATTGATAGCCGCATGTTCCCCCGACCCGATGCAAGTTGTTCCTTTTATGATTTATTAGGTTAATTATCATTTACGGGAATAACAGGAGCAGGACATGATCAGGAATTCAGGAGTTCGGGTCACTGATCATGATACAGGATAACAGGTCACTGTACATAGTACAGGATAACAAGACAGGATTCCCGTAAATGTGATAATCATAGGTCAAGTATATCATGCTGAGTGTCAAGGGATAGCATGACAAGATGGTGATATTAGACAGGTAACCAGTCATGTCAAGAGATTGATAAATCCGGTGGCAAGTCATGTCATAACAAGGGGTCTTGCCAAGTAGTAGCATGTCAGGTGTTAGATGATAATACATCAGTTGTCAGGTGATATACATGTGTTAAAAGTAATATGAAAACGACAAGTAGTATAGACAGGTGTCAGGCATGAAGTAATGGCATGGGTAGAATAGTAGCTGAGCACAAACAAGCGGAGCTGAGCAAGCTGGAAGTACAGACAGCAAACAGTATTTAACACTGGAGCATCTGGCGAGGTTACCGGGACGACTCGACTGAAGTACGAGCGGTAAATCCGACAGCAACTCGCCTAGACGAATCTAGTGGTAAAGCGCTGAACGCTGATCATGATAACCAGGCGGAGCTGAACAAGCTGGAAGCACAGGCAGCGAACAGAGTTTAGACACTAATGCGCTCTGCGAGGTTACCGGGATACTCGGATCAAGATACGAGTAGAAAATCCGGCAGCAACTCGCCTAAACGAATTTAGTGAATAAGGCACTGAGCGCTAAGCATGCTCACCAGGCGGAGCTGAGAAACCTGACGATCCCAATCACGCCTCTTTCGAGACAGTGAGGGACCGGAGGCTGAAGGGTCGGCACGCATGGTATGAAGCAGTAGGATACATCACAGGCATAGTATATGTACAAGAATGAAACTACCCTAGTACAAGCATTCGTCACAGAGCAATACATGTCCAGATATAGGCACTCGGCCATACACAATTACAGGGACTCAGCCCAATACAAAATACATGGAAACATGAAGTAAAATACATATCGACCCGACAAAGCGGGAATCCCAAATGGAGGCGAGAGCGAGAACACTCGCCTAAATCACCGGAAAGCCGAAAGTCTGGAATCCAGGGAACTTGCGCACGCGCCATAAAATAATATATATGAGAGAGAGAAAGTGTACAGGGAGATGCGGTTTGAGGAAGTGAGACGCGGGAGCGCAGACGCGGGAGTCGCGTCGCGGGATTAGCAAACGCAGGAATCACAAACGCGGGAATAGCAGACGCGGGGGTTCGTGTGCAGGAATGGCAGACGCCGGAATAGCAAACGCGGAAATCACAGACGCGAGGATCGCGTCGCGAGAATAGCAGACGCGGGATAGCAGACGCGGGATTCGCGTCGCATAGATGCCTCAAACGCGAGATCTGCGTTCAAGTGCGGACGCGAGGGAAACGCGGACGCGGACGTGGGTTCTACGTCGCGTCAATACAGAAACGCGCGGAGCGCGTTAAGGGATTGCCTAGACGCGGGGTGAGATCCGCGTTAGGAAAGTCTTGGCGAGGAAAATCACTCGCCGACAAGATTCCATGCTGCGCCCGACGAAGGGAAGTTCGGCCCCAATCCAAAAGGAGTGGCCGGCCCTAAGTCTTGCCAACGGGGAAGAACGCGGCCCCAATCCAAAAGGAGTGGCCGGCCCTTAAGTCTTGCCGACGAAGAAGAGCACGGCCCCAATCCAAAAGGAGTGGCCGGCCCTGATAAGAGTCATTTCCAAATGGAGAAGACGAACAGGAAAAGGAACTAGGAAGAGAGAGAGAGAGAGAGAGAGAGTTGTAGGAAAAGAGAGAGAAAATGAGGTGTATTTTGAAATAAAATTGGGATTTAAAGGAGTGGGGTATTGATGTAAATAGAGGGAAGTAGTTTTGGAATGAAGTGGGGTATTTTAGGAAAGAGGGGAATCTTTTATTTAGGGATGAAATGGAAAGGAAAAAGGAAAGAAAGAAAAGAAAGAAAGAAAGAAATGAAAAGAAGAAGGAGGAGGAGTGGGGTGGCCGGCCGCCGGCGGTGGCCGGCCGGCCAGGCGCGGCGGCGGCGGCGCGGGGGAAGCCGCGCGCGCGCGCTGGGGGGAGAGGGAGGTGAGGTGTTGGGTGTTGTTTTGGTGGTGGTTGTTTTGATGGAGGTGGAAGATGATGGTGGTGGTGGTTGTGGTGGTTGTGGTGGTGATTGGTGGTGTTGGGAAGTTGGAGAAGGAGGAGGAGGAGGTGATGGAGTGATTATGGTGATGGAATTAGGGGTGGTGATGGGGAATTTGGAGAAAATGAAAGTGGATGTGAGATGGGTTTGGTGAAAATTGGAGGTTGTTGGTGGTTGATTGAGATTGAAGATGGTGTGGTGTGGAGAGGAGTTGTGGAAGAGGGGGTGGCCGGCCTAGGGTGGCCGGCGGTGGTGACTCCGGTGGTGGAGGCGGCGGTGGACAATGAAGGAGTTGGGTTGGGTGAGAGGTTGAAGATGAAGTGTGGGTTGTGTTTTTGTTGGAGGAGGATGAATTGGAATGAAAAAGAAAAAGGAAGGGATGAGGTGTTTAAAGAAGAAGGAAATGAGAGTGATAAATGGGGATGGGTATTCACCTGCACAGCCATGCCCTGCTCCCCCCTTGCTGCGTTGAGGAGATGGGAGTGGGTGAAGGAGGAAAAAGAAAAGAAGAAAAGAAGAAAGTCAAAAGGAAAAAAGGAAATTAATAAAATAAAATAAAATAGTTTAAAAATTTTCATTATTAAGTAATTTATTTATTATAATTTCTGAAAGTATAAATAGTGGGGTAGGGAAGAAAAAGTACAGAAAGTTAAGACCGGTAATAAATATTATTATTTTAATAAGGTAAAAATTCGACTGTTTCAGAATCCTTCCGAAAAATTCTCAAAAATAGCAAATATTATTCTAAGATGTTGGTGAAATTGGATTCAAAAAATATAGTATAGTATTTTTAAAAATAAAAATCTTGAAATCATCCGGCGATACCGGCCGACACCAATTCCGGTGAAATTTTCGTAAATTCATAAAATTCTCAGAAAAAGGTATTTAGATAGGAAATGTGATTTTAAGAAATAATGTCTAAAGGCCCTTCTAGTAATTCCAATCCGTTTGTAAATTAAAAATCCGGGAATCGGTCAGCGGCATGATCGACACCGGTTTTGAAGATTCCCAACTTAATTGAGAAAAATTCCAGAAAATCATAGAAAATCTAGAATATTGGAAAATGATGTTTAAAACTGAAATCGGTCAAATCGGAATATCGGAATGTCCAAATCGAGCAATACTCTATGATCGGGCCTCGGTTCAGACTAGGGCTGACTCCGAGTCCACGAATCCAAATCCAAGACAAAACATTCAATAAATAGTTCGTACTACAAAACAAATACCGAAGGTAAATCAAAAAATACGATCGAAAAATCTGAATACGTAATTAAGTACGTATTCCGGGAGCGGGGTGTTACATTCCATCCACCTTACAAAAAATTGCGTCCTCGCAATTCGATAAGGGGTAAATGAACACAAAAAGATAGGAATGAGAATTATGCCAATCAAGATATGAATAACTATGAGCCGTTCTCCCAGATCAACTGAACGGCTAACTCAAGACTGAGGCATCTCCGCACTTCTGTCGTATATATACATCCCTGACGGTGCCATACTGATCTGATGTCTGCTCATAAGGGAACGCTGTCAGAACTTCAAAAGACTAATTCATCCTGAATAATATAGAGTGAGCTGACTTGGAGAGATAATCAATAATACTTCAATCAGGCTGTGAACCAAAGCTGATGAGATCCATAGAATCCGTAGTGCTGAAATCCATAATATAATACAAAACCCTGCATGGCATGATGTTGTCCTTCTGCAGTAGAATTACTGAGGTGCCATATACATATTAATTCCCCGGGAATAAACCAGAATACCCAAGATAAAGAAAACCTTGATAATGATGAGTATAAATCAAGAAGACCAATAATTAAGAATTTCCGTAAACTGGGCGTTGCTAATTCTGAAAGACGTAGCCAAGAATATAGAATAACTGTGAAAATTCTGAATACTGACTTCTGAATGATAACCGTCTGCAGATGAAACATGAAGAAGATATCTGAGCCCTGCAAGATTGGTGGAATGGACCATTAACAAAGGTCATGGCGATAGTCCAGATATAGTGATGAAATTCTGTTCAGCAGATCCATGAAAGCACGCTGGGCAGAAGAAATCCGAGGAATGGGCTAGAGTGCTAAGCACCGAAGGGACTAGCCACGGATAAAACCAAGCCTAGATGAGGTCATCGCGTAACACAGCTCAGGTGTTTAAACATTAGGGTGCCGCGAAGCTAACGCTCTACGAGGCTCGCATATGGCGAAGCTCACGCGGTGAAGCCAGCGCGTAACACAACGCTAAATGCTAAGCACCAGGGTGCAGCGAAACTCACACCGGTTAGGTTCACGGATGACTAGAACACGACCCTCGCTTAACGAGGCTAGCAGAGCCCAGGTTCTGCCAAGTCAATAAGGATCACCAGAAGTTCGTGGCTCTGAGAACATGATCAAGAAATTATAATAACCGAAACATGCCGCGAATGTTGTCTTCCAAGTAATAATCTGGCTGTAAATCAGCTTAAGAATATCCGAGTTCCACGAACATAGTTGAAGAAATCATGACCGCTATTGGAGGAATAGGAATGAAAAATATCATAACTCTGTTTGCCAGAAGTCCTGATTCTGAAATGTTGTTATATACTGACACTCCTCATGAAATGATGCAGTCTATCTGATTATATAAGCGATGACTACTCCACTTGACGTACCGGTCTCCTAGGATGTATCCATAAATACAAGAATATAATGCGAGGCCGAAGATCTGCCCAGTATAAGACAATGTGATATACCAGAGTCGAGGAATGCCAGAACATAATGAGAGTGACTACATCTGCCCTGCTATTATCTCACTAGTCTATACATATCTTAAGTTGGCATAAAGGTTATAAAAATCAGAATAGTAAAAATAGGAGAGATAGGAATCATGAAATAGGGAGAGAGATAGGACGGACTAGGATTGATGGTGATAGTGCAATGAGGAGGATATGATATAGAGAAGTTTACCAACTCCCGGACATGCTAAAAATGGGGATAATGGTTACGGTCAGTCCTTTCAGGGTTCCTTCTTCAGATATTGAGCATCCCTTCTTGCTCTCACCCCATCATATTGAGCATTCCGACTTCCTCTTTTGTCCGATTATATGTTTGCCTCCCTTCATCATGTGCCCTAGTTCTCGGTCTCTTTTGTGTATGACTCCATGCTGGATGCTGGGGATGAAGTGAGGTTATTCTGACAGTAGGTCCTGGATTCCCTCACAACGGTGATACTGGAAGAGTTGATCTGATCGGTGTAATGTTCTCTGCCTTCTTGAACAGACAGTCACTTTTCAACTAATCTCTGAACCCGCGTACGACATAATCCGTAACCTTTCTGGTGGTTGTGTTGGAGGTGCCCGGCTTCAGACAATATCCGCACATCATATGTTGTGGGCAGGATTGGAGGGATGGCTTAGCTAGTAGGGCGTCCAGAGGCCTGTCTGAGCCTTCAACTTCCATCAATTAAGAGGGTCTCTTCGCTAACTTCATCTGCAACCATCCTAATCTTCCTCCTCTGGGTCCATTCTACTTCCCGGATAATGACAAAGAAACTTGAGAATACTTCTTGGGCTGCTTGGGGATAAGAAACATCTTGCTCTTCATCTTCGTTTCTCACTAAGATATTGCTTGCTCGGTCTCCTTGTCGGCCACCATGTAAAACACCGACCGACTCTGCCTTAGGAATTTTGCAGTGTACTTATTTACAATTCAATCTTCTTACTGCAATTAGATAAATCGTTCCTTCATTTCTTTCTGAGCTATTACAGAGAAGATTCTTCTTATAAAATTCTTCAAGAACTAGTCCCAAGTGATGGGCTTTTGCAGTCTCGCTGCTTCTACCAACTACTACATCCAGGCTACATCTTCTAACTGAATTTTGATCATTTTCACCTAGTTCTCGTCAGGGACCCAAGTTGACTTAGAAGACCCATCAGGTTTACTGACCACTGCTATGCATCCAGGGCTTCTCCATGCTTGAAAAGATTGCCGGCTGTAATTTCCTGAAATCCAACATGTCGCCTGGCTTCTGTTCCCGGAGTGCAACCAATGATCCTTGGTGCGGGACCTTCGTCTGTACTTGATCGTGTCTCATCATATCTTGCAGAAATAGTCTCAAATCAAGATTTTCTCCGTTAGGGTTACCCTAGGAAGAACCAGAACCGTTATGATTTCCCCATCTTTTCATGTCCGAGTTAGTCCAAGAATAACAAGAAACTGAAGTATGAAAGGATAGGATAACTTCAGAATTCAAGGATAAGATTATCAAGAGAGAATGGATAACTTTGTACTTGTAGTTGAATTGTATAACCAAGACTCATGCATTCCAGTTGCAAATTCCTTTACCATTAATTTGCCGTCTGGACGTACTGAGGAGGTGAGAGCCTAAGCTCTGATACCAACCTGTAACGCCCCGATCCTGGCGGATACGGAGACATTACTGCAACGTATATACGTAGGTCAGAACTACCCTCACGTATATACGCTAAGCATCAGTACAAGCAAGAATCAGAGTACGGAAGCAAGTGGTGCATTATACATTCCAACATATGAGTACAATTACAAAGTTATCACCAGAGGTGATCCAATATTACATGAATATTACATCACAGATATGCGCAATTGCGAGATTACAAGCAGATGTACATGGATGAATAGTACAAAAGGGCACTCACGAGTTTACAAAAGGAAAACTCGAGAGGCACACAAGGGGGCCTGGAAGGATAGAGCTCTGAACGGTCTGCTGGAAATCCACGCTACCGCTGCGCCACTCTGATCAGCAACTGGGAGAATCTATAAGCTCCAAGCTCCATGACCTGGACATGAGGATCCAGGGGAGTCAGATGAAACTCCCCAGGCGAGTGGTGATGCAAAAGCCAAGTGGCGAGCAAGGATAAGTACATGTATAGTGATAAAACCAAATAAAGCCGAGGGCGAGCAAATCTGATTGTATGGTTTCAGATCACGGCTCCATAAGACTAGTACGTCGAAGGAATAATCCAAACAAGGAAACCCTCATCTATATACCTTTATCTCATGTCACCATAATCCAAGCACATACAACCCGACTGTACTCAGGGCATGATAAGAAAATGAACAGGAGGCAGGTGGATACAAGGGATAAAGCAGAGCATGAGCAGCTAATATAATAATAACCATAAAACCGGAAATCCGATGTAAAACCAGTACAAGCAAATATGGTGAGGCATATCACAGATTCATAGCCGTTTAAGTCGCAGGCTTCAGTATGCGTCCCATTCCACATACCTCTACTTACAACTTAAAGAGCCGGTTATTATTATTATTATTACTCGTCTTACCCTGATATCTAGCTATGTGAACTAGCGTCCCAGCACACATAGATCCATATCCGAGTAAAGCAAGGTTGTTATTGGAAACCAGCGGGGGTATCAACGAACTATGTTTACAGTGGGTCCCGTACATACCCGGGACCACGGCCCAGGATTGTTCCGTTGCTTGTGACGGAACCTGCCGCAAGGCTAACAGGAGGGACTTATGTATGCCCTTATCATGATTCAGGAGGAGGGAGCCAGCACTCCCCTCGGTCGCCTGGAGGCCCACAGGTCAGACCGGAAGTTTTAGTTGCACAACATGCCTAATACCACTGTAAACACGAACACATATTGATAGCCGCATGTTTCCCCCGACCCGATGCAAGTTGTTCCTTTTATGATTATTAGGTTAATTATCAATTTACGGGAATAACAGGAGCAGGACATGATCAGGAATTCAGGAGTTCGGGTCACTGATCATGATACAGGATAACAGGTCACTGTACATAGTACAGGATAACAAGACAGGATTCCCGTAAATGTGATAATCATAGGTCAAGTATATCATGCTGAGTGTCAAGGGATAGCATGACAAGATGGTGATATTAGACAGGTAACCAGTCATGTCAAGAGATTGATAATAATCCGGTGGCAAGTCATGTCATAACAAGGGGTCTTGCCAAGTAGTAGCATGTCAGGTGTTAGATGATAATACATCAGTTGTCAGGTGATATACATGTGTTAAAAGTAATATGAAAACGACAAGTAGTATAGACAGGTGTCAGGCATGAAGTAATGGCATGGGGTAGAATAGTAGCTGAGCACAAACAAGCGGAGCTGAGCAAGCTGGAAGTACAGACAGCAAACAGTATTTAACACTGGAGCATCTGGCGAGGTTACCGGGACGACTCGACTGAAGTACGAGCGGTAAATCCGACAGCAACTCGCCTAGACGAATCTAGTGGTAAAGCGCTGAACGCTGATCATGATAACCAGGCGGAGCTGAACAAGCTGGAAGCACAGGCAGCGAACAGAGTTTAGACACTAATGCGCTCTGCGAGGTTACCGGGATACTCGGATCAAGATACGAGTAGAAAATCCGGCAGCAACTCGCCTAAACGAATTTAGTGAATAAGGCACTGAGCGCTAAGCATGCTCACCAGGCGAAGCTGAGAAACCTGACGATCCCAATCACGCCTCTTTCGAGACAGTGAGGGACCGAGGCTGAAGGGTCGGCCACGCATGGTATGAAGCAGTAGGATACATCACAGGCATAGTATATGTACAAGAATGAAACTACCCTAGTACAAGCATTCGTCACAGAGCAATACATGTCCAGATATTGGCACTCGGCCATACACAATTACAGGGACTCAGCCCAATACAAAATACATGGAAACATGAAGTAAAATACATATCGACCCGACAAAGCGGGGAATCCCAAATGGAGGCGAGAGCGAGAACACTCGCCTAAATCACCGGAAAGCCGAAAGTCTGGAATCCAGGGAACTTGCGCACGCGCCATAAAATAATATATAGGAGAGAAGAAAGTGTACAGGGAGACGCGGTTTGAGGAAGTGAGACGCGGGAGCGCAGACGCGGGAGTCGCGTCGCGGGATTAGCAAACGCAGGAATCACAAACGCGGGAATAGCAGACGCGGGGGTTCGTGTTGCAGGAATGGCAGACGCCGGAATAGCAAACGCGGAAATCACAGACGCGAGGATCGCGTCGCGAGAATAGCAGACGCGGGATAGCAGACGCGGGATTCGCGTCGCATAGATGCCTCAAACGCGAGATCTGCGTTCAAGTGCGGACGCGAGGGAAATGCGGACGCGGACGTGGGTTCTGCGTCGCGTCAATACAGAAACGCGCGGAGCGCGTTAAGGGATTGCCTAGACGCGGTGAGATCCGCGTTAGGAAAGTCTTGGCGAGGAAAATCACTCGCCGACAAGATTCCATGCTGCGCCCGACGAAGGGAAGTTCGGCCCCAATCCAAAAGGAGTGGCCGGCCCTAAGTCTTGCCAACGGGGAAGAACGCGGCCCCAATCCAAAGGAGTGGCCGGCCCTTGAGTCTTGCCGACGAAGAAGAGCACGGCCCCAATCCAAAAGAGTGGCCGGTCCTGATAAGAGTCATTTCCAAATGGAGAAGACGAACAGGAAAAGGAACTAGGAAGAGAGAGAGAGAGAGAGAAAGTTGTAGGGAAAAGAGAGAGAAAATGAGGTGTATTTTGAAATAAAATTGGGATTTAAAGGAGTGGGGTATTGATGTAAATAGAGGGAAGTAGTTTTTGGAATGAAGTGGGGGTATTTTAGGAAAGAGGGGAATCTTTTTATTTAGGGATGAAATGGAAAGGAAAAAGGAAAGAAAGAAAAGAAAGAAAGAAAGAAATGAAAAGAAGAAGGAGGAGGAGTGGGGTGGCCGGCCGCGGCGGTGGCGGCCGGCCAGGCGGCGCGGCGGCGACGAGCGGGGGAAGCCGCGCTGCGCGCTGGTGGGGAGAGGGGAGGTGAGGTGTTGGTTGGTTTTTGGTGTGGTGGTTGTTTTTGATGGAGGTGGAAGATGATGGTGGTGGTGGTTGTGGTGGTTGTGGTGGTGATTGGTGGTGTTGGGAAGTTGGAGAAGGAGGAGGAGGAGGTGATGGAGTGATTATGGTGATGGAATTAGGGGTGGTGATGGGGAATTTTGGAGAAAATGAAAGTGGATGTGAGATGGGTTGGTGAAAATGGAGGTGTTGGTGGTTGATTGAGATTGAAGATGGTGTTGGTGTGGAGAGGAGTTGTGGAGAGGGGGTGGCGGCCTAGGGTGGCCGGCGGTGGTGGCTCCGGTGGTGGAGGCGGCGGTGGACAATGAAGGAGTTGGGTTGGGTGAGAGGTTGAAGATGAAGTGTGGGTTGGGTTTTTGTTGGAGGAGGATGAATTGGAATGAAAAAGAAAAAGGAAGGGATGAGGTGTTTAAAGAAGAAGGAAATGAGAGTGATAAATGGGGATGGGTATTCACCTGCACAGCCATGCCCTGCTCCCCCCTTGCTGCGTTGAGGAGATGGGAGTGGGTGAAGGAGGAAAAAGAAAAGAAGAAAAAGAAGAAAGTCAAAAGGAAAAAGGAAATTAATAAAATAAAATAAAATAGTTTAAAAATTTTCATTATTAGTAATTTATTTATTATAATTTCTGAAAGTATAAATAGTGGGTAGGGAAGGAAAAAGTACAGAAAGTTAAGACCGGTAATAAATATTATTATTTTAATAAGGTAAAAATTCGACTGTTTCAGAATCTTCCGAAAAATTCTCAAAAATAGAAAATATTATTCTAAGATGTTTGGTGAAATCGGATTCAAAAAATATAGTATAGTTTTTAAAAATAAAAATCTTGAAATCATCCGGCGATACCGGCCGACACCAATTCCGGTGAAATTTTCATAAATTCATAAAATTCTCAGAAAAAGGTATTAGATAGGAAATGTGATTTTAAGAAATAATGTCTAAAGGCCCTTCTAGTAATTCTAATCCGTTTGTAAATTAAAAATCTGGGAATCGGTCAGCGGCACTGATCGACACCGGTTTTGAAGATTCCCAACTTAATGAGAAAAATTCAAGAAAATCATAGAAAATCTAGAATATTGGAAATGATGTTTAAAACTGAAATCGGTCAAATCGGAATACCGGAATGTCAAATCGAGCAATACTCTATGATCGGCCCTCGGTTCAGACTAGGGCTGACTCCGAGTCCACAAATCCAAATCCAAGACAAAACATTCATATAAATAGTTCGTACTACAAAAACAAATACCGAAGGTAAATCGAAAAATACGATCGAAAAATCTGAATACGTAATTAAGTACGTATTCCGGAGCGGGGTGTTACATTTACCTTGCCATCACTAATGATTATTGTTTAAATGGCAAGAATCTTGAGGCTAGTGCAAAAGCCCTACATGCTTTAAAGTCAACCCTAAATGATGATTATTTATCTAGGGTTTCTAACATTGATTCGGCTTTTGTAGCATGAACATCATCACCTCCCTTGGCGAAAAGGATCTATATTATGCCGGGAGCGATTCGGACGTTGGAAGCGACACCTCCAACAAGTGCTATATAGTCCAAGGGGATAACCCCCTGAGGTAACTACCGAATCCAAGGTAGATGAAGATGTTAACATGTCATATGATGAGCTTTCATCTTTTTTGCAACTATTGCTTGAGAAATATGACATGATTAGAAAAGATAATAAAATTTTGAAAAAGAAATTTGATTGCATGCATAAAAAAAATGATTCATTTAGAAATAAGGTTGCATGCATTGAAAAAGAAAATGAGATTTTGAAAAATGAGAATGTTTCCTAATGTCCAAATTAAATGATTTATGTGAAGGAAACACTAGTTTGAAAAATAAAATTATTTTGGTGAAAAAACAAAATGAAATTGCTTTTCAAGAAAACACTACTTTGAAAAGAAATTTTTTGAAAAAGAAAAAGAAAAAGTTTCTTAAAGAAAAAGACTTTTGATCATGCTTTACATGCCACACTTCTATTGATCAAATGAAGTTAATTTTTGAAAAAGAAATGATTGTTGAGCTCCACTTTGAGCTCTTGTGCTTTTAATCACAATAGATTGGAGTCTTGTTTTCAAAGAAACAAATCCACATTCTCATGCACATCATCATGATATGCTTATGTGCACGTCATGATCACACTCCACACACAAAGCATCCTAAGGTGTACAAGTGTACACATTGTGGCCGCAAAGGCCATTTAGCAAAATTTTGTTATGATAAGATAAATGCTTTAAATTTTGCTAAGAAATTTTTTGGGTTCTTATAAGACTAACCCCAAGACCCAAAAGAAAATGGGTACCAAAACTCCAACTTGTATTTTGATGTAGGTGAGGGCTCTCACACGACGTGAGAGAAATGGTGCCTTGATGGTGGATGCACTTGGACTTGATGGACACATATATGATGCACCGCTATCAAGGAGGTTTGGTGGGACAACCACTATGTTTGGAGATTTGGAATAGTTTTTTGGTTGGTAACTATTTCTAAACTCCTTATTTATTACATGCTTATTCATTTGTGATATCATATAGCATGTTCATGTTTTTGTGCTTCATGTGGTAAATACTAGTTTAAATGTAGTTTTTATTAAACTTGGATTTATACATGTATAAATAGTGAGAACAAATTGATTCATATATGTTTGCACTTCATGCTCATTTGTACCCACTATATGCACATGTATAGGCTAGTTTTGATGATTTCTCATTTACACTTGTTTTGCCAATTTTCATGTTTTTACTTCATTGTATATGTAATTTTTATTCAAATCTAACAAATATACATGTATATCCTTTTTGAGTCTCTACCTTCATGCAAATACTATTAATAGACTCGTTTTATGTTTGGGATATGTATCCATATTGTTAGATTTAGATAAATCATACATATACCTATAAGTTTATTGTTTTTATGAAAAATATTTTCATGTTTTGTTTGATAAAATAAAATAATTTGTTTTGATCATTTGAGCTTCATTGACTATTTTCATGAAAATGCTATATACATGATTCTTGTACACTCATACTTCATTTGTTTTGTCATGACTTCGATTCATGAACACTTTATGAGCTTAATCGATTTTGAGTGTCATCTCTTGTGTATTTGGTATGATTCATGAAATACATATGATTTGGTTTCATGTTTTTGAAGGATCTTTAACTAGTTTTTCAAAAATTAATTAACTAGTTTATTTATTCTTTAATGTTTTATGAGATATACACATGATCCTATTATTGTTTCAATTGGTATCATTGACTCATTTCAATTGGTATCAATTTGACTCTATTTTTGTATACCTCATTTTTGTTTCCCTATATATGTATGTATCAATTTCAATTGGTATACTCATTTTTCATACATATATATGAGTTATTTGTGCTTGAGTTAAAATTGTTTTACTTGTTTAAAGCACAAAGTGGTTTTTGATAAGAAAATAAAAATTTAAGAAAAATTCTCAAGATTTGTTTTATTGAGAAAATTCAAAATTTTGTTTTATAAGAAAATCAAAATATTTTTGAGTTGTATTGCCTATATGTAAGGAGAGCTTAACATCTCTTCTACGTATGATTCATGTTGAGTGTATTGTATATTGAGGAGCTTGACAACTCTTCTTTATGTGATACACGTGTGTAGGGGGAGCTTCACATCTCCTCTTATGCATTACATATTATACGTTATGTGAATTAGGGTTTGTCATCCCTCTTTCATGTAATGTATATGTGTAGGGAAGTAGAGCTAGGGTGCTCGAACCTCGAAACAAATCCCTTATGTGAATTAGTCCTTGATCTCTTTTGTACTTAACTTATGCTTGATGTTGGGGGATGAAGTGAGGTTATTCTGCCAGTAGGTCCTGGATTCCTTCCCAATGGTGATACTGGATGAGTTGATCTGATCTGTGCGATGTTCTCTGCCTCCTTGAACAGACAGTCACTTTTCAACTAATCTCCGGACCCGTATATGACATAATTTATAACCTTTCTGGCAGTTGCGTTGTAGGTACCCGACTTCAGACAATACCCACATGTCATATGCTGAGGGCAAGGTTTGAGGGATGGCTTAGCTAGTGGGGCATCCAGGGGCCTGTCTGAGTCTTTAACTCCCATCAACTGAGAGGGTCTCTTCGCCAACTTCATCTGCATCTCATTCTGATCCTTCTTCCCTGGGTCCGTTCTACTTCCCGAGCGATTGCAAAAACTTCAGAATACTTCTTGGGCTGCTTGAGAATAAGAAACATCTTGATCCTCGTCTTAAGGTCTCACTAAAATATTACTTGCTCGGTTCTCCTTATCAGCCACCATGTAAGACACCACCACTGACTATGCCTTAGGAATTTGCAGTGTACTTATCTACAATTCAATCTTTTTACTACAATTTGATAAATCATTCTTTATCTCTTCTAAGCTATTACAGAGAAGAATTTTCTCACAGAAATCCTTCAAGAACTGGTCCCAAGTGATGGGCTTTCCAGTCTCGCTGCTTCCGCCAACCACCACGTTCTGGCCATATCTTTTAACTGAATCTTGGTCATTTCCACTTGGTTCTCGTCAGGGATCCGAGTTGCCTTCAGAAGATCTGTCGTGTTTACCCGCCACTACTATGCATCCAGGGCTTCTCCATGCCTGAAAAGATGTCGGCTGTAATTTTCTGAAATCCGACATGTTGCCTGGCTTCTGTTCCCGGAGTGCAACCAATAATCTTTGGTGCAGGACCTTCGTCGTTCTTTGTTAGTTTTGCATCATATTTTGCAGAAATCATCTCAAATCAATACTTCCTCTATTAGGCCCACTCTAAGAAGAACAGAACCGTTATGATTTCCCCGTCTTTTCATGTCCGAGTTTGTCTAAGAATAACGAGAAACTGAAGTATGAAAAGATGGGAGAACTTCAGAATTCAAGGGTAAGATTATCAAGAGAGAATGATAACTTTATACTTGTAGTTGGATTGTATAACACACGACTCATGCATTCCAGTTGCAAATTTCTTTACCATTAATTTGCCGACTGGTTGAGCTTAGGCTCTGATACCACCCTGTAACGCCCCAATCCGGCGGGTACGGAGACGTCACTGCGACGTATATACGTAGGTCAGAAATACCTCACGTATATACGGTAAGCATCAGTATAGGCAAGAATCAGAGTACGGAAGCACGTGATGCATTATACATTCCAACGCATGAGTACAGTTACAAAGTTATCACAGAAGCGACCCAATATTACAATAATATTACATCACCAATATGGTGCAAATGCGAGAATACAAAGGATGTACAAGTTGAACAGTATAAAGGAGGCTCAGAGTCATAACAGGAAAACTCTAGAGCCGAGCAGGGGCCTGGAAGGATGGGGCTCTGGACGGTCTACTGGCGATCCACGCTACCACTACACCACTCTGATCAGCAACTGGGAGAATCTACACGCTCCAAGCTCAAGACTTGGACATAAGAATCCAGAGGATCAGAACTCTCCGGCGAGTGATGATGCGAAAGCCAGATGGAGAGTATAGATAAGCGCACGTGTATCGATAAATCTGAATCATAAACATGAAAACCATGTCGTAGGCACAAGCATGCAGAAGCAGGTAGATATAAAACAAATGATATCAAGCAGGAAAGACTCATAGTATGATTAGATAAGAGCAGGAGACTAATGGAAAACACGGGTGGTGAAGCAGGATGTAAGCAGGTATAGTATAATAATCATAAAACTGTAAATCCGAGTAAAAACCCGATACAATCAATCATGGTAAAACATACTACGGATTTATAGCTGGCATCTTTTATTATTATTATACCCGTCTTACTCTGATTTCTAGATATGTGAATTAGCGTCCCAGCGCACATATATCAACATCTGAGTAAAGCAAGTTGTTATTGGAAACCAACGGGGGTATCAACAACAATGTTTACAGTGGGTCCCGTGCATGCCCGGGACCACGGTCCAGGATGTTCCGTTACTGGTGCTCGGAACCAGCCGCAAGGCGTACAGGAGGATCTTATAGAATGCCCTTGTCAAGATGGTACCAGGAAGGAGGGAGCCAGCACTCCCTCGGTCGCCTGGAGCCCACAGGTCAAACCGACAGTTTAGTTTGACAACATACCTAGTACCACTGTAAACACGAACATATATTGATAGCCCCAAGTTTCCCCGACCCGATGCAAGTTGTTCCTTTTTATGATTTATTGTGTAATTATCAATTTACAGGAATAGCAGTGTGCAAAACATGATCAAGAATTCAGGAGTACATGAGTACTATAAATTCAGGTCACTGTATGTATATAATACAGGATAACAAGTACAAGATTCAAGTCACTGTATATAATACAGGATAACAAGTATAGTATTCCCGTAAATGTGATAGTCACAGATCAAGTATTAGTATGTCAGGAGGCAAGTGATAAGTCATGCCATAGCAAGAAGCAAGTGTCAAGTAGTATCACGCCGGGTGTCAGGTGATGACACATCAGTTGTCAAGGTGTCCAGTATTAGCATGTCGATGGTAAGTATCAAGTAATAGCATGTCAAGTGTTATATATCAAGCATGTACTTGGCAAGTGTAGAATAATAGCTGAGCACAATCAAACAGAGCTGAGCAAGCTGGAGCGAATCTAATGTACAACACTAAATGCTATCACGCTCGGCGTGGTTACCGCTCGCAGCGTAGCTAGGCACACGTGTCGCAGCAAGCGTATGAACGCCATACTACTGCTCACGGGGAAGCCATGCTCACGGGGTAACTACATTCGACTAACGGAGTAAGCAGTAAAGTGTTGACGCTAGGTCCGCCTACCAGGCGTAGCATAGAGAAAGTCCAGAGAACTTTAAACCTCAAAGGTTTACCCAGAGATTAGGCCCGAAGGCAAGGGTACCTGAAAGAAGATGTTAGTTCCGATACAAAAACATAAGACAATCAAGTCGATCCGACGAAGCGAGAAAGTCAAGAGTAAAGCGAGACACTCGCCTACACCTTCAGAGAACACGGTGAAATCTCCGATCTCTGGAATCCAAGTAATCAACGCGTCAACGCGTTAAAGAGAAAGTTATAGAGAGAGGAGAAAATCAAGAGAGAGAAAGAGAATGAGAGAGAGGAGAGAGAAAGTGAGAGCTAGAGAGAGAAGTCCATGGAAAGAGAGAGTGTACAGGGAGAGAGAGTATGTACAGGGGGACGCGGGTTTTGAGAGTGAGACCGGGGGTCGCAGACGCGGGAGTCGCGTCGCGTAGATGCCACAAACGCGAGGTTAGACCCGCGTTCAAGTTATAACACGAGAAGAACGCAGACGCGGACGTGGGTTCCGCGTCGCGTTAACACGAGAAGAATGCAGACGCGGGCATGAGCTCCGCGTCGTGTTGACACGAAAAAGACACAGACGCGGGCATGAGCTCCGCATCGCGTCGATACAAGAACGCGAAGGCCGCGTTAAGGAATTGCTGAACGCGGGGGTGAGCTCTGCGTCTAGCTTACACAACAAGGAAATAGAGAGACAGAAAAACAAGGGGGAGACGCAGGAAAAGATGTGTGGGAGACGTAGGGAAAGAAAATAAAGGAAATAAAGAAAGAGAGAAAGAAAGAACGAAGGGAGAACAGAAAAAGAAAAGGAAAAAAAGAAGAAGGAAAGGGGGGATGATGGCCGCCATGGCCGGCGGCGGCTGGAATCCGGTAGCGCAAGCCCAAGCCCAAGCAATCACGGGGGTGCAAGTGTAGTTAAAATGGGGAAAATGAAGTTTTGCAAAAGGGGTTTTCGGAGAGCGAAGCAATAGCTTGTTGGAAAGAGTATGACGAGGAGAGGAAGATGGCATGGTCGTTGGTGGCCAAGGTGGAGTATGTGGTGGTGGAGAGGGTGGAGAAGGTGGTGTGGAAATAGGTTATTTTGGTAAAAAAAGGAGGAAGAAGATGGTGTTGTGGTTGATGTTATGGTGGTTGTTGTTGTTGGAATGAGGAGGAAATGGAGGGGAGAATGGTGGTGAAAATGGTGGTGGAGAAATGGGAGAGTGGCTGGCCAAGAAGGGCACGGCTCATCCCTTGGGCTGCTGCCGTTTGCAGGAAGGAGAAGGAAGGAAAGAAAATTAAAGAGAGAAAGAATGAAGGGAGTATATTTAAAGGAGGGGGTGTTGATTATTACGTTGTTGATTATTACGTGTTTCCATCCATCCTATTAAAGAGATCTGCGTCTCTTTCAAAAAATGGGCTGC